>JACGCM010002352.1:1800000-2304336 GCA_014058105.1 Kingdonia uniflora
TTGCGGTTGATAAAGCATCTGGATCTTGACTGAGATTCATTAAGGACTACAGGAGGTGAGCTATGATGAAATTGCTAGAAAAAGACGACAACAAATTAATGGATGATGGCTTTGGGTTGTCAATGAGGGAAACTAAGGACGTCGTTGACACAAATTGAGCATCTTTTTTATTTTAAACAAACATCCGAAGAACCATACAAGAATGATATTGAAGTGTAACAAGCTTTGAAAGCCAATTTTAAGCCTCAAATATGTGTTATGTATGTAGTTGAAGATTGCAATAATGACACTGCTATTAAATGCTTCATCTACATATTTCGTTGTCCATATTTTTCAACTAGAGATAACTAATATTAAAGGAACGAAGATTGAAATCGAACACAAATTCTAGATTGATGCTGCACTTCTAAATATTATCGGGGATTATAATTGATGCTAAGTAATGATTCATATCTAATTAGTGTTTTAAACTTTAAGATCGTGGTCAAATATTTTATGTGCATGTTCTTTGAAGCTTAGATATATGAGAGTCGCTTTACAAAGTTTTTAAGGAAGATATGCAGTTTATTTATACGATTTTGAAGTGCCTATCAACATACTTACTGTACATACACAAAATTTTGCTCAATTGCTGCATTAATTGTGGTACTGAAGGTGCTTTAATGCTTGTATTTTACTGTTATGTAACTTTGCAAAAATGTAGGTCGACGCCTATCTTAACTAAATCGTCAAAAGTTTGGTACGTGAGTTTTAGTGCTGAAGGCACGTTAATAGATAATTTTGTAGGGCCGTAGGCGGGCCGATGTGTTCATCGTGGTGAGCCACGGGTAGTACTAGTGTATATATTACCATCCAAGTATCAATTCTTGACGCATAGAAAATGGAAGCTTAAATGTTTGTATCTAGCGCCTGACCATAAACAAAAGAGCCACATATGAAGTACCATGGTTGCTCAGTTTCACAAGAAGAATCAATTAAGTAAATTAATGTGAAGTATTATGGCATAATTTAATTCATTAAACCCACTCGTGAGATGGGGATACAGGATCGAAGAGTTACCGTTTGATTGCTGAACTTTATTGAATCCATCGCACTGAAAAAGATTGTTGCATCTCCTTTCATATAAAGATAAATATGTTTTTAGGCTAGAAACAGCATACAACTTTTCATCATATTCGTTAGTAACCTAAGCTACATTGGATCTAGATTGATTAATTGCAAGTTTAATTCTTAAAACACTATTTTTATTTCTTCTTGCTCCAAGTTGCGCAGATACTTGAGAAGTGGATATGTTGGAAATCATAAGAATAGTTTTTCTGGAGGCTTTTACATTCTGCCGTTTGAGACAAGAAAATTAAATCTTAGAAATGTTGATGGTTGTAAGTTGTAACAATGTGCTTCTAGCAGAGTACATATGTGATACTTAAACAAATACATAGACTGTATTGTAAGACTGCCTTGTCGGCCATGATTTTTTGAATATGAATGTAGTTAATTCCTTTCTAATATTGGAGGTTAAGGCCAAGTTAGTAACTTATTAAGACTACATACATGAATACAATAATAGAAAAGCTTAAGTTAGATTCAAATATTGCATCCGCATGGTTGTCTAAATATTTGGCAAACGTATACGTAAATCGTAAAACACTTATACCAAGGAAGAACAATTGATGGCGTCGAATGTGCTACTTAAAATTCTAAAAATATTTCACATGAGCCTGGGGATGATAATGATTTCAGATCCCAAAAGTAGGTTATCTATATTCAATCCGGGGACTACTTAAGTTTTAAAGGTACATTTATTTGCTAACATTGTTCATTTATTGAAAAATTGTTAGCAGAAATAGGTGATGTAGATCTTACTCCATTTCCATTCAAGTATGTCTCTTGTGAGTCTAACAATGTATAAAACGTAGGCCTATAATGTTTCTATAGTTTTAATGTTGAGTAGAAAAATGGCAACAATTTTTCAAATAAAATATTTTTTTTTAAATCATGTCTGCTCGACTGTGCTACCCTTCCACTGATTACTTGCAAGAATACTCACTCATCTATTCTTTTCATCTCATTTGGGATGTTGGATTCCATAAGGAAGTGCATTTGACAGTGTTTTAATCAGCTCATTCCATCTTCTCCAAACGTGATTGCGGTCCATAATGCCATAATGGCACTAAAAATTACCCGATCCTCTGAATATTCTTCAATACTTTCTCATTACCAGCAACAATTCTAGTCCATGATAATGCTACATGTGCCAGAGTACCTACAAGGTCAAATGAGGTCTTTAGTGTCAATTCTTTTACTCGATTACAAACATATCAATGAGGATCCCTGTAACTGCCATAATCAAGGAAGTATACTCAGAATACAAGCATCTCAAAGGTTACTGGGGTCAGGGGACCAAGCACCTATATAAACATATAATAACATAATTACTATAGAATTGGATTATGTTATAATACATGTTATACCTGTATGAATGCCACATCAACCTATTTTTGTAGTTCTGATTTTTGTTGCACAGGAACCTGACAAGTCTCCCGCATCTCCTGGTCTCTCTCAATTTCCATCTCTTCCATTATCTCCCATAAATCAATGTTATATCAGCTATTTTTGTAGTTCTGATTTATGTTGTGCTGGAACCCGACAAGTCTCCCGCGTCTCTTGGTCTATCTCAATTTGCATATCTTCTATTCTCTCCTGTGTATTCTCTAACATTACAATTCTTCATACCTTCCTTTCTTCGTTCCAAATAGATTCATATTCAATAATTATCCTTTATCGAGATATCATTTCAAGTGTCTCCATTTATGTCTCAAAACACATGATGAATTTTTTTTTCTCTCTCACATTTATTATTTCAATCCACTACATTGGCTCCGTCTAGAAAAGGTATGAAACATTCAAACCAAACAAAATTGATCAAGCTTAAATTGATTTTTCCTTCTCTGAATTATACTGATTTAGCGTTTAATTGCGCTTTTAGGTTCAAATGAAATTTCTTTCTTAAAGTACAAATCGTCATTTTTTCTCCATCCACAATATCCCACATTAACCGTGGTTGTTATAATGTCTTAAATCATCTAGCAATTTGACATTACGAGGTATATGCTTTTCTCTTCTCTATACCCATTATATTTTTGGGTGCTTTGGGTTTCAAAAAAAAATTAACTTCATTTGAGGATTGAGAAAATTTTATTTTCTTTGGGATTTTTACTCTCTAAATCATTATTTGAATTTAGTGATCCTCGGCTTTTCCTTGTGTGCAAGGATCCTTGGATCTCGTCGACCTCTTCCAACCTAGCCCCATACTTCTTCTCGAGATTTGTTATGATTATGATTGCGACTATTTTAGAGTTTCGATCGCAATTCTAAATACTTTCTTGCACAATAACATTTTAAATCTAATATCAATTTTGTACAGTTAATATAGTTGGTATCTCTTTATATTTGATGAGGTTTTTATTTGTTGCATCTTTGCAAATCATTGGTGAAGAATTAGATAAATGTTTTATTAATATTGAGATTTTTAAACAATTAATCTCATTAGGCGTTCCTATATTCAGATGTATCATGTTTATTAGTTCATGAGAAATCAAATCCCCAGTACTTATTTTTCCTAGATTGTAATGACAACGCAATACTCTTTTTTGCTTTGGAGAATGCACTTGACTAATTCGTGTTAGGGTGTAAATCTAAAGTAGTTTTGTCCTCCTTGAACATTTTTATCTCTAAATCGTTTTGTTGTTTATGATTCTAAAGTTTTCCTTTTGTCACTCTCTTTTACTGTAGGCATTGTGAGTTTTATTACGATTTGAGACATCCTTTTCGTGACATCTACATTACGATGTAAGTATCCACATTATTGTATTTTTCAATGGTGGTTTTACCAATTTGAATGTATATTTTTTTTCTGTCAGAACTTACACTTTATATTTTTTCATTAAATACCTTTACCGAAGATGCATAAAACTTATTGATTAAATTAGTTCATTCACAGTTTTATTTCCTTACCACATTTTTATATCTAGCACTTTATAATCAAGGAATGTTTAAGGGCTGGTTACTTTTATCTATTAAATTTTGTGACCTACTGGATGAACCTCTTGAATTAGAGATGAATAAAGATGATGGGGAAATGACCTAGCACTGTATACCTATTTTGCAACAATTTTAAGGGGAAATTGACCTTACAACAAATAGCTTATTGCTATATCTTTTATTACAAGAATCACATGTATTCTGCTTATACCAGTTTTGCAGCAATTGTATGCATTTTGTTTAGCTTAGCACTGATATATGCTCAATTTCTAAGTAGTCATCTTGGACATACCTGGCCATTTGAAGACTTTGGAAGCCTTTCTTTTTATTAATTGTGTACAACTTTTTGCCACACATTTCATGTGTTTATGTAAAAATGATTACCTAGGATGTGACTATCCGGTAAATTTATTAGGGGCATACATTGAAGGGAGTTAGTTAAGAATCTTCAAGTATCCATTCTTAGGGAATTGAAAGTACCATTATGGAATGGATCCACACCCTCGTGGAATGTATCAAACAATTTTGATTAATCCAAGGTATCACTGTGCTCATATTTATCTCTATCGTAAAAAAAAAATTTTTTGCCCTTTTTATGAATATAAAATTTATCTTCTTATCCAATTTCTTATTACCTCTATCACTGTATATGATTTACATTTTATAATGTGCTTGCAACATATGTATATTCTAAACACCTTGAAATAACTCTAAAACTTTATACTATTTTTATTTTCCTTTTTTCTGACTATGATATTGGAGAAGTCATTTGGTATTTGCTAAAAGTTATGCTACGAGCCTACAACTATGATGTTTGAAAGTTAAAATGTATTTATGTTTTTAAAACCCCCGTGTTTGTCCTCATTTCTTTTCTATGGAATCAGGAAGTTAATCATTGTAGTTGTTGTACTGGTGATCAAGCTATTTTGTGGCTTAATCATATGATGTATTTGATTAAACCGTGAAGATAAAATCCTTTAGGGGACTTGAATAGTACTAAATTTTAGGCTAAGAACATAAGCCTAGCTAAAGAAACTACTATGAAAAATGCATGCCTTATATTAGATATGCCAATGTAAAAAAAACTATGTTATTATTCACTAATCAGTATGTGCTTATGTTATTTGTAAGATTGTCATTAATAACAGAAGAAATTCCAAGGAGAACGGACAATGAGATCGAGAACTACAGGAGTCAATAGAGTAGTTTTTCATATTAGTATTTGGTAGAGTTTTAGATTGTCTAAAGGAATTAGTTATGCCCAAAAATCATAATGATTTGGATTCTTAAAGATGCAAGGTTTGGCATGTAGTCATTTTTATTACGAAAGAAAAGTCTACTTGGCATTGCTTATTGATATTTGATAATTAAGTTAAATGGAAGAGATATTGGTAATAGGATTCTTATGGAATGTATCAAGGGATAGTGGTTCAAGCCCACCAGGATCCATTCTCAAGATGTGATAAAATCTCATGGAATCGTTTTACGGATAAACTTTTGTCATATTATTTTTTATACTTTGTTTGTATTATTATTTTGTTTCGCTTTTTCTAATTTATTTGATCTCTATGGCAGTTTGTGAACAAAGATCTAATATGAGCATTGAGAAGACTTTGTACAAAGTATCCTTTTAACCGCTTGCCATAGGTTGTTGCATTGTAGGTTGCCCTATCTTATTTTTCTGCTATTATCCTCTTCTTCTTTTTCTTTTGCTAAATAGAGCTAAAAAGATAATCATCTTAGACTCCAATTGAAGTAAAATTTTAATTCACTTATACATCCACCCATCATTGGAACTACTTAAAGTCTCTTAACAACTATTATTGAGTCAAATTAAGAAGAGCATTAGTTGTTATTAGATAGAAAAGAAACAATGTTTCTCTCTGAAAGGTTGCAAGTGTTTTCAGTGAGGAAGTCTTTATGCCATTACCGCAACAGCCGAGAGAAAGATATAGAAATTGGCCCCATCTACCCTGAGTATTCCAAGAAAGTATACTTTGATGATTTCATTTTTCAATGTTCTTGCTAGAGATTTTTGCAATACATAAAACATATTAGATAAAGATAATATTTCGCATTTGTTATAACTTTTTCTAGGATTTAATTATTTTATAATATTAAATCTATGATATTGTTCCTTTATGATTTCTTTAGTTTCTTTCTCATGTGGCAATTTTGCTTCCTCTAGAGCAAATGTAGCTTACAATATTTTAGTTTGTTAGACTAGACTTTGGTTAATTAAGACTACCAACTCTAATCGCTGACATAATCTAAATTTTTGCGTCAAATATGCACCCACTGTATTTTAGAGCAAACAAAAGTGGGTGTTCACCATTTCATATGGTGATATTGTTTGGCACCTTTTTTTTCATATGTAATGAGGAGAATGGGTGGTATTGTTTAGTCCCCTTAAGCTACAAAGGATTCTTTTTCAAGGTTTAATATTATTTTTTTTACATTTTGAGGACAATGTAGCCAAAGAAAAGGGTATTACAGTAAAACTCCTCCGAAATAATACCATATATACTAATAACCCCTATTTAGTAATATAAATACATCGGTCCCAACTCCGTACCAAATGATATTGGAGTAAAACTCCTCCGAAATAATACCATATATAGTAATAACCCCTATTTAGTAATATAAATACATCGGTCCCAACTCCGTAAAAATGATATTGGTAAAAAACTACGACCTCGAGTTGAGGGTTTTTATAATAATGATATTTATTGCTTGAGGCTGATATCTTATTACAAGTGATCTCTTGACTTAAAAATACTTGATCTTGTGAATAAGATGTTTTTGAGAATCTAGAAAATATAGTTTTCTTGATGATTTCTTGTATATTTTTTTGGTCCTTGTCTTTTCTAGAACTTTTTCTTTATATAGGCCTTCTCCGCAGTTCTTCATCGTGCTGAAGCACGTTCTCTGAAAATAGTGGTAGTTAACTGAGTTCTGTTAAGTTCGTAAGAGATAGGTGGCTTTGACTTTTTCAGGTTTTTATATTTGAACTCGACCCACATTTTTCACCAGTTCGTGGAGTAGGTGGTAATGTTTTTTATCAGTCATATGGAGAATGCGTGTGTCTGATATGAAGGTAATTCGAACTGGAGATAGCTCGATTTGGGTAAGGTCGAGGGGTAGGCCCCTACAATCGCTCCCTCATAACTAAAGTCATGAGTGGCTTTGGCTGATAAAGAATTTGTGGGTATATGGGTATTCGGATTGGAAGTTTAAATCATGAAGGAAATAATGATGGTGTTTGACTGCATGGAAAATTGCGTATTATGGGGGGACGTACGTGCATTGAATGTTGATGGGAATATTAATGTACGCGACAGTCAGGGTTTAGAGAGTTTCATCTGCATTGAATAATGACATTTGGGAAAACGTTCCTGAACAATAAATGTAGGGTTATATAAATAGTACCTGTACCGAGGTTTGAGGCAAAGTACGCTTGTTTGTTGTCAAATTCTCTACAAGTTTTATAGATGGTGAAGACCCAGATAATGGCCCTAAAAGAGAGAATTGCTACTGAAATACAGAGGTTGAAGCTAAAAATTTTTGGTGATCAGTCCTTGGAGATGCATATTCCCGTTCCTGTTCCTCTGACATATCAAGGAATATCGGAAGATGAAGCGGCTGAAGCTGAGGAAGATTTTTACTGTATATGGAGGTTTCATTACATTGTCGTGACAGGCGAGCAACGTTGGGCTTGTCTCTGCACTCTTGTAGAGGACAAGGTTGGGAAGACAAATGCAGGGGTAGGCGTAACTGTGGGGCAGTTGCACTGATGTTTCATGCTGGAATGGATTCTAAGGTCGGCCCTCTTCATCTTTACCAACTCTGCGAGGGTGGTGGTTATATAAGAGGTCGTGATGGTAGTGAAGGAGGAAGACGGAGAATGGAAGTCTGATTCTGCACTTCTATCATGCTTTAGCACTGAGAAGACCTTCAGTTTAAAGAGTTGGTTCAAGTACAAATTTTTTCTCTTCCATAGTTTCCATTTGAAGTTCAACTATACTTTGACCAAACTCATGGGAGGGAGGATATTCACTATTTCCCATGTCTGCTTTGCATCAGGGTGAAAAATCACTGAAGTAGAACGAACTGAAGGATTTGACGTCCCAGAGTGCCTGAAAGACTTGTTAGCTGTAAAAGTACTTGAAAAACTTGTTATTTGTAAAATACTTATTATTTGATTCATGATAAATAATTTTTTTTATCCAAACTCTGTGTTGATATAAAATAGAATAACTCTTGAAATTGAGCTATGAATAAATTCGAAGATTTTCGAATATTGGATGAAATGAAATGTGTCAGATTTTGAAAATATACTTATTGTAATAATCGAGTTGTTAAAATTATATTTGTAAAATGCAATATGCGTATGAATTTTAGATCAACCTGGGGGCTAAAAATTTAGGGGAGAGAGAAAGTTATAGAAATTTTAGAAAAGGAAATTCGAGCTCAAAGAGATCGTTTCAAAATACTCGATTTAGAAAGAATAAGATCGATCTGAAATAGGATGAGATGATTGTGGTAGATAGGAAGAGGTATGTACAAATAACTGCTCTTAAGATACTAAGTTTTCTGTTGTGAGATAATAGGATAATATCACGACTTATAGGGAATTGCTAGTGAAAACGTATAAATAAGGGGGGAACGATTTTTTAATAGGTGGAAGAATATAAGAATGACGTGGACTCGATCTGAGAGAATTCGTTATGCCGTCGAGGGGCGGTTGGCGATAAAGATAGCTGAAGTGCGTGAATAGATTTTTGGATTGTTGGATTATGATATTAAGCTGCTATTAAGGGAGGTTCAAGTTGAAGGCTTAGATGGGATTGGTAGAGAACGCGAGTATAAACATCATTTTTATGAGGAGATGTTTCGAGAAATCGTGGTGGATCCTGCAGCTCGAGAAGATGCAGTGAGATCGCTTGCTGTAGAGGAGATCGAATTGGAAGATGTAAGGATTGCTGAAGAATACTTGATCGGATGTGGTTCCCCAGATCATCAAGGTTGTTTTAGGTGTAATTATATGTGCGGTGAATAAAAAATAAATGTAAATAGGAGTGTCATGAATGTGAGCAATTATATTAGTTTGAATAATTTTAAATAAATGGAATAAGAATAAAAAGTTGAATCGATCATATATTTTTGCGAATACTGTTTGTGACTGTTATGAAAAACTAATTTGAAAAGTTTTTAAATTTTAAGAACTTTGGAAATGACGTCAGCACTTTTATAAGATGAAGAAGAAGAAAAAATATAAAAAAATAGGTAGCTTATGATTTTGTCTCTTGTGTTAAAGCTGTAAAATCTAATTGTGTATAAGTGTGAGTGATCATGAGTGTAGGAAGGTCAGAGAGAGATGTAGAGAAGAAAGATAAAAATAGATTAAAGTATAAGTCCGAAATCTATGATGGGAAAACATTTTTACCGAAAGGGTACAAGACGTCTGACATTGATATTAGAAGGGATGCCTCAGTTCCAAAACTGATGACAACTCGTGCGAGGCTCAATAACTGCCAGCAGTTAGGGTGAGAAAATTTAAATACTGCTTCATCTTCGTCATTTAAACATTTTTCAACTTTTAAAAACTTGAAGAGCGGCGAGAGTGGGAGGAAGAAGATAAGGAAAAATAGCAAAGAATCTCATGAGGATTTAATCAAAAGTTATCAACAGTCAAAGTGTGAGAGAGGTGCGGAGACTGAGTCACAAAGGTGGTTATACAACAACGTTATGATGGAAGGATTTGGCGCTGTCTTAGATTCACATTCTGACATAGATGGTTAGTAGATGATTGGTGATATATGTATGTATTTTTGAAGATTATATTTTGTTTTTAGGCAAATCTAATAATTTACTTTTTGTAGTAAACCATGAAAACCTGTTTGTTTTGTGATATATAAAATATATTTGTATGCGAATGAGATATGTGTAAAAGATAATTATAGATACCTAGACCTGTATCAAGGTCGATCGCGAGGAGTGTTTGTATAGGATCAAACCTTCGTATGTAGATATGTAGTTAATATGAAAAGTTCACCAGCTAATGGGGCGTCGACCTCTGGTCGATCTGCGCAGTCTAAAACTGTAATGTCTGAAAGTGAGGAAGAAATAGAGGTTGATCAATTTCCCGATTTCCCTGGAAGATTGGTAACTTATCCTCCTCTCTCTGATGTGTTCAAAGAGTTTTGCAAAGCCAAGACTTCTATAGGGGTAGATGGGGGGGTGGTAGTTATGTAGAACACGCCGGTAGGTAATTTAGAGGTTACACTATAGCAACAGGAGAGGAATATTTTTATTTGTTGGCTGATTTGGAGAAGGAGAAATGAGATAGGGGTATAAACGAATTGATCTTTTTGGAATACTTCGATGGGAATGTCCAGAGTGAACTGTCAGAGGGTTTTTTGTGCTACCTGTCTCAGTTGGAGTATGGGTTGAGTCTTCCCATAGTAATCTGGCGAAAGGGATTATGAACATCATCGGAGCATGTCCTGTTCAGTTGAACAGGAACTTGAGGGAGGTGATAAGTATTTGTGAATTTCTGAATAAATGGTAGGAAGGGGATGGGAGAATGAGGAGGATATCCTCTGAGGATGTTTTGCAGTTTTATGGGGTAATTTTTTTTTTTTGCAAGCGGAAGAGCATATTTCTTTGCGAGCTCGACTCAGCCTCATTTTTTTGATCTGAGCTCAGCAGGTTGACTATGGAATGATAATGTGATATGGATGATGGGTGATTGCCTTTAAAAAGTTGACGAAGATCCCATGGAACTTCTGTTTAGAGCTGTAAAATAAAGTAAGTATAACAATGTATAATGTATGAGATTGAAATATTGAAATTGTATGATGCTCTGCTGATGTCCATGTGTTGTTATTGACAGGCCCAAAATCCATAGTGACGAGGAAAGAGTCTTTGTTGGATACAACTACTTAGGAAGGTACAGAGCTCGAGGCTGCGTTGAATGAACTTGGTATTAGGAGGAAGAAATGTGCTAACAGCCGATCCAAAAAGTTTAAAAGTCTCAATCGATGAGGCTAATAACAGGTACTGATGGTAGCAAGAAGAAGGGAACTGATGAGGAAAAGTAAGGGAACTTGCCTAAGGCCCCTAGAGTGGACTACACGGGGTTACCAGAGTCTACTACGTCTAGCACGCTAGCTCAAATGTTCCCCAAGAAGCAAATACTGAAGTGTCCTTCGACCTCTAGAACCATGAGAAGTGGTGAGGTCGTAAGAAAGGCGAAAAAGAGAAGGGTTGAGCCTTCTAAAATGTTGGGGGTGAAGGTCGTTGTAGATCGACCTATTGTTGAAGACGAGCTGAAAGAGGTGGAGGAAAAGGCTAAGCTGGTAGCCCTCCACGGGGAAGAAGTGATCAGCAAAATGGTTGGCTTATATGCTTTGAATATGTGATGAACTTTGTATTGTGATTCGAGCTTACAATGACGTTAATTTTGTTTATTTTGTAGGAGGCTCGTCTGATGAAGGGGATATGCCTCAGGGTTGAGGAGGTAAAAGCAGAGTTAATGAAAGCAAAAGTCAAGCTTGAGAAAAAGGTAGCTCGATTGAAAGCTTACTTGCTCAAGGAGGAAAAGCGGTTGGAGGTCCTGAAGGCTTGGCAAGTGGTGCAGATCAACAATCTACGTGCGGAAGCGAGAGTAAACTTGGGAGAGGTGGTAGCTGAGTGCGATAGACTCGAGCGCCACCTTATATCAAAGGGGTATTCCAAAGATGAGGTGGATACCATTAGGGTAGACACCTATGTTGAAGAGGAGAAAAATGAAGAGGTTGATGATGTTATTGTCTAAGTAGTTGATGGTCTGGATGGTGTCTCTCCCCAAACGGTGCAAGACAACCAAGGGGAGGACAATGAGCGCCCAGTGGTGGAAAATGAAAAGGTAGAGTAGAATAATGATTCTATGATTGTATGAATATTTGAGAATATTTTTAAACTGATTGGATATTGCTTGTTGGATAGAATTTTGTAGGCTAAGTCGCTTTTGTAGACCTTGCTATAGGAACTTAAGGACATGCACCACAGAATAAAAGATTTAGAGACTGAGCTTGCTAAGGAGAGAGACGCCTGAGCGTCCCTATTATCTTCGCAAGCAGAGTTGCAGGTTAGAACAAATAAAGAAATATTTGACTTGTATGCTTCATTAGTATAGAGCTACAAAGTAATAAATAGAGTGTAGAGACACACCAAAAACCTGTTATTGGTTTAAGGGAAACGTCATTGAAATGGTGCACAGTAAATACCAAAGTATTGACAAATTAAAATATAAAGAATGTGTACCTTAGACTTGGAAGTATATGTTATGGAGTATCCATCTGAGATTGTACTTCGACCTTAAGTTTAGAAGTAGTTTTACATAGTTGCTGTAAAATGATAGATATCTTGTTAGAAATGAGATATATGTGTTGAATGAGTGTTCTGAATCGAACTTGATATATTGTATCTATAATGTGTAGGTCAAATTGGAGCCAGCTCGCTTGTACGAAGATGAGGCACGTCAATATAACCAAGAATTTGCAGAGGAGTTTGATAGGATGAGAGAGACAAATGAAGATAGAAAAGATTAACATATAAAGGTGCACTTTAAGTTTGTCGAGGCAACCCAAACAGCTGTCGACCTCGCTGAAAAGATTAATAAGAAGGACGCAGAAATTAATACAGGGTGAAAAGAGCTTGTAGAGAAGAATGAACACGCAGCGAAGCTTAAAAGTTAGAATGATGCACTAATGACAAAGAGTTGGGATGTCAACATGGCTTGATACCGCATTCAGGCACTAGAATGGTCTAAGGAAGTGTTAAATCATTTCGCCAGTTTGAAGGATGAATTGATTAGGAAAACGAACAATCATGAGAAAACTCAAACTGATCTAGTGAATAGAAATAACGAGCTAGAGCGACTGAATAAGAAAATGGTTGAGAAGGATAGTGAGCTGAAAAGAGCTCGAGATGATCTATCTGCCTCTAAAGTTATAGTTGAACAGTTGTACACAACTTTACCTGCCAAAGATATGAAATTTTGGACTGTATAACGTAAGTGTGATGAGTTGAATGAAAGGGTGGCATAATTGAAGACTGAATTGGCACAGGCCAATTCGCGTGCCAAAAATACCGAGGCTGGAGAGCACTCGAGGAAGAATTAAAGTAATGCCACAGTCTCCCTTGTCCAAGGAGATGTAGTCAGCCTATCAGCTCGAATAAGAGAGCTGGAGGGGGATGTTGCTCGAATTTAAGGTCATGTGCGAAAAGGACTTGAGCAGTTAAGGGAGTACGAAAGGAAGCTGTATACTGCTCTTTCCTGGGAATAAGGGCTAGAACGAGCTATCAGAGGGAATGAGATTTCGATACAACAGAAAGACGAGTTATTATAGAAAATTTTGGTTATTGAAGATATGAATCAGGCCGAATCAGTTAAAGCATAAAAGAAATTGGAAGAGAACATTGCATTTACAGCTCGAATAGATAGTGAATTGGTATGGTAAAAAGATCGGTATACAAGATTAAAAGATCGTCTTCAGCAAGCGAGAACGAACTTTTCTATGGCAGTTATGCCTCATACAGTATACTCGGATATGTTGAGGGCGGTGATCACCTATTTTGTAGAAGTAAAAATGCCTGAGTTATAGAGAGATACCTTGTTCAAAAGTTTGTCAGACATGGTATGTAACTGCAGAGCTGATATAGATCAAGCAAATGGAATGGGTTCCATGGAAAAAAATTTAGGCCCTCGTCCTACTAAATTGATAGAGCATGGTAGGATTGTTCTAATTGCTCGAGCTTGAGAATTTATGGCTGATCGATCTTCTGTTGTAGGGGAAAGCGTAGCTGACATCCCAATAACATAAAAGAATCCATTGTAGAGGTCGTATATGTAACCTGAAATAAAAAGTAGTTGTTGCAGACATGTTAAGAGATGAAAGCTAGTTTTACCTTTACTTTATCTTATGTCTAGTAGAGTCTTTAATTAAAAACTAGAATTACCTTCGTTTAAATCACAAAGATTTAGTAGAGTCAGCCAAACTAAGTATTATCCTTGATCTAACTGGTATGATGTCACAGCCATATTAAGGTAGATAAAAGCTAGTTTTACCTTGGTTTTATCTTATGTCTCGTAGATTCTTTGATTGAAAACTAGTATTGCCTTCGTTTTAATCGCAGAGATTTAGTAGAGTCAGCCAAACCAAGTGTTATCCATGATTTAGCTGGTATGATGTCGCAGCCATATTGAGGTAGATGAAAGCTAGTTTAACATTTACTTTATCTTATGTCTGGTAGAGTCTTTGATTGAAAACTACTATTACCTTTGTTTTAATCACTGAGATTTAGTAGAGTCGGCCAAATCAAGTGTTATTCTTGATTTAAGTGGTATGATGTCGTAACCATATTGAGGTAGATAAAAGCTAGTTTGACATTTACTTTATCTTATGTCTGGTAGAGTCTTTGATTAGAAACTAGTATTACCTTCATTTTAATCGCTGAGATATAGTAGAGTCAGCCAAACTAAGTGTTATCCTTAATTTAACTAGTATGATGTCTCAGCCATATTGAGGTAGATGAAAGCTAGTTTGACCTGTACTTTATCTTATGTATGGTAGAGTCTTTGATTGAAAACTAGTATTACCTTTGTTTTAATCGCAAAGATTTAGTAGAGTCAGCCAAACCAAGTGTTATCCTTGATCTAACTGGTATAGAGGTCGATTAAAAGCTAATATTATCTATACTTTAATCTATAAATTATCTACGAAGTAGAAAGATGTTTGGGGGAAAAACTTTGAAGTTTCATTGAATAGATAAGGATATACATTGGATGGAGACGAAAATCTCACTTTTGGAATCGAAAAAGGTGAGAAATAAAAATGGTGTAGTGACGGACTTAACGATAGTACCATTTCAGTCGCCTAGTATTCCAAGGATTTGAAATGTGAACTCCCTATTCTGTCATGAGGTAATATGATCCCAGACATAAAAGACCTATGATAACGAATAAACCCTCCCAATTGTCTACTAGTTTCTGAGCATGAAGCTTTTTACGGTATTAAGGGATTTCTCTGAGGATGAGATCATCAATTTGGAAGGTACGCCTTCCGACTCGTTTATTGTACAAACTGGCCAGCATATGGTGATATCGACTTAGATTAGTAATGGCGCATTCTCCGGTCTCATTAATCCAATTAAGATTGCAGGCCAATTCGAACTCATTTTCCTCATTAGTTAACTCATGATCTTGGACAGGATGATGGTATTCAGAGGGAATGACAGCTTCAGTGCCATATGCAAAGTGGAATGGAGTGTATCTTATTGAGTGACATGGAGTGGTACGATATACCCATAAGACATGAGGAAGTTCTCGAATCCAATTCCCTTTTTTCTGTAAGTAAAGCCTTTTCTTGAGTCCATCCACGATGGTTTTGTTGGTGATATCAGCTAGGCCATTGCCTTGAGGGTAGTATGGATTGGATGGTGAGTGAATGATATTGCGTTGATTGAGGAAAGCTACAACTTTTTCTCTAACAAATTGGGGCCCATTATTGATACGAATTAGGTGGGGGCACCCAAACCGAGTGATGATGTATTCCCAGATAAAAGAGATGACCTCTTCTTCTTTGGTTTGACAAAGTAGAACTTCTTCTACCCTTTTTGCAAAATAATCAGTAGCTACGAGTAGGTGGCGGCAGTTACTTAGAGAATTAGAAAATTCGTCGACAATATCAAGTGCCCATCTTTTGAATGGCCAAAACACCTTACTTGCATGGAGTTTGAGCGTAAGGGTACGTATCATTTGTCCATGTCGTTGACATACGTCACATTTGTATGAATACTCTTTGGCATGCTTGCGCATGCTGGGCCAAAATATTCCTTGTGTAATGGCTTTGCTTGTTAGTGATCGACCTACAGAATGGGAGCCACAAGTCCCTTCATGTAATTCGCGAAGCATCTTGTCTGCTTTCTGTTTGGAAAGGCACTTGAGATAAGGCCCCGTGACTGAACGGCGATATAAGGTACCGTTTTGATTTGTGTAGTACTTTGAGTTATCGATCAGCTGTCGGTGCTCCTTCGGATTTGTTGAAAGTGGTCCTTCGCATTTGTTATCGATACCGAGATAGGCTAAGAAAGCCTTTTGCCAATCTTTATCTTCCCCTTTATCGCCCCCAGTGTTGATCGTGCATACAGAAATACGATCAATGCTGGGGGTTAAAATTACCTCGATTTGGAGATATCGAGCATCTATTCCCAAGACCCCGGCAAGATATGCCAAGGAATCGCCGTGTCTACTTTCACCACGACGAAGATAATCAAGAGTTGCTTGCGTAAACTTGTTCATCCTATCAGCAACGAGGACTGCGTATTCGATCATCTTGCTATTTTCTTGTATTGCTCGTAGTAATGGTGGACGATGAGTAGTGAATTTATGTATACTGGGAGTTCTGGGACACCGAGCACAAGAGTGAGGTCAAATCCATGAATGAGAGCTTTGTATTCGGTGACATTGTTTGAGGCCTTAAAATTTAAGTGGATTGATTTCTCAATTCTGTCGTTAGAAGGGAAAATCAATACAATTCCAATTCCTGACCCTACGGGTCCTGCTAATTCATCTATAAGAAGTCTCCACCGTTTCCTTGTAATCCATTCAGCTCGTTCGTCAAATACTTTAGAGGTGGACCTTCTGTAACTTCCTCTACATGGTCAGAATCATGCTCCTCCCACTCAGGATCTTCCACTGGAAAATCCATAAGCAAATCAGTAACGGCCTGACCCTTTTCAGAATGATGTTGTTCGAACTTGATATCATGTTCTCCCAAACTGACTGACCATTGTTGTACTCTCCTTGATTTTTCTTTTTTGGATAGAACTTCTGAAAGTGGGTAGTTCGTCATGACTTTGACTGAATGAGCTTAGAAGTAGTGCTTGAGTTTCTGTGAAGTGAAAATAAGAGTGAAAAGAAGTTTCTCAATTTTAGAGTACTACATTTTCGCTGGAGTGAGGGTTTTGCTGATGAAGTAGACTTGTTTCTCAATTTTCTCTCCAAGTCAAATGAGAACCGAGCTTAGCTAAGTATCTGCGACTGTTAAGTAGATAATTAGTTCCTCATTATCTATTGGGGTACTCAATATGGAAGACCTCCCCAAATAGGTTTTGAGATCCTAAAAAGCTTATTTGTATTCTAATGTCCATTCGACCTTTCCATTTGGCTAAACTTTTTCTCGTTTGGTATAACCTCAAATTAGTAGGAATATCCAACGACAACAGTCTAAAGATTTTAAAATAAATTGGCTGATAGCAGCATAATCTTGCCGATAAGTTTCTGAATGTTTTTCATCATTTTTGTAGATGGCATATTGAGGAGAGCCTGAATCTGATCTGGATCGGCCTCAATCCCTATCTTGCTGATGAGGTGGCCTGGAAATTGACCTGAATGTACTCTGAACTGACACTTCTCAGGATTGAGACACATCTTGTAAGAGCAAAGAATGTTAAATATAGTATTGAGATCTGAAATGTAGTTGGTTGACTGTATGCTCTTGAACAAGAGATCGTCAATATAGACTTTCACGACTTCCCCAAGATGTGCTTTGAACATAGTAGTCATCAACCATTTATAAGTTGCGCCTGCCTTTTTAAGTCCGAAGGGCATGATTTTGTAGCAGTAAAGTCCTTTTTCAGTGATGAAAGTGGTTTTTTCATGATCTTCATCTAAGAGTGGAATTTGATTGTAACTGGAAGCAGCGTCTATCATAGATAGGAGTTCGTGACTTGCTGTGGAATCAATGATCAGATGAATGTTAGGAAGAGGAAAACTGCCCTTTGAAGTATGTTTATTTAGATCGGTGAAATATATGCAAACTCAGACTTCTTCATTCTTCTTAGGGACAGCGACGATGTTGGATATCCAATCTGGATATTTAGCTTCTCGAATAAATCCCACTTTGATCAATTTCTTAATCTCCATGTTAACTTCATCACGAAGTTGAGATGATAGTCATCGCTATTTTTATTTGACCGCCATGGCATTGATGTTGATGGCCAATTTGTGAAATGCCTTGGCCGAATCGACCCCAGGCATCTCTTCGATAAACCACGTAAAAATATCTTAATTTAGTCGCTAGAACTGAATAAGAACGTCTTTTTTGTGCTGAGCGAGCTTAATACCGATGAATGTACCTCTGCTAGGTCCATCAATACTGATGTATTCGGTGGGTTCCTCCGTGGAAGGCTGATCATCGAGGTGATTAACTTTTTGTAATTGTTATGCAGTATATCTGTCAGAGGTATCTAGAATAGCAGAGACAATATTTTTGAAAGCTTGAGAAATCTTTTGACTACCCCTGATCTCATAGATACCATCGTTGTGTTTAAAGCAGAGTGCTTGATGATAGATGGAAGCTATTGCTTCCATGTTGAAAATCCAGCAGTGGACCATAATCCCGAGATAACAAAATTTAACATTAATGACGTAGAAGATAAAGTCAATGGTGGCTGGTCTTGCAGTAATAGGTAAGATGATCTTGACTACTCACTCTTCTGTTAAACCATTGAATCCACTAATATCGGTGTCGCTTTGAATAACTTGATCGGCCAATCCCATTTGGTCGATAGTGCCCTGAAAGGGAATCTCAATACTGCTGCCAGTATCGATCATTATTGTATACATGACAAACTTCTTCATCTTAACGTTATGACTAACGCATCATGATGTGGTGATTTTACATGGCTAGTACCGTAATCTTCGAATGAGATCCCAAGACAGCGATTGCTTGACTCAGGCAGAAGTTTGGCTTCTTTATCTTGTGGTGCGAGATCATAGCATTCTGATAATCGATCTGATTGATCCTGTGTTTGAATTTGTTAGAGTTGGTGATCTGATTAATTTTGATCATTTTATTGTGGCACATATGGTAAAGTTGTTCTCCTCAGCTTGATCTTTGACCTGGACAACTTCAAGCTGCTTCTTATTACTGTTATCCTCTTATGATTCCAGGTCGACAATATATTTGAACATCCATCTCTCCTTGAAAATGTATTCCAGCAACCTCTATAAAGAATAGCAATTGTCAGTAGAATGATGGTTTACCTTATGATGCATGCAGTACGGTCGGTTCTCGATTGCTTCCAATGGTTTAGAGAGACGTTAAATCTTATCCTTTAGGAGAATTGGAAAAATTATGGAGATTCAAACATTTATCTTTGGGAGGATCGGTCTGATTTGTGAACCACCTTTCTGAGGGTTTCCAGTATTCCCCTTGAAGTGCTTTTGGTCACCCTTATCCTCCTTTGGTTTAGTGCTTCGATCTGTAGACGGACCCTTCATGGTAAGGATAGATTTGGTAGATTTATGCTTTTCAGACATCATCATTTTCAGGTCGACGTAATTAGTGACCTTGGTGATCATATCTTCCAAGGTCGTAGGTTTATTGAGGAAGAGGTGTTCTTTGGCTTTGCAGTCGAGCTATAACGCGTTGCTAAAAGCAGTAACAGCGGTTTTCTGATTGAGATTGTCTACTTTACGCGCGAGCTACAAAAAATTCTTCACAAAGGCCTCGAGCTTCTCTTCATGTAATTGTTTGAGACTAATAAGAGAAAATAAATTTTCTTCTTTATCTCTGTTGTGAGCATGTCTTGATGAATTATTTTTATAGCTGGTCGAATGTGTATATGGAGTCTTCAGGTAGAGAGTAGAACCATCAAAGCGGTTCCTTCTATAAACTTGTGGCAAATAGATAGCACAGAATGTGGCTGAGATTGGAGTACAACCCTAATGAATCACAGTATTGTTGAATGTGCTCTTTTGGGTCGGTACCCTTATATTTGCAAATTTTTAGAGCATGGAAACTTTTTGGTATTTCCATATCAAATAGTTCTTTGGCAATTGGACTTCCTTATAACTTGGTAAGGTCGTCTGTAGTGCCCAAAACTTGTGCTTTGATCAACTCCTTAATGCGTTGATCCATATGCTCTTGTGTGATATAATGACATGTCGGTTGAGTGGCTTGACGAGGAGGTTACGGATTATGAGTACCGGTACCTTCACTCAAACGATCTCATACTGGAACTCGAGGTTGAGGTCGATGTTCTTCCTCCTGACGTATGGAAAATTGGAGACCCCGACTGATCTCAGACTAAACTTCATCACCCAAATGAATGGAAGGTTAAGGTTCGTACTGAATATTCCTAGAAATAGCTTTGCTGGTGGCTCCCCGAGGTCCCAATCTTTCTCGTACAGAAACTCGAGAGGCTTCTGGAAATTGATCGTGATCTCTTGTTGGAGGAGCCTGCTGAGTATTTTGCTAAGCCAGCAGGGCAGTCTGTATTGTTATCATCTGGTCTTCATGTCGTTTAAGCACTGTCAAGCGAGCTTGTCGTTCGGCGTCGAGCTCCTTCTCACGGGGATCTCGATCAAGAGTTAATTTACGTTTGAGCTCATTGCGCTTCTCTGTTTCAGTGTTGAGATTCGCCCGTAGCTTTGTAAGTTGTTCTGACTCAACTGAAAGTTTGAGCTTGATTCTGGTTATTGGTCGTCTGGAAGTGAACATGATTGAAATTTGTAGCAGAAGAAAAGTATGCCTTAGGATATTATGGAAATGCAATCTTTCCTACAGAAGACGCTAAATGTAATAGCCTAATTCTGTAAGCTCGAAGTGGCTTTGAATTAGCTCTTACACCAATATACTTGTGGCAAAAATTTGATAGAAAGCAAGAAATGACACAAGTGATTTAGCGTGGAAAACCTTTGAATATGTAAAAAACCACGTCCTCGAGTTGAGGGTTTTTGTAATAGTGATTTTTATTGCTTGAGGCTGATATCTTATTACAAGTGATATCTTGACTTAGAAATGCTTAATCTTGTAAATAAATTTTTTTTGAGAATCTAGAAAATATAGTTTTTTTTGGTGATTTCTCATGTATTTTTCTGTTCCTTGCCTCTTCTGGAACTTTTTCTTTATATAGGCCTTCTCGGCAGTTCTTCATCATTCTGAAGCTCGTTCTCCGAACAATGTGGCAGTGGTGGTTGAGCGAGTAACTGATAAGTTTGTGAGAGACAGGTGGCTTTGACTTTAATGTGAGTCCACTCTTTAAGAATTTTGGCCCAAACATTTAAGCCAGTCTGGTTGCTTGGTTCAACTTGATGGGATCAAAAAGGCCACTAATAGGAGCATTGCCTAATGGATTGCATTTTTTATGAGTTATGTTATGTGTGCAACTAGTATGACATCCAAAATAGACAAATCACTTGTTATGTGGAAAATGATTGTACTGAAAAGTAAATGTTTTTTTTTTTATTTGTGTGCAATTTTCTTATGTTTGTGCTATATTGGACAAAATTATGCATTCTTTGATATATTGTATGGCTCATTCACTTTCACAGAGAATGATCTTTCACTCGCAGGCTTACGAAATAGCAAATGGTTTAACTCTATGCATTATTCACATTTAGTTGTGATTTTAAATATTGTAGAAATATATATTATAATAAGTAGCAAAAAGCTTTTGCGACATCCATTTGCATCATATATGTTCTCAAAATAGTAAGGGAGCATAGTAAACACTTTAGAAATAAATCAAATCATATTCTTCACATTGTGGTTTTGCTGGCAATGAACCACATGACTGGATGGAAAGAAACCCATTTGGTTAAATTTGACAAATTTGAATGGGTGCTTGATCGGTATCTTCAAATTAGCCGTTCTGGCTTCGAATAGTTATGATGTTGTAATAATGAAGAATTACCATAGTGTTTTTGTATGTTGTGGACAGTTGATTTGTGGACTCTTTCGCAATCATAATGAATTATAAGACATATATTGAAGAGACACATGAATGTGGCTTGCTATTGTAATGTTATTATATCCATCCAGTCATGACAAATTTATTCCAATTAAAATATGTTGAAGCATTTTCTAATTTAACAAGTGATACTAAACATTATTTTTTATCACAAGCTTCTTATAGTGTTTATTCAAATTTTATTAATGTTTTACATGTTTTAGTTTGGTCCATGCGAGCACGGGATCATTTCTACTTGTTACACATAAAAGTAAACTACGAAAAGTTGCATGTAGAACCTCAGCAAGCCTCTTAACTATTTTTATTCTTTGCCTCTAGCTCCCTCCATTATATCAACTATTTGTTTAAGTACCATATCTTATGACTTTTCAACTTTATTGGGTATACTTTCAGTAGAATGGCTTTAATTTCATAAGTGTATCATCAAATTTGGCTTTATCTATTGAATCTACCAATTTAAGACTTATCCCAATTTCTATGCACCCAAGTAGCTAGCCTCTAAATGTTCCTAAACTATCACCATATTCTAAATTATTACATATATACTTTATTCTCTATTAGTAAAATGGTCTCTAAACCAATCTGCCCTAATATAAATAATCTCTTACATTATGCGACTGTGACATAATTCTTCCCTAAGAATTAAATGTTCAAAAATAGTAAAAAAAAATGAATATATGGATGCTTGTAAAATTAAAAATGTGTTATTTACATGTATATGGAGCAATCTCAAGGGGCACTTCATGTTTGTACATTCCACTCTTGTAAATTAGATAAAATGCCATGTGTAATGGCCTAATTCTGTAGCTCAAACTGGCTTGAAATTAGATCTTACACCAAATGTACATGCGATAAAAATTAATGAAAATCAAGAAATGACACAGGTGATCTAGTGTGGAAAACCTTTGAATAGGTAAAAACCACGACCTCGAGTTGAGGATTTAGTAACTGTAACTTTTATTACTTGAGGCTGATGATATCTTATTACAAATAATCTCTTTGAACTTAGAAAATGCTTGATCTTGAAATAACAAATTTTGTATTAGACCTAGAAAATCTAGTTTTTCTGGCCTCCATCTCCCCTGGAACTTTTTTCTTTATATAGACCTTACCCGCAGCTCGTTCTCATGTAGAAGTACGTTCTCTGAATAATGAGGTAAGTGGTGGTTAAATGAGTAATTATTTAGTTTGTGGGAGACAGATATCTTTGACTTGTTCATGTTCTGTTGTAGTGCTCGATTCATGTTTTTTATCATTTCGTGGTCTATGTGGCAATGTTGGCTTTGCATGTTACATGTGTAATGTGTGAGTCTGATATCAAGGTAGTTTGAGTTTGGACTAGGTTGAAAGGATAGGTCCCTATAATCGCCCCCTCGTAACTGAAGACATGGGTGGCTATGGTTGAGAAAGAACATGTTGACTGTTGGTGTCAGAAGTTGAAAAGATTTAATGTATTGATGGGTAATTTTGATTGGTTGGGTACTCGATATTTATGTATGGAAGACTGTATCTACATTTATGATGATGGAAAGGATGGATGCACTTGACGTTTGGGGTTCCCAGATTGGTTTTGTGTTGAATGATGACTACTTTGGAAATGTACCTACGTATTAAATGTTAGTTCGATATAAATAGTACCTGTACTGGAGCTTCTGTCAAAATAATACTCTATTTATTGTAATATCCTTTGTGTAATATGATTGATAATGGTGAAGTCCTGGCGAATAGTCTAGAAGGAGAGAGTGTCTGCTGAAATGCAGAGGTTGAAGGTACGATACTTTGGGGACCAAACGCTGGAGATGCCCACGCCTATTCCCGTACCACCAACTTACCTTGGGATGTCGGAAGAAGAAGCGGCTAAATCTAAAGATGAATTTTACCACATGTGGAGATTTTATTGCGTGGTTCTGTCTGGGGAACAGTGTCGGAGGTGTCTTCGCATCTTGGCGGAGGACAAGGTTGAGGGAACAGATGTAGAGGCTGACATACGTGCGAGGCAGTACTACCGGTATCCTCCAAGGGACTGGGTTCTGAGGTAGGACTTCCTTTAATCTTTACCAGCTCTTATTTGGTGGGGTTTATAGAGGAGGAGACGATAGTGGTGGAGGAGGAAGACGAAGATTAGAAGTTTTTCTTCTGCAAAATCTTCTTCTCTTGTCGTAAAGAAGGTCCTCGTTCTGAGGGTTGGTTTAAGCACTAACACCTTTGCTTCCTCAGTTTCTTGTAGAAGTAAATGATATAAAGAAGGGGTCAAGATTTGTGGTTTCTAGTTCCTACCTTTACTTCAGAAGATTCTCGAATTTAAGATAGTATTGAAAACATATATAGCCTGTAGAATGATCTATAACAATATCTGAAAGACTTGTTATCTGTAAAGTATTTTGTAATTGATATTCGAGCTAATGAAAAAGTTTTAAAAAAAATTATGTTGATATATCAAATTAGCTGTTTATTCATAAATCGAGCTGAAAGAAATATATTTATGTTAGATTGTAAAAATGTAACTTTTAGAAAACGAACTAAAAAATGGAACATGTTTAATGGAACTGTTGAGAATATGTGTGAAGGTGTCAATATAGATATATTTAAAAATGCTTATCGAGCTAATTAGATTCTAAGACTCGTGCTAGGAGAAAAATCCATATAGATAATAGAGTGTGTTGGAATTGAAATATCGAGCTAAGGAGGTATGTTGGAATTGTTTTTCTAGGGGGAGATGGTGAACGTTAGTTCGAGATGAGGATGGATGAATTATAATGAGGTTGATTTGGAAAGATCAGTTCAAATAACTTTTTTGCATGATATTAAGGTTTTTTGTTATGGAAAAATATATATTATATTATATGTGGAATGGGAAAGATCTGAAGTTATCTCAAAGAGGTGTATAAACATGATGGAGAGGTGGTGTACAAAGGATGAAAAAAGGAGAAAATAGTGAAGACTCGTTCTGAAAGAGCTCGTCGTGCTGCAGAGGGACATTTAGAGAGAAAGATTGTAGAAGTAAGGGAGAGGATCTTTGGGTTGTTAGATTATGATTCTGAATTGCCTGAATTAGAAATTCAGTTCGAAGGCTTGGATTCGAGGGCGACGGAACTTGAGATTGGGTATCATTTCTACTCAGAGATATTCCGTGAAGTTATTTTGGAGCCCGCAGCTCAAAAAGGGGCTGAGGCAAATTATTGTAGAAGAAATTATTGATGAAGATGTGAGGATCGCTGGGGGGAAACTGATCAGGTGTGGCTCTCTATGGCATTTAGGATGTTTTATGTGTAATTATATTTGAGGGAGCGAACTGAATTAGGTTGAATAACAGTAATTGTTATGTAGGTAGAAAGTTTCTCTTAAATCCGTTTCTGTTTTGATGTAAATGTGGTTGGGAGAAGTTGTGAATAAAATATTTGAATTTAATGTTGTTGCATTGGAAATTACATCATTATTTATATAAGTAGGAGAAGTATAAATGGAAAAGGCAGATGAGCTTTAAATTTTATCTTTTATGTAAGGGTAGAAAAGTACGATTGTGTGTGAGTATAGAGTCATCATGAGTGTGGGAGGGTCTGAGAGAGATTTTGTTGGAAGAGAGAAAAATATATTAAAAATATAAAAGGTAGGGTAAGGATGGGAAGGTGTTTTCACAAAAAAGGTATGAAGCATCTGACATTAATTTTGTAAGGGACGCCTCAGTTCCAAAACCAAGGGCGGCTCGTGCGAGGCCCAATAACTGCCAGCAGTTAGAGAAAGAAAGTATAAATAATAGTTATTCTTCCTCATTCCAACGTTTATTAAATTCAGAAAAATGAAAGAGCAGTAGGAGAGAAAAAAGAAAAACTTGCAGAGAATCACGTGAGAGATTGGACGAGGGTGATCGCTGTAGAAGGGAAGAGAAGTCTGTGGAAGTATAATCCAGACGTTGGTTGCATAGTACCGTGGTAAAAAAAGGATTGGGCGCTGCATCTGATTCATACTCAGACGTTGAAGGTTAGTGATTAGGTTTTTGATTTAGTGTATTTGAAGTTTGAAAATATACGTTAGTTTTCAAAATTTTGAAAATTATGTTATTTATAGTAAATGTCTGAAAAGATTGCTTGATCTGCATGTATGAAGATATATGTTTGTATATGTATAATAGAGATATAGTATATGCATGTATGGATGTGAATAGACAAAAGATAATGATTTGAGTGAATTGATATAATAACTGGATCTGCATGTAGGTTGGGGCATGAGGAGAATCTGTTATAGAAATAAATCATCATCCTTAAGCCTACATCTGTAATGGAAGTTTCACCTGATATGGGGATGTCGACCTCTGGTCATACGGGTGAGTCTTAGAATGAAAAATCTGTAAATGCAGATTCTGAGGGGGAGGACGAAGTAGTACTCGTTCAATTTCTAGACTTCTCAAGTAAATTGGTATCGTACCCCCTCTAAATTATGATGTATTCAAAGAGTTCTGTAAATCCAAAGCTACTGTAGGTGAAAAATGGGGTAATGTCATAAAACATGTTGGGAGGTCGTTCAGGGGATGTATTGTGGAGAGTGGGGAAGAATATTTCTTTTCATTGCCTGACTTAAAACATGATAAAAAGAGGAGGAAGGTGGAGGAATTGATAACTTTAAAGTACTTTGATGGGAATATCCAAAACGATCTGGATGAGAGATTTTTGTACTATCTGTCCCAGCTGGAATATAAGCTAAGATTGCCTCTGAGCAACCTTGCTAAAGGTATACTGAATACCATAGAAGTTTGCTATGCCCAATTGAATGGAAACATGTGGGAGGTGATAAATGTTTGTGAGACTCTAAATAGATTGTGGGAGGGGAATAAGGTAGAGAGGAGAATAACTCCTAAGGACGTTTTGCAGTACTATGCTGTAAAATATTATGCTGCAATTGTAAGAGCGTATTTTTGCTCAAGCTCGTCTTGACCACTTTTCACTAATCTAAATTCAGCAGGTCGAGTTTGAAATGATAATGTAATATGGGTAAAAGGGGACTGTCTGCAAATAATGGACGAGGAACCCATGGAACTTGTATATAGAACTTTGAAGAAATGTAAGTAATAGTGTATAATATCGAACTGTTGTAGTGTAGGGTAGGTCTGTGGTTTAACAATTTGCTGTATTATGTTATAGGTCCTCGGTCTAAGGTGAAAAGAAAAGAATCACTGTTAGATACTGTAGCTCGAGAAGGTGTTGAGCTCGAAATAGCTTTGAAAGAACTTGGTATCAGCATAAATAACAGAGCTAACAGTAGGTTAGAGAAAGTACAAAAAATTTAGGTAAAGATAAACGATGACGGGAGCTGAAGCTAGCAAGAAAAGAGGAGTGAATGGGGAGGTACATCCGGTACTACCGAGGGTTTCAGAAATATTGTTGGATGATGTTTCTATGGGGACTACTTCGAGCAAGTTAGCTTTAAAGTATCCCAAGAAGAAAGTCGTAAAGGGTGGCTCGGCCTCCGGTACCACGGCGAGTGGTGAGGACGAGAGGAATACAAAGAAGAAGAGGGTTGAGCCTCCTTCTGTGATAGGGACAAAGTTTATGGAGAGTCGACCTGCTGCTGAAAAAGATGAGTTGTTGGCTGTAGAGAACAAACTGAGGCTGGCAGATCAAAAAGGTGATGAAGAGCTAAATACCTCCGCACAATTGGAGCTGAGTAGGGTGGTAAGTTGATGATTGTGTTAAATTGAACTTTGTACTTCTTTTAGAGCTAAATGTGTCTTGTTCCCTTGTAGACTACCCGCTTGCTGATGGGTATCTGTCTCAGGATCGAGGAGGGAAAAGCTAAGCTCGAGAGTGGGAAAGTCAAACTTGAGAAGAAGGTGGCTCGACTTGAGTCTAATTTGGCTCTAGAGAGGGAATGTTTGGTTGTTGCGAAGAGTTTGCATAAGGTGTTGATAACTGAGCTCAGTAAGAAGGCACAACAAAATATGGGTGATGTTGCAGTCAATCTTGATTGACTCGGGAGCCAACTCCTTCCAGTGGGGTATACTGTTGCTGACCTAAAAGTCATTATATAGGTACCTACGTCGAAGATGATGAAGAGGAAGAGGAGGTCCTGGTTGATGGAGGTGTGGTAACAGGGTTGGATTCGGTCTCTACTAGAATGGATCTAGAGAACCGTGGGGGAGAAGATAATGAGAAGGTAGAGTAAAGTTGTTTGAACATTGTTTGTGTGTTTTCTGTATGGAGTGAAAACTGTATTTTGTATGGAATGTTGTTTTGTAGGATTACTTTTGGATAGGCTAAGAGATGTTTGTAAATATTAATTTGTTGGAACTTAAAGATATGCGCCTCAGAATTAAGGACTTAGAAAAAGAGCTCGCTAAGGAGAGAAATACCTCAGCGTCCCTGTTAACTTCGCAAGCGGAGCTACAAGTTAGAAAAGAGCAAGAAATATTTGACTTGTATGCTGCATTACTTTAGAGCAACAAAGTAAAATTAGAAGATAGGCATAGATCACTAATGTGTTAGCAGAGTAGGAGCGATGGTAATCAAGTATGTTCAAATTATTTTGAAGTGTTAGAAAATCAGAACATAGAAAATGTGTGCCTTGAAAGTGGATGTAGATGTTATTGCCAACAAACTGAGTCCATACTTCGACCTTAAGTTAAGAAGCAGTCTCACAATAATGGCATGTAAAAAAATAAAAATCTATCAGAAGTTTGTAAACTCATCTGTTTTATGCTTTGATTGTATCTGTGAAGTATAATTGAATCGATCTTGATATATTATATATGTGATGTATGTTGAATTAAAGATTGTGCACTTTAGCGAGTAGCAGACGCTCCAATACAATCATGAGTTTATGGCAGAGTTTGATAGGATTAGAGAGTCATCGAAAAATAGGGAGGATCAGCATGTCAAAGTACATATCCAGTTTGCTAAGTCGACAGGAACTATTGACGACCTGACTCGAAAGATTGAGGGGAAAAATGCCAAAAAAGAAATACTGCAAAAAGAGCTTGTGGAGGCGCATGTTAAGATAACGAAGCTCAAAAGCAAGATCGATGTATTGATGGTGAAAGGTAAAGAGGTGGACATCGCTCAATACCGTATCAAATTGCTAGAAGTGACAAAAAAAGAGTTACGGGATTTTGTGGTCAGTTTGAAGGGTCAAATGACCAAGAAAATAAATGAGCTTGAGTAGGCTTTAGCTGATCTGGTAAGTTCCAAAAGTGCGCTTGAGCAATTGAAGAGTGAAATGACTAGGAAAGACAACGAGCTTGAAAAAGTTTGACCTAACCTGACCCGTTCCAAAAGTGTGGCTAATCAATTTAGTGAGGCCTTGCTTACTAAAGATATTGATTTTCATATATATGGTTCAAAAATGTTATAATGAACTGAATGAGAGGGTGGCCAAATTGAAGGCAGATTTGGTTATGGCCAATTTGTGTATCAAGAACGCCGAGGCTGGAGATCGATAAAAAATAAAAATTATGTCAGGGTCCCGATTACCATAGGTAACGTGGTTAACCCTTCAGATCGAATTAAAGCGTTAGAGGCGGATATATCTCATAATTAAGCTCATGTACAGAGAGGAAATGAATACTTAAGGGAGAGCCAAGACAAGTTAGATATCGCTCTTCGTAGAGAGCAAGAATTAGAGGGGGTGATTAGGGGGAAGGATCACTTGTTGAGGAAGAAGGATGAGTTGTTGAGGAAGGCTCCTATTGGGGGATGTGATGGGGATGACTGGGAGTTGGTAAAACTTCGTGCTCAATTGGAAAACCTGAGGATGGTGAACAAAGTTGAGCTAGATAAAGTAGCGGAAACAATAGTGCAGCATAGTGTAGTGATGACACGCACAGCAGAACACATGGCGTGGAAAGACGAAAGACACAAAGACTTCAAAGAACGTCACCAGAGATAACAAAAACATTTTTCCAAGGTAGTTATGTTCGATCAAAATACGTTTATTCAAGAAATAATGCACTCATAAGAGCTAATGGCTGTTATTGCCTATTTTGCAGAGGAAGTAAAAAGGCTTGATCTTGAGAGGGATACCTTACACAACTGTATGTCATTCTAAGGATGTATTTGTAACACTGATATAGATTGTGGAAATTGTCTAAATGTCATGGAAACAGAATTAGGTTCCCAACCTGATGAACTGGTAGAGCAAGACAGGATTATTGTAAGTAATCGAGCTCCAGAATTTATGGCAGAGTATCCTCCTATGTAGGGGAAGGCGTAGCTGACCTCCCATAAGCATATAAGAACCTTTAGAAGTAATCTGTAGAAGTAACATGTACTTACAGACATATAGAGAGATGAAAGCTAGTTTTACCTTTGTTTTATCTTATGTCTGATAGAAATCTTTGATTAAAAACTTGTATTACCTTTGTTTTAATCGTAGATATATGTATAGAGGGGTGATTGAAAGCTAGTATGATCTTTGCTTTAATCTGTGTATAGATGTCGATTGAAGGCTAGTATTATCTTTGTTTTAATCTATTTAGATGGTCGATTGAAAGTTAGTATTACGTTTGCTTCAATCTGTATATATAGTGTCGATCAAAAGCTAGTATTACCTTTGCTTCAATCTATTTATAAAGGCTCGATCGAAAGCTAGTATTACCTTTGCTTCAATCTATGAGATTTAGTAGAGTCTACGTAAGTAGAGAGTAATGTAGGAAAAAAATTTGGAAGTTTTCATTGAGTAGAATATAATGTACACTGTATGGAGATAGAAATCTCACTTTTAAAATGTAAAGAACGATAATATAGTACTCTGGAGTGGAGAAATTAGGGATTTAAGGATAATATCGCTTCAACCACCTAGTGTTCCATGGATTGGGGATTTGAACTCCTTGTTATGTTATGAGATACTACGATCCTAGGCCAGTTTGACTAACAATGAGGATTGGACCTTCCCAATTCTTTGTGAGTTTCCCAGCATGTGCTTCCCTTCTGCGTTTTGGGATTTCTCTAAGGACGAGATCGTCAATTTGGAACCCACAGCTTCGGACCCTTCTGTTGTACGAACTGGCTAGCATATGGTGATATCGACCTAGGTTGGCAATAGCACGTTCCCAAGTTTCATCAATCCAGTTCATATTGCAGGCCAACTCGAACTCATTTTCTTCTTTTGTAAGCTCGTGATCTCTAACAGGGTGGTGGTATTCTTTTGGAATGACGATCACTCTGCCATAGGCAAGGAGGAAGGGGGAACAGCCGGTTGATTATCGTAGAGTAGTATAGTATGCCCATAAGATATGAGGGAGCTCCTGTATCTAGTTCCCCTTCTTCTATGATTGAAGCCTTTTCTTGAACCCATCCACTATGGTTTTGTTGGTAATATCAGCTTGTCCATTACCTTATAGGTAGTATGGATTGGATGGTGAGTGGATGATATTATGTTTTCTTAGGAAGGCTATGACCTTTACTCCAATAAACTATGGCTTGTTATCGATCTGAATCAGGTGGGGGAATCTAAACAATGTGATAATGTGTTCCCAGGTAAAAGAGATGACCTCTTCTTCTCTAGTTTGACAAAGAGGAACTGCTTCCACCCATTTCGTAAAATAATTGGTTGATACGAGTAAGAAACGTCGGTTACCTGAAGCATTCAGAAACTCTCTAACAAAATTAAGCACTCATCGCTTGAATGGCTAGAAAGTTTTGCTTGCATGTAGTTCGAGTGTGGGGGTATGGATCATGCGTCTATGTCGTTGACATGTGTCGCATTTGCGTGAGTACTCTTCTGCTTACTTGCGCATTCTGAACCAGAATACTCCTTGTGTGATTACTCTGTTAGCCAGTAATTGACCTGCGGCATGGGAGCCACAAGTTCCTTCATGTAATTCTTTGAGCAGTCAATCTGCATTCTTCTTTGAGAGGCACTTAAGATAAGGCCCTGCAAATTGAGCGGCGATATAGATAACTATTATAAACTATGTAACGCTTCAAGTTTTCGATCAACTACCGGCGTCCTTTTGAATTTGTTGAAAGGGGCTGTTATATTTGTTCTCTGGGCCGAGGTAGGCAATAAAAGGCTTTCGCCAATTGTCGTCTTCCTCATCATCGCCCCCAATGTTGATCGTGCATACATAATGGAGATCAATGCTAGGGGTGGATATTACTTCGATATGGAGATATCGTGCATTTGTACCCAAGACCCCGACAAAATAAGCCAAGGAATCGGCATGTCTGTTCTTACCTTGAGGTAGATAGTCGAGAGCTTCTGTTGCGAATCTGCTCATCCTATTAGTAACGAGGACTGCATACTTTATCATCTTTCTATTTTTCTTGTATTATTCTGAGTAGTGGTAGACGATGAGTAAAGAATCTGTATAGACTGAGAGCTTGGGGCCGCCAAACTCGAGTGGGAGGCCGAGTTCATGAATCAGAGCTTCATATTCTGTGACATTGTTGGAGGCTTCAAAAATTAAGCGGATTGGTTTCTCGATTTTGTCGCTGGAAGGGGTAATCAATACAATTACTGGCCCTGCGGGTCCCGCTGAACCATCTGTAAGTAGTCTCCACCCTTTCCTCGTAATCCATTCAGCTCGTTCGTCAAAAGGTTTGGCAAGTGGAGCTTCTATAATTTCTTCTGTAAGATCAGGATCGTGCTCCTCCCAATCGGAATCATCCAAAGGAAAATCTACAAAATTATTAACAATGGCCTGACCTTTTTATGAATGGCATTGTTCGAACTTGATATCATGTTCTCCCAAACTGACTAACCATTGCTGCACTCTTCAAGATTTTTCTTTTTTGGATAAAAATTCTTGGAGTGGGTAGTTCATCGTGACTTTGACGGAATGAGCTTGAAAGTATTGCTTAAGTTTTTGTGAAGTGTAAACAAGAGTTAGAAGGAGTCTCTCGATTTTAAAATACCTCGTTTCAGCAGGAGTGGGGGTTTTACTGATGAAATAGACTGGCTTTTTAACCTTCCCCTCAAGTCAAATGAGAACCGAACTGATAGAAGTGTCTGTAACTACCAGGTAGATGATCAGTTCTTCATTATCTATTAGGGTGCTCATGATGGAAGACTTCCCCGGATAGGTTTTGTATTCTAAAAAAGCTGCCTCACATTCTGATGTCCATTAGATCTCTTCGTTGGGTTAAACTTTTCCTTGTTCGGTACAACCTTTGAGTAGTATGAACAGCCAATAACAGCATTCTGAAGACTCATAAATGAATCGATTGATAGCGATGATCTTGCCTGCAAGTTTTAGCACATCCTTCATTGTTCTTGGAGATGGCATATTTAGGAGAGCTCAAATTTGATCTAGGTCGACCTCAATCCCCTTCTTGCTGAAGAGATATCTGAGAAACTTGCCTGAATGCACTTTCAATTGACATTTATCTGGATTGAGTCGCATCCTTTAAGAATGTAGAATGCAGAATATTGAATATTGAATATTGTAGAAAAATCTATGATGTGGTCTTTTGACAGTAAGCTCTTGCACAGGAGATCATTGATGTAGACTTCAACAATTTTCACCAGGTGTGCTTTGAACATTGCTGTCATTAGCCATTGATAAGTTGCGCCTATATTTTTTAGTCTGAAGGGTATGACTTTATAGCAATAAAGTCCCCTTTTAGTAATGAAAGTGGTCTTTTCTTGATCAACCTCCAAGAGAGGTATTTGATTATATTCAGAAGCAGTGTCCATTATAGATAAGAGCTCGGGACCTGCTGTGGAGTCAAGAATTTACTGAATGATTGGAAGAGGGAAACTATCCTTCAGAGTGTGTTTGTTTCGATCAGTAAAATCTATACAAACTTTGACCTTTTCCTTCTTCTTTGGAACCGTGACAATGTTGGAGATCTAATCCGGGTACTTGGCTTCACAAATGAATTCTACTTTTATCAACTTATTGATCATAATGTTGACTTCATCTCGAGGACGAGGTGAGAGTCGTCATTGTGTATGTTTGATTACCGTGGCATTGTTGTTGATACTCAATCTATGCCATACCTTAGATGGATCAACCTAAGCATTTCATCGAAAGTCTACGCAAAGATGTCTCAATTCATTCGTAAGAAGTGAACGAGAGTATCCTTGTCGCGTTGGACCATCTTGGTACTAATATAAGTACCCCGGCTAGGTCCATCAATGTGTATCTGTAGGTTCTTCTGATGAAGGCTGATCATCGGTGTAACCAACTTTCTGTAATTACTACACAGTATATCTGTCTAACATATCTAGAATGGGAAAGACGGTATTCTCGTAAGCTCGGGAAAGCTTTTGACTGCCTTTGATTTCCTAGATGCCATCATTGTGTTTGAAACGAAGTGCTTGATAACAAGTAGAAGTAATTTCTTCCATGTTGTGTATCCAGCAGCCCATAATCCCGAGATAACGAGATTAGGCGTTGATGATGCAGAATACGACATCGATTGTGGCTAGTCCAGATGTGATAGGTAAGATGATCTTGCTCACTCATTCTTCCTTGGAACCATTGAATCCACTGATATCGATGTCACTTAGAATAACTTGATGGGCCAGTCCCATCTGATCGATCGTGCTTTAAAAAAATATCAATACCGCTACCAGTATCGATCATCATTGTATGCATGATAAAAAATTTCATCTTGAGAATGATTACCAATGTGTCATGATGTAGAAATTTGACGTGACTTATATTGCAATCCTCGAATAAAATCCCAAGCCGGCGATTGCTTGACTCAGGAAGAAGCTTGGTTCCTTTATCTTGAGGCATGAGATCGTAGTATTCTAATAATCTTCTTCGCTTGAATATACAAGAGTTGTTAATTTTATGAATCTTGATAATGTTGTTATGGTACATATGGTACAAGTGTTTCTCCGTAGCTTGATCTTCGACCTAGACTACTTCGATTTACATCTTGTAGCTTCGATTCTTATATGATTCCAGATCGACAATGTATTCGTATATTCCCCCATCTTTGAAAATATATTCCAGTAACCTTTATAAGGCATAGAAGTTGTTAGTTTTATGATGATTTACCTTGTGATGCATGCAATACGGCCTGCCATCAATCGGTTTTAGTGGCTGAGATAGATGGTAGAACTTGTCCTTTGTGAGAATTGGAAAATTTGTAAAGATTCGGACATTCATCTTGGTGAGGATCAGCTTGGGTAATAAATTACCTTTCTGAGGTTTGCCAGTGTTCACCTTGAAACGTTTTTGATCACCCTGGTCCTCCTTTGGTTTACTGCTGCGTTCTGTAGGTAGACCTTTAGTGGTTAAGATAGATTTAGTAGATTTATGTCTTTCGGTCATCATCCTTTCTAGGTCGACATACCCATTGACCTTGGTGATCATATCCTCCAAGGTCGCGGGTTTGTTTAAGAAGAAATGTTATTTGGCTTTGCAATTGAGTTGGAACAAATTAGTGAAACAATAACAGCTATTTTCTAATCCAGGTTATCCACTTTTACTGTGAGCTCAAAAAACTTCGTAAAGACCTCGAGCTTCTCTCCTTATGACTGCTTAAGACTAATAAGAGTATAAATTCTCCTCATTGTCTTTATTGTGAGCATAAGTCTTGATAAAATTCTTTTGTAGTTGATCGAATATGAGGATGGAATCCTCAGGTAGAAAATGGAACCACCGGAGTGGCTCTCCCTGCAGACTTGTTGCGAACAGACGGCATAGAATATGGTTGAGAATGGAGTACAATCCCAGCAAACTGCAAAATTGTAGAATGTGCTCCATCGGATCGATGCCCTTGTTTTTACGTATCTTCGGAGTATGGAAACCTTTCGGTACTTCCAGATCAAATAACTCTTTGGCAAGCAAACTACCTTGCAATTTGGTGAAATTGTCCTAACTGCCGAGAGCTTGAGCTTTAATCAACTCCTTGATATGTTGATCCATATGTTCTTGTGTGACGTATTGACGTGTTGCCTGAGTGACTTGGCGAGCTGGTCGAGGATTATGAGTACCGATGCCTTCACTCAAGCGATCATGTACTGGAATCCAAGGTTGAGGCCGTTGTTCTTCCTCTTGATGCTTTGAAGATCAGAGACCTATGCTGATATCAGACTGAACTTCGCTGCCCAAATGAATGGAAGGTTAAAGTTCATGCTTAATATTTCTGGAAATGGTTTTACAGGTTGCTCCTCGAGGTCCTAATCTTTCACTTGCAAAAACTTAGAAGTTTGTCGATACTTGATTACGATCTTTGGTATGGGGAGACTGTTAACTATCCTAGAAAGCTTGTAATATCTGCCTGGCTATCATATGTTTTTCATGTTGCTTGAATATTGTCAAGTGAGCTTGGCGTTCATTTTTTAGCTCTTTATCGCGGAGCCCTCGGTCAAGAGTTAACTGACGCTCGAGCTCATTATGTTTCTTTATTTCGGCGTGGAGATTCGCCCGCAGTTCAGTAAGCTATTATGACTAAACTGAAAGATCAAGCTGAACTCTTGTTGTTGGTCGCTTGGATCATGATTGGAAATGGATAGTAGAATGAATATATACCTTAGGATATCGCAGAAATGTCTTCTTTCCCACAGACGGTACCAAATGTAATAGCCTAATTCCACAGCTCGAATTGGCTCAAAATTAGATCTTACACCAAATGTACCTATGACAAAAATTAATGTAAAGCAAGAAATGACATAGGTGATCTATCGTGGAAAATCTTTGAATATGTAAAAAACTACGACCTTGAGTTGAGGGTTTAGTAACTTTAATTTTTATTGCTTGAGGCTGTTGATATCTTATTTCAAGTAATCTTTTTGAACTTAGAAAATGTTTGATCTTGAAATAAGAAGTTTTGTGTTAGAGCCTAGAAAATTTGGTTTTTTTGGTCTTCATCTCCCCTGGATCTTTTTTCTTTATATAGACCTTACCCGCAGCTCGTTCTCGTAGAGAAGCATGTTCTCCGAATAATGAGGTAAGTGGTGGTTGAATGAGTAATTGTTTAGTTTGTGGAAGATAGGTGTCTTTGACTTGTTCGCGTTTTGTTGTTGTGCTCGATCCACGTTTTGTTCGGTGTCTAAGTGGCAATGCTGATTGTGCATGTTACGTGTGTAATGCGTGAGTCTGATATCGAGGTAGTTCGAGTTTGGACTAGGTTAAGGGATAGGTCCATACACCATGGAATATGAATTCGATCTGTGTGAATATTCTCAATAACGAGAAGATCATTTTCTCAAAGATTTATTCTAATCTAATACATAAAGGTTACAACACATATATAATTTTATTTATTGATAAAGACCTCGACATATAAAATGTCATCTTTTATAGGGTTTGAAGTATTGAGACGCGATAAAATTTAGTGAAGATGGCTTTATGACTAAAAACATTCCCACTGATCTTGATCCTACTCATAAACTTTAACCCCATTTATCTTAATATAGCATACTAGCTTTGCTTAATTGAGTAATGACGACAATTTGTTGCATTCTTTAGTTAGTCTGCCACAACTTTTCTTTGCAAAGAATCGATAATTTTATATATAACCAAATGCAAAAAATCATAAAATTATAGAATTTTCAACAAGAATCTAATTACATCGAATTTTCTGACTAGACTCTAAAATCCTACGATGAAGATCATCTTATTTTTTTCTCGAGTACTATTATCAGTAAAATATTGCTTCCTTGGATAAAAAAGAGCTACCTACCTACATAATCTTAACTACCTGCATGAACTATTTCTTCTTGGAGTTGTAAGACTAAGAAATTAATCATGCTTTTAATATACTAAGGATTTAGTCTGTAAACCATTAATATTGACTAACCTATTGATCGTTTAATCCGACAGATGGAGACACAAGCTGCACCTCCATGTCCCTCCTAAGATCTTCTATACTTTGGGCTGCTCGACACTCTAGAAAAGTATGGCTAACGATGGCGGCTCACAAGCTTAGCTCTTTATAATGGACGACCCCCATCCTCTTGTAGATCTTAAGGTTTTCTATACTTACTTGGATTCATAGTCCTAATCCATCAAGGAATATGAATCCACAGGCTTCACACTAATTTGTGTTATTCAACTTTGTACTGACTTCCGTCATACGATATCCATCAACATTTATTTAGAATATAAGCTTATGAGTTTGGTGCCTAATCAAGTTCAGCCCAAGCAACTTTTAAGGTATTGTGCATACTCTTAGATATAACATATTACAGCTTTCGTCATGTGATATCCATCACCTTATGTTACTTATGCACATGTAAAACAGTACATATAATGTGTGATAATGCTTCAACAATATTCTACAACAATTTAATAAATTTATAATCAAACTTTATTATCTAAATATCTATAAAAAAAATTGGATAATTGAATATAGAACTGGCTAGAAATTAAAATAACTGGAAAAATAAGCAAGCACATAGTTCTATAGATATCTCTCGTGCACATGATCAATCAAGGGACTCCAAAGCACCCATCTGGGAAACATGCTGCTTGAAAAGTATTGTAGCTAAGGCCTTAGTCAACGGATCAACAACCATGACCAAGGAAGAAATATGTGATACCACAACAATACCTTTCTCAATGCAATCTTTAATGTATAGGGGCTACAAATTCAAGTATTTGTTCCTATATGTCACCTGAAAAAGCTTGAAAAATTGTACTGCTGCTGAATTATCATAATGAATTTGCAAAGGGCGTTGTATCGAATCCACAACTTGAAGCTCTGAGATTAAGTTCTTTAACCATATAACTTGCCTGATTGCCTCTGAACATGCATAATACTCATCCTCCTTGGTCTAAGTAGCAATAGTCATCTGCTTAACGCTCCTCCAAGAAATGACACCTCCGGCTAATAAGAAAATATACCCCAATATGGATTTTAAACTATCTTTGCAACCTACAAAATCCGAGTCTGAATATCCCGTAACTTTTAAAATAATTGACCACTTGTAAGCTAATATGAAATCTTTAGCCCTCTGCATCGTAAGACTTTCTTCGCCCCCTATTCATGTGGTCTTCTAAGATTAAGTAGATATCTCCCCAACATCTCGGCTACAAAACAAATGTCAGACCTCATACAAGCCATATAGTGCATAAGACTGCCAATCGCAAAATAATTCTGCACAGTATTAATCGTGCTCTTTGTTCAGCCACAAGCCCAGAAGCCATAAACTCCAAGTTGATTTGGGTTAGTCACAAACAAGCACAAACAAAGAAGCACACAACACCAAGATTATAGTGGTTTGGCAAATTGCCTAAGTCCACTTTCAAGAGAGAGAGTGAGCTTATTCAATGTCCCAATTACAATCACTCAAACCCAAGTTTGGATTTCTCACTCAAGAAATCTCTCAAATGTTCTCACCAAAGGATTGTCAAAAGGGTTGCTTACAAAGGACTTAGGTTTTCCTTTATATAATAGGAAAAACCTTTTACAATCGCTTAAATCTTGAGGCAAATAAGAGGTTCGAAAACCATCAAATAAGCCAATTTACCATATTTTGTTCGAACGACATAGAGAGTCGTTTGAACGAAATATGCGTTAGGGCCAAATTTCTAAGGAGTTCAACATTGATCGATCGAACGAGATATCAAGTCGCTCGAACGACTTGGGCTCTTGGGCCAAATTCCAGAGAGTTGTCAATGGGTCGTTCGAACGAACTAAAATCTCCACCTCGGTGAAGATTTCCCAAACCACACAAACTAAAATCTAAGCCGAACATTGCCAACATCCAAATGAACTCAAACAAACCCTCTCTTCCATCTAATGTCCTCAAAGGCCCAAACATACAAACGGCCCATGGAAACTAACCAAGGCCAAGCGTCCCCAAAAAGGACCAAATACAAACAAAGTACCCCAAGGAACGAAATCCAAACAGAGCATCCCAAGGAACCAATCAAACCAAACATCCCAAATGATCAAATCGAACCAAGCGTCCCAAGGAACCAAATCCAAACCAAGCGTCCCTAGGAACCACTCAAACCAACCATCCCAAAAGACCAAATCCAAACCAATTTTTCCAAGAAACCAAAATTTGACCAAATGTCCCAAGGAACCCAATTTGACTGCACCAAATTAATGGTTGCCTACGTACCTCCGCGGATCAAGTCGCCCGTAGTTCATACCATCCCCGTAAGGGGCCAAATCAATCTATAGGAAAGAAATCCTTCTCTCTATCTCTATTAATCTCTATATCATGAGCCTGTTTATACCGTTGTCTTAGAGTCCTCTATAAACTGTACAACTATCTCTTCATCAATTGACATACATCTTCCTCTCAAGCAGTAGTAAACCAACTTGGCTGAGTCATATTGATCTCTTCCTTCAACTTCTCATGTAAGAGCGCCATCTTAACATCGAGATGTTACAATTCCAATTAAAATTTACTACCCAAGCTAATAAGATACAATTGGAGAAGTATTTTACCACTAGTCTTGCCTTGAAGCGTAACACTATCTAGAGATCCTTGATTCCTTTTGTAGACCCATTTACCATCAATCGCCCTCTTGTGAAGAGAATACATCTCTTCCATCCTTGCTCCCTCCCAATGTTTAGTCGAGGAAGGAACACCTTCAACAATCGATAGTGCATAGGCTACCATGGTCTCCGCCTTTGGAAGTACCATGTCCTTTGTAAGCCTTTTTAGCTTACCCATATTCCACTTTGGTTTACAAGTTGTAGTTGACTCCGCCACCAGAATCATTTGGAATATATACTAATGGCTCATCACCCATTGTCACATCGGTAGATGACCCCCCTCTAAGTGCGGAACTATAGATAGTTCTGTTATAATACCCCGTTGGTCGTCTCTTCTGTGTGCTCAGAGCCATGTGACTTTATCATAGAAGTCTCATCAAAAATATCATCTCTATTCATAATGATCCTTCGGTCTCTCGTATCCCATAACTTGTAGCTTTCACACCATTCTTCTTACCCAGAAAAATGGCCTTCATTACTCGTGGGTCCAACTTACCATCCTTAACATGATAGTATGCCAGACACCCAAATATACGAAGAGTATCATAATTTATAGCATGTTCTCCTGACCAAGCTTCCATTGGTATCTTACCCTCAATTACAGCTGAAGGTAACCTATTAATGAGATAGCATGCATATGACAAAGCTTCAGCCCAAAACGCCTTGCCCAACCCTGAATTAGACAACATACACCGCACCTTTTCCAGCAAAGTACGGTTCATGCGCTCAGCTGCCCTATTTTGTTACGGTGTCTCTCTAGACGTAAAGTGTAGAACTATCCCCTCATCCTGACATACTTGCAAGAATAGATTACTAGTGTATTCCCCACCATTATCCGAATGGGGTACTTTAATCTTTCTGTCAGTCTGAGTCTCAATCTACTTCTTCCACATCATGAAAAATTTTAGGACTTCATCCTTCTTCCTCATGGTATATACCCATACTCGCCTAGAAAAGTCATCCACAAAAGGCATAAAATAATGCTTCCCCTCTAGCGATGCATTCCTGGAGGGTCCCCAAACATTATAGTGAACATAATCAAGGGTTCCACGAGTCTGTGGATAGCGGTGTCGAACTTTACCCTTGTCTGCTTGCCCAGAATATAGTGTTCACAAGATTCCAATTTGCACACCTTAGCACCTTTCAATAGCCCTTTGTTCACGAGAACTCTCAAGGAATTTTCCCCAGCATGCGCAAAATGTATGTGCCAGAGCTGAGTGGTATCTATGGAAGTGGCCTCCTCCTTTCCCACGGTAGCAACCTCACCAAGAACAGTCGTACCATCCAAATAGTACAAGTTGTAACTTCTTCTGTGACCCTTCAATATCACCATGGCTCCCTAAAAATCCCATAAAAAAAACCAATTTATCAGATTTCGTTCAAACGACATAGGGAATCGTTCGAACGAAATATGCGTCTGGGCTAAATTTCCAGGGAGTTCAACATTGGTCGTTCGAACGAGATATCAAGTCATTCGAACGACTTGGGCTCTTGGGCCAAATTCCAAAGAGTTGTCAAGGGGTCGTTCGAACGACCAAGGCCCAGACCCAAAATAAATAAAAAATTTCCACACTCTTCTTTAAATAATTCTTGCGACACTACGATTTTGAGAAGATATCCTCTTTCACCACAGGGGACTCGCCTGGTTTGCAAAGTGATATCCCAAATTAAACACTTTAGTACCTTATCATTATAAACCCTCTAAGATAAACCTAACCACCCAGTTGCCCTATCCCTCTGAATATTGATGCCCAAAACATATTGTGCCATCCCATGTCCTTCATATATATTGAAGTTTACAGATAAAAAGCGCTTAGTATAATATAATATGTGAACATCATTACTAGCAAGTAAGATATCATCTACGTATAGTACCATAATAGTATACTTACTCCCACCGACTTTGAGATATATGTAATGATCCCTCGAGTTCTCCACAAAATTGTATTTGGTGACAACGCTGTCAAACTTTAAGTACCACTGGTGAAAAGCCTGCTTCAAACTATAAATCAATTTTAGTAGAAGGCAAAACTTATTCGCTGATCCCAGAATCTCCAAGCCAAGAGGTTGCTTCATGTAAATTTCCTCCTCTAGATGGTCATTGAGAAATGTCGTCTTGACATCCATCTGATGCTATTCCAGGTCAAAATACGCGACAAGTGCTAAAATGATTCTCAGGAAATCTTTATTGGATATTGATGAGATAGTCTCATGAAAATCAATACCTTCCATCTCTCTAAAGCCTTTAGCAACAAGTCTAGCCTTAAGCCTTTCTATCTTACCCTCGAGTTATGTTTGGCCTTAAAGACCCATTTGCACTCAATTGCTTTGGCTCCCCGTCAGAGGTGAAAGTGTCCAAACTAAATTCTTTTCCATAAAGTTAAGCTTTTCCTTCATAGTTAGAAGCCATTTAGTTGAGTGATTAGAATCCATGGCTGTTCGAAATGAAATACGACTATTTGACTCCAACGGATCTTCTTCGATGACTATCGTTCTCTTATAAGTACACATGATAATTTGATGAAATGGTAAATTTCATCTCCTGGGTAGATCTTCTGAGTGCCTCCTACTGAACAATAGACGGCTACTAAGCTACTAAAACGTTGACTGAGATGGGTTCGGTAGATTCGATCGAAGGAACATTTGATGATCTGGGCAAAGCTGCAACAATTATTGATAAAGTAAAAAATTGTGCATCATCTCCAGCCTCCTCGAAAACCACATCTTTGTGACTTCCATTGAGTTTGTCATCCTTTAGAAATCTGGCAGTATGTGTCTCTACAATCTGAGTGGGTCTAGATGGAAAATAAAATCTAAAGCCTCTTGATGTTTTTCGGATACCCAATGAAATAGCAGCTAACTGCCCTGGAATGAAGCTTGTGAATGTCGGGATTATAAAATATAGCCTCAGCTGAACAACCCAAATATGTAAGTGATTAAGACTTGGTTTCTTGCCTATCCAAAGCTCATAAGGAGTCTTCAAAACAACCTTACTAGGTACTCCATTGGTGATGTAAACCACAGTCTTTAAAACCTTTCCCTAAAAACTGTCAGGCAAATCTGAATGAGATATCATACTACAAACATAATTTTGATAAGTCTGATTTTGCCTTTCAGCTACACCATTAGACTGAGGCATCTCTGGAGATGTATATTATGAAACAATGCCATGCTCGTGCAAAAAATCAATGAAAGGACTAAGATTCATACCATCCTGATCGGCTCTGCCATAACACTCTCTTCCTTGATCAAAAAAGATAGCCTTGATCTTCCAATCTAGTTGTTTATCTACCTCAGCTTTAAAATGCTTAAAAATGTCCAACACAACATATTTATGATGAATGAGATAAATATAGGCATAACTATTCGATTTTCCATCTATACCGGCACTACTCTTCCGGTTCATGAGTACACATGTTAATAGGTCATATAGGTGTTATTGGTCGTGCCCAATTGTTGCACCAAGTTAAGGTAGGTGGGACCTAGTGTTACTCTTTATTAGGGTTTGAGGGTATAATAGGAAGACCACTTTAACCCTATTAGGTTATATAGAGAGGAAGTCCCTCTTGGAGGCTACAACACAGAAAACCATCTCATTGAGGTCTGCAGCAAGGGAAGACTCTACTCAAGAACAGGGGATTTTCAGAGAGCGGGAGAAGAGGTTAGTATAATCTCCTTTACTTATGCAATTATTGATCATAGTTATTATATGAATTTTTCAACAATTGGTGTCAGAACTAGGATATAAATTACTGTGGTTAAATAATTGTTCTCGTACTTTAATGGCTTTGTTTTTTCGTACTTAGCGTTGTTTATGTTGCCGAATAAGAGAGATAAGTGAAAATAATAGCTCATAAGTTCTTATATTTATCAAGACTCTATCTCACTCTCTCTCTCTCCATCACTCAACCAATTTTTTAGGGTTTCTCTCCCTCTTAAATTGTATCAAATCAGACCCATATATCCTCTAAATCTTGTAAAGTTTTTCCAATCTGATTTGAGAAGGAGTTAAAGGGCTTATGATAGAGAAGAGGTTGGGTTTTGTACTTCTTTACTTTGATTTTCAGTTGCGATTCCAAAGCTTGGGTTTTATCTCTGAAATCTGATATGGGGATAGCCTTTAAAGGTTCAGGATTTGATTTAAGATCTATAGTGTTCTACTAGATGGACAATATGGTTTTCTAAATCACAATTGCCTCTAACTAATTCAGCAATCATTCTTCAATCGATTCTTCAAAGGATACATTGATTAGCAAAGGGAAATCCAACTGAAAATTGGTTTTTATGTGTTTATGGGGTTTGTGGATTATGAGGATCAATTTGTTGGGAACGAGAACACCCATAGGTTTTTTGAGAATTGTAGGTGGCCCTTGTTTGAAATTTGTGGTTGAAGATTGGGGAGGAAACTATGATTCAGTTGTCCTTCTGTTCTACTCTCATTTTTGCCCTTATTCACATTTTCAAAATTATCACATCCCGTTATCTGCCTGAAGGACATTTGGCTTTCCAGTTTGAAGATGAGAAGCCTTACATCATCACCATCACCCCTATTACATCATCATCATGAATTTTAATTTACCTAGTTGGTTGTCTTGGGAAGCAACAAGGAGATATGCATAAATCCTCAGGTCTATATTATTGATTTCTCTTTAGAGGTGTGTATTTTTTATTATTGGAAGATAATGGTGGTTATACTTTACTGATTCCTCTATAATTCTAGAAACCTATGGTGAGGTTTAAATGAGGTAGTAGAAGAGATACCTTCAGAGTATGCTTGGTCTAGTCTTCACATCTCAGGAAGGTTCTTACCTAATTTGTTCATAAAGGTTAATAGGTTGTATTTATTCAGTTAAAACAACCAAGTTTCGTATGCTTCTTTTTCCTCAAATATCAAACCTTACTACTCAATTTTAAGCTTGAATTAGTAACATTCAGTTACCGCTCTATTCATTTATTTATAGCTGTGAGGTCCTCAAAAACTTGACCATGTTGTATATTGCAATATTCTAGTATAATCTATTATGCAGGCGACTCTCTTAAGGATTACAATAAATTATTAGTTAGATATTTAAGCAACAAATCATTAATATTTACTATTAACTAGATAATAATATCTGGTATAAGCTATAATATATCATTGATGATATTGGGATTTAATGCCCAAGGATTTTCAATAGGGCTTTAAGTGAGATCAAGTAGACGTTAGGAAGGCGGGATATAAAATGGGAAAATACACCCAAAAGAGTTTTGTCCATGGAGTTGAACGTTTCTCTTAATATTGAGACTCTCTCGTAATGTCTCATTAAGACTACTTTGCACCAATTAAACTTGAAATATTTAGACCACCCAAAGAAGGCTAAGAAACTTCTAATTAATTAGTGGGTCAAGATAGGCTATACGGTATGTGGAGATGAGGATAACCCTCGGCTCAAAGGTGAAGAAGTATCTCGAGTCAAACTATAAGTGGCCAGTCTAGTCTTGAGCGTGAGTGATCACCAACTAGGGGGCAATGTATGTCAAATCACCACCCAAATGGGGGATTTGATGATACATCGTTGTACCCACAGAGTGAAAAATCAATACCTTAAATATTATATACACTTTGACTCGACCATCCTAACCCCAGGTAGGATCGAGATTAAAGACATCAAGTTATCGATCTTTTAAATATCAAGTTATGCGTGCTTAAAATTAATTTTTGCATGTCCTAATATAAGTCATTGGTTCATGCAGTTATGGACCCTATGATCCAAAACCAACTGACTAATATTGAGACCTTAACAGACTCTAACTACTCCAACTCGAAGCTAAAAATCCATATTTCCCTAGGCAACCTTAATTTTGATTTTGTCTTCACTGAAGCCAAGCTCGCAGATCTCACGGATACCTCTTCTGATGCTGAGAAAGTGTCCTATGCTAAATGGCTCAAAGCGAATAAAATGGCAAATCTCATCATTCGTTCTTCCATCGATCCTATTATGTGGGGCGGTATCGCTGAGAAAGGTACCGCAAAGGAACTGTTAGATGTCATTAAGAAACAGTTTGAGGGTTCCATCAAGGGAATGCAGTACAATAACTAATCTCAACTTTTATCGCTGAAGTACAATGGCAGTAGAAATGTGCGCTCGCACATTCTTAAGATCTCTAAGTTAGTTCTTACCTTAAAAACAACTCGGTCTCACCATTAATAATATGTTGATGGTTCACTTAGCAGTTTGGTCTCTTCCACAAAGTTTTGAGATGTTCTAAGTTCACTACCAAAATCAAGAGAAAACTTGGGAAATGAATGAGTTAATTGCAGCATTGGTCTTTGAGGAAGAACGACAGAAGAAAGGTAAAACAGAATCGGCTCATCTGACTACTTCTATGATAAGGTTTTCTCTCAATTCTCAAGGGAAAAAGAAGTTCAAAAATTAAGGTTCGGCGAAGAACAAAAATTTAAAGTCTGGTTCAGGGCAGAGTTCTCATTCAGGAAATAAGAATGGGAAGTAGAATGCGACTCCGTCAGCAACTACTTCATCAGCTATAGAGTACTTCTTTTATAAGAAGAAAGGCCAAGTAAAGCAGGACTGTCATTCTTAAAAAAATTAGCTAAATAAGAAAAAAGGAGTTCACTAACAGGTGGCCAACAAGGCCTGAGGAGCAGGTTTTCTTTGAGGATGCTTGACGTTTTTCCATTGAGCTTATTGGCATTTGTTGCTTGGGTTTAGACATGGGTATTAGTTTAAATTTGACATGTACCTTTTATGTTCCATCGATAAGATGATCTCTAGTTTTAGTTTTCTCGGTTGTACTCTTTCAGTTATTTATTTATTTTCTTTTATGGGTTACATCGTCTATCTCTTGATCATTCTTTTAAGCTTTACTATTATTTTTATCTTCTAAGGCTAGTATTTCTTCTACTTCTAAATGCTCTAGTGTTCTGAGCTATCATCGATGTTATGGCACAAGCGACTAGGACATATTTCTAGGAAGATGTTAGAGATTAAGGTTATCCGGTCAGATCGAGGAGGCGAGTATTATGTTAAGATCGATCAAGATGGTCAAACATTAGGGACCATTATATTAGTTTTCGCTGGATCAGGGTATTGTAGCCCAGTACACTACTCCTGGATCATCTATGGACTGGGAAAAATCTTATTCTTAATCACTTGCGTGTTTGAGGTTGTGCTGCAAAGACAAAATTGTTTAACTCGAACATCGAAAAGTTAGATTCGAGAACTGCCAGTTGTTTCTTCATTTGTTTCCCAGAGAGATCGATATGTTTCAGGTTTTATTGTCCTTCTCAACCCATGTAAATTATTGATTATGCCCAGGCTCATTTCATAGAAGAGGAAGATCACTTTACCAATACTATTTATAGAGAGTTTATCTTTGAGAAGGGTTTTGAAACTCAGAGTCCAAATATTATTCTGATCAGTGTTGCTATGATTCTGCGTCTATTTGATATTAACACTATGACAAGGACGACTCCAGACCTCGTCATAGCACCAGTTCTCACACGCTAAACTCCATCAATAAAAAAATTACACTAGAAATGTAATGACCCGTATTTAATTATTCCAAATATTTACTCTTAATCATATTTTTAATCTCATTGGCATATTAGATTCATTTCCTTCATGTTAAGTTCCACATTCATTTTCCGTATGTACTCTTTCATCCATTCTACTCATCATTTATGCATCCATTTATTCCTTTCGGTGGTTTAGTATTAGATTACTTTAGTAGTTTTGGGCGGTTCGAAGGTGTTTTGGAGTTAGAGGTGGTTTTATGGCCTTGGGAGCCTATAGAAAGTTTGGTAGTGGTATTTATGTGTTGTGTGTGTGATTTGGGGTGGTTCCGGTGAACCGCTGGAGTGGCCGGTGGATTTCCAGGGTCGCCCGAGGAAAAGATTCCTTATTGGGGGCTTAGGCGTTTTGGTTGCCGAGGGGCGGTAGAGGTGGTGTATTTACCTTGGGGAACCTTAGTTGGGTTCGTAGAAGTGTTTGTGTGGTGGTGGAGGTGGTCCGTGGAGTTTTGGGGTGTCCGGGGTGGTCCTTGGGGTCTCCCGGCAATTCCTTAGCTTTTCTGGTAAGTTCAGTTTCTGAACAGACCAGTTCTATTCGAACAGAACCTTTTCTGTTCGAATATGATGAACAGTGTTTTCTGCACAATTCATTTTTGTTCGAACAAGCTTCGTTCTGTTCGAACAGGATCTTCCCTGTTCGAACAGAGGCGCGATTTCAGCTGCGTCTGGGTTTATATACTTTATTTCTTCACTCCTCTCTTCACTCCTTCACTCTCTCCTCTCCCTAACTCTTTCCTCTCCACTTCTCACTCATTATCCAACCTTTTTCTTCGCTCGCGAATTCTCCCTCAGCTTCGCCGCGATCTCTTCTCTTATCCTCGGTAAGTAATTCTCTTATTCATTTCCGTCAATTCCGATTGATTTGGCTTAGAGTTTGATTTCTAAGGTTTGGATTTTATTCTCGTTTCCTTATATTGTTGGTTGTTTATTGTTCCCGGTGTTGGTGTTAGATTACCAGGCGTTCCGTATGCTTTTCCGCGGATCGTAGTTGGGTTTCCGGGTTTATTTTCCGTAGGACTCAGAATTTTTTTCAGGCGAGTTTTCCCTTTATTTCTAAATTCCTCTACTTGCTAATAGATGTTGATTAGAGTAGTACTCTAAGCATAGAAGTGTCGTGATCAATTAGGGTTTATTTTCATATTACTTCTCAGTATAATTGTTAACCTTTAGTTATTGTTTTGAACTTGGTTAGTATAGTTGCATTGGCCTTGGGTTTTGCTAGAAGTTGTTAGTGTAGTTTTACTAGTAGTTGCATTCTTGTTATTGGGTTCAATCTTCTAGAGACTAAGGTTGTTTAGTTGTGATGACGGTTAGGTTGTTGTTTCATCGGTTTAGATGGTGCAACCGAGTCATTGGGTATTTTTTTTAGGGTTGTTGCCACGCTCTTCTGTAGGTGGTTATCCTATGTTTGTTTGCCGGGTTTACGGCTGTTACATTGTGATCCTCGGGATCTGTTGCATCTTTTCAAATCATGCAAAACTCTTTTAACTTAATGAGATCGGATACATAACAAAGCTCTACATCGCTTGACCTCCGATAGGATCGCAGGAGTCCTACATCAGGTTGAAATAGTAGGTGGGTCTAGGATGGATACTATCATACCTTATAAACCCATCCGGGAGTGTGGGAAGGTATGAGAAAGTATTTACAATCCGGTATAGGGCTTATCCATGAGGTTGAAACTCCTCGGAATGAAATAGAGTTCGGACGTTGGCTCCGTGGGTTGAAAAGCCCAGAACACTTTGATCAAGTGAATATCCACTAGCTTGGTTGAGCTTGACAAAAATTGTACCCGTTGTATCCCTTTAACAGATCTCTTTAAGTCAAACATGCTAGCGGTTGATCAACCATTAATTATTATAATAGGATTGCATCACGTTTTCAACATCAACTCATTTAGCATTTAGAACTTAACACATATCACATCATTAGCATATCATTGCATCTTTCCCTCATTGTCGCATTCCCTCCTTTTCTTATATTCCTTATTCTTACTCTGGTTACTCTTATATTTCCTTTCTGTTCTTACTACTTTGTTACTTGGATTATGAATCTATTAGTTACTATTATTCTACTTTAACTTACTCAATCTGCTTCACTTCACTCTCTTTATCTGTATTTGTTTACTAGTATATTATTTAGACTTGTTTGGTTTTCAGTGAGCCGTGGTTTTGCTCACTCTCGTATTGTTTCCCCCCTTTCAGAGGTTGAGTAGTCTGAGTTGCTGAGAGCCTCAGCAGTGTTTGGAGCAGTTGACGCTGCTGACCAGTTTTAGTTTAGACTTTTATTATTATCTCAGCGTATGTTGTTGTACCTTATTTTGGACATTGTATATATTTTTGTCAGATATGTATATATGTTTTTCGCTTCCGCTATGTTGTTATTTCATTTATTTACTCTGATGATTATTGCTATATGTGAATAGCCGAGTCAGAATTTGTCTACGGCTTGGCTATTTGTAGGGTAGAATCTTTGGATTCCCTGACCTGCACTACTTAGAATCTAGTAATTGGTCAAGCTACCGATTACCGGATTTTGGGGCGTGACAAGAAAGCTATTGAGGTTGCTAGCTTGATGTCCACGATATGAATTAGGCATGTGCTCAAAGGCCTGACCAAAATTTGTTCGTAAACCGTGTTAGCCATATTTGCAGTCGTAGAGTGACAGTCAAGTTTGATATAATATTCCATTTGACAAACTATCATGTGTGGTTTTAAAAAAAACAAAGGATGGTCATCCGCTTTTCATAAAAAAAAACCGTGAATCAGGCTAAAAATATTTTTCTTAAAATCGAGTTAGCGCCGGGTAGGAGATTATTGGATTTTTCATCTATACCGGCACTACTCTTCCGGTTCACGAGCACACATGTTAATAGGTCGTATAGGTGTTATTGGTCGTGCCCAATTGTTACACCAAGTTAAGATAGGTAGGACCTAGTGTTACTTTTTATCAGGGTTTGAGGGTATAATGGGAAGACCACTCTAACCCTATCAGGTTAAATAGAGAGTAAGTCTCTCTTGGAGGCTACAGCACAGAAAACCATCCCATTGAGGTCTGTAGCCAATCCAAGGGAAGACTCCACTAAAGAACTGAGGATTTTCAGAGAGCGGGAGAAGAGGTTAGTATAATCTCATTTACTTATGAAATTATTGATAATAGTTATTGTATCAATTTTCCAACAATAACGAGAGTAATCATCAATAAAAGAGAAGAAATAGCGTTGTTCATTACAAGATGGAGTGGGAAAAGGTCCACACATGTCTGTGTAAATGAGGTCTAGAAGAGTCTAGAAGACCTTCACTGAGAAGTAATACAAACTTCCCCTACTTAGTTAATTTACCCTTTATACAATCAACACATTGATCTAAGTCCAAGAGAATCCCTTTCTCTAACCAACTGTTGCAATTTCTTACAAGATGTACCCTAACCTCTGGTGCCATAACATAATGAAATTGGCACGAAAGCATTTAACACCCGTAATAGATTCAAGAACTACTGAATAACATAGAGAAGAAGAATATGTAGGATCAAGATCTAAGCAAGAAAGACCATGAGATAATAAACCATAACCAAGTGTCTTGAAGCCACGAGTAACAACCACTCTAGAATCTCATAAATAAAAACCAAAACCTACTGAATCTAGTCTAAAAACTGAAAGAAGGTTGCACCTCAAAGTTGGCACAAAGAAAGCGTTCTCTAAAAAATCTGGAAACCACTAGCTAGAATAATCATGTAGGTGCCTATGGCATCGACCTTCTCCGGGGTTGAGTTCCACATGAAAAGCTGATAATTACTCCTTGCCTCCCTCCTATTTATAAACCCCTGAATATAATTTGAAACATGAACAGTAGCACCATAGTCAACCCACAAAGAATTAGAAGGAACATCTATAAGGTTTGACAAAAAACAAACATTAATCAACTGACCCCCGTTCTGCTAACCTACATTCTGCTGCTTGTTTAGCCAATTTTTGTACCCGAAACAATCCTTCTTAACGTGACCCGACTTCTTACAGAATAACAACTACTATCTGAAGCTGTCTTCTTCCCCTTGTCTTACAGACGATTACACTTTTTAATCCCTAAAGTCTGCCCTAGTCTAGATGGTGGAAACTTTCCATTCTTTCATGATTTCTTGTAGTTCATCTTTGAAGTAGAATTAATAGCAAGATTTGTAGACTGAGCCATTCCTCTCTTTAACCTTTCCTCTTCCGTACCACAAACTGTTATGAGTTCGTTTAGATCCCATTTCTTTTCTTGAGCACTGTAGTTGACCTTAAAAGTCTCAAACTTGGCTGGAAGTGTCACCACAACAAGATGCACCATTAGATCATCCTCAAGTGTTAATTAAGCCTAATTTCCGTAAGGTAAGAACTAGCTTCAACACCTTGAGAATATACTCTCTCATGCTGCCAGTACCATCATACTGAAGAGTAAACAACCGAACAAGACAGCTATACTGCCAGTTCCTCACAAAACACTGAAACTACTTATTGACCAACTCAAGAAGCTCATACGTAGTATATATCTCTACAATAACCCCTCAAATGGTGTCAGAAATCAAAACCCTAATGAGCTTCATATACATCATGTTAGCCTTTTTCCCACTTGGTTTAACGAGTTGTCTTTGCTCTGGTGGAATCATCACTGGGTTCCTTTGGAATGTCATAGATGAAAACACAATGGAAAAATTATAGCTCTCTCCGGAGCCATCGTTTCTATATCTCTCACCCTCAAAAAATAGACACGTGGACAGTGACGGCAAGAAAAACTAACGGCAAGTTATTATAAAGAGAGAGAAAATATTTCTCTCACCTGACTTTCTCTCCCTCCATTAAACAAACATTCAAAAGTCATATTTCTCCCCTGTCTCTCTCTCTCTCACCATTGTTGAATGATGGTAATATCTATCAGTTGATGCATTTGAAGAGGAAGGAATCTTGGAGCGAGAAAGTGGATGTATTTCTTAAGAGCATGAAGATGACCCCAACCCTAGACAGGGAAATGGAGAAATTGGTATTTGTTAAAGGAAAACAATGAGTTATCAGTTATCATTGGTATCCTTAGTTGCATCAGGTGAGACAACCATAGTGGGATAAACAGTAAAGACGAATGTTTATATGCGCATGAGAGGGAGAGGGAGAGGGAGAACAACATTTTGCCATGCATCGTAAATTTTAGTATTGGCAGATGAAAGAGACTATCCAGCAGATTTTAAATTCAGCCAACTTAAGTGACATTTCGATCAGAATAGAATGTGGAAATTACATCTGTTGAGGATACTTGGAACATGGAAGTTCTAGGATTTGACAGGAATTATATCTGCCATGAGCATAGTAAATTGGAGTTCCCTTGTTAGAAATGGGAAGACGTCTGTCGAGTCTATTATCACTAGTGTACAAAAAGATATATTCAGCTACCAGGCTTTCCTCGTTAGATTCTGTGAAGGACTCTGGGGAAGCTAGAAGTTGTACAGCTGTAGATTAATACCCAAACATTGGTTGAGGTTTTCTTAAATGTGATGGCTCTCTCTCAGGCAATAGGGAGTTATGGAGGTATCTTTAGGGATCATGAAAGAAGATACATTTTGGTTAATGATGCCAACCGTGTGTAACTTTACATGAACTACTGACCATTGACAGAGTCCTTCCGCAATCTATTCTTAATGGGATCAATAGCATTGTGGCCTGTGTACACGGATTCAAGGAGTGTGATGAGTATCTCCAAGAAAAAAATCCCCTATGAGATTAGTACTTGAATGTCTTGTATGTATTAGATACGTGTTTAGGGAATGCATTAATTAAGGGTGCTACCTCTAGGAGGTACTAATTAGTTCTATATCTTCTGAATTTATAGCAATGCTAAAGTAGGATACTAGTCGGAAACAATACTAGGATGTAAATCATGAAATTTATTTATTTTTTTGTAATATACTTTAGTCCATCGTCCCTGCCTTTACCCCATCTTGCCTTAAAAAAACAAAGGGGTTAAGCTTCTGTAATTATGAGTCGAAGATTCGTTCTTTTGGCAGCTTAATCCAAAGCAAAAGGTTGTATTTGAAATGGAAACCAGACAGGTGAGAGAGAGAAGGGAGAAATATGACTTTTGAATGGTTGTTTACTGGAGGGAGAGAAAGTCAGACAGGTGAGAGAAATATTTTCTCTCTTTTCATGATATGCCAAATAGTATCAAAATCTGCATCTTCCTTGTAGAAAATTTTGAACTAGTCAAAGCTCAACTCCTGTCAAACTCTTATGAATCAAATGCGCATCCATCTCTGATAAAATAAAGTAGACCGTATCAGAATTGCGTGTATTACTATAAAAAAATGCATAATTTTTCTTTCCATTCAATTAAAAGGAATTTTACTTGAAATCTTTATATTTTGGTCTTAAGGGTCAAGCCAAAATATCCAAAGTATTTTGATATATACTATATAATCCATCTCCTCTGGAGGACAAATAAGTGCAACCATTTAAAACTACACCTTTGGGCAAGAAAACAATAATGAAGCTTAACAAGAAGTGAAATTGAAACTTGATGGGGAAACATTTTCATTTTGGAGACTAAATTTGTTTTAGAAAGAAATAAAACTCTGATGCACATAAAACAATTCTAGCATTGTCTTTCATAATACTAAGATATACATGGCCGCAAATTTTCAATATAAATTCTCGAAAGTCCTCAAAAACATACAAAAAACATGTGTTTTAAAGAGAAACATACTTCTGCCGCGAGAATTTTTTTCACTTATGGCTGGGAAATGACTTGCCATGTGAAACGGGTACGAGTTTCAAGTGAAACACTTATTTGACTATGAAACGAGTTTCCCCCGCATTATAGGTTGTAGGGGACTACCACTCGATCTTGCCTAAATCGAGTTGTCTCCAGTTCGAACTACCTCCATGTCTGGCCCACACATTCTCCACATGGTTTCTCTAGTCAACATTGCCACCTACTCCACGAACTGATGAAAAACGTAGGTCGAGCTCAAACAGAAAAACTTGAACAAGTCAAAATACCTGTCTCTCACGAACTCAGCAGTTACTCAGTCAACCACCACTAACCACATTGTTCGAAGAACGTACTTCAGCACAATGAAGAACTGTGGAAAAAGCCTATATAATGAAAAAGTTTTAGAAGAGACAAGGACCAGAAAATCACACAAGAAATCACCAGGAAAACTATATTTTCTAGATTCTCAAAAATTCAAACTTCTTATTCACAAGATCAAGCATTTCAAAGTTTAGAGATCACTTGTAATAAGATATCAGCCTTAAGCAATAAACATCACTATTACAAAATTTTCAACCCGAGGTCGTGGTTTTTACCTATTCATAGGTTTTCCACGCTAAACAACTGTACCATTTCTTGTTTTCCATTAGATTTTGTCACAGGTACATTGGTGTAAGAGTTAATTCCAGGCCACTTCAAGCTTACGAAATTAGGCCATTATATTTGGTGCCGTCTGTAGGAAAGAAATCATTTCCACAATATCCTAAGGCATTTATTCACTTTACAAAAAATTCTAATTATAGTCATATCCAAGCGACCAGCAATCGGAGTTCAGCTCGATCTTTCAGTTGAGCCGGAACAACCAATAGAGCTACGAGTGAATCTCAACACTGAGAATAAGAAATGCAACGAGCTCAAATGATAATTAACTCTTGACTAAGAGCTCTGTGAAAAGGAGCTCGATGCCGAACGACAAGCTCGTTTGACAGTGCTCAAGCGACATGAAGATCAAATGGCAACATTACAGACTGCCTTGCAAGCCATACAGAACACTCAAAAGGCTCCTCCAACATGAGATCGTGATCAGGGGTGTCAGAAGCCTTCTGAGTTTCAGCGCAGGAAAGATTGGAACCTCAAGGAGCCACATGCAAAGTCGTTTCCAGAATATTCGGAATGAACCTCAACCTTCCATTCATTTAGGTGGTGAAGTTCAGTCTGAGGTTAGCCGAGGTCACCAATATTCCATATGTCAAGAGGAAGAACAGCGACCTCAACCTCGAGTTCCAGTATAAGATCGCTTGAGTGAAGGTACCGGTACTCACAATCCGTTACCTCTTTATTAAGTCACTCAACCAACACATTATTATATCACACAAGAGCATATAGACCAGCGTATTAAGGAGTTGATCGAGGCATATGATCTGGGTACTACTAACAACCTTACCAATTTACAAGGAAGTCTGATTGATTACCAAAGAACTATTCAAAATAGAGATACCGAAAGGTTTCCATACTCAGAAAATTTACAAATTCAAGGGTACCGATCTAAAGGAGCAGATTCAAAAATACCGTGATTCATTGGGGTTGTACTCCAATCTCAACCACATTATTTCTCGTCTGTTCATCACAACTCTGCAGGAAGAACCGCTCTGATGGTTCCACTCTCTACCTGAAGACTATATATACACATTCGACCAGCTACAAAAATAGTTCATCAAGACATATGCTCATAACATAGATAAAGAAGAGAATTTATATTCTCTTATCATTCTCAAACAGTCACACAGAGAGAAGTTCGAGGCTTTTGCGAAGAAGTTTTTGGAGCTCGCGCGTAAAGTAGACATTCTCGATCAGAAAATAGCTATTACTGCTTTCACCAATACACTCCAGCTCAACTGCAAAGCCAAAGAGTATATCTTCCTCAATAAACCTGCGATCTTGGAGGATATGATCACCAAGGTCAATAGTTACATCGACCTGGAAAGGATGATGTCCGAAAGGCATAAATCTACTAAATTCGTCCTTACCACGAAAGGTCCACCTACAGATCGACGCACAGAACCGAAGGAGGATCAGGGTGACCAAAAGTGTGCCAAGGGAAACACTGACAATCCTAGGAAAGGTGGGTCACAAGTCAAACCAGTCATCCCAAAGAAGAATGTTCTATTCTCCATAATTTTTCCAATCCTCTCAAAGGATAAATTAAACCGTCTCTCCCAACCATTAGAACCAATCAAGAACCGGTTGTACTGCATGCATCATAAGGTAAACCGTCATTCTATTGACAATTGCTATGATTTACAGAGGTTGCTCAAATAAATTTTCAGTGAGGGATGGATGTTCGAATATATTGTCGACCTGGAATCATACAAGGATACAGTTATAAGAAGCAACTTGAAGTTGTCCAGGTCAAAGATCAAGCTGAGGAGAAGCATCTCTACTATATGTGCCACAGGAACATGATCAAAATCAATCAGATCACCAACTCTAACAGATTCAAACATATAAGACTATCTGAATGCTGCGATCTCACACCACAAGACAAAGAAGCCAAACTACTGCCTGAGTCAGGCAATTGCCGGCTTAGGATATCATTCGAGGATTGCGATACTAGTCATGTCAAGTTTCCACATCATGATGCATTAGTCATAATGCTCAAGATGAAGAAGTTTGTCATGCACATAATGATGATCGATACTGGCAGCGGTATTGAGATTCTCTTTCATAGCACTATCGACCAAATGGGCTTGGCCGATCAAATCATTCAAAGCGATACCAATATTAGTAGATTAAATGGTTCTATAGAAGAGTGAGTACGGAAGAACATCTTACCTATTACTGCATGACCAGCCACAATTAACGTCATCTTCTACGTGATCAACGCCAAATCTCGTTATCTTAGGATTATGGGTCGTTGCTGGATTCATAACATGGAAGCAATCGCTTCTACCTATCATCAAGCACTCCGCTTCAAACACAATGATGGTATCTATGAGATCAGAGGTAGTCAAAAGCTTTCTTGATCTTACAAAAATAGCGTCTTTGCTATTCTAGATACCTCTGACAGATATGCTGCATAACAATTACAAAAAGTTAATCACCACGATGATCAACCTTCCACGGAGGAACCCACCGAATACATCAGTATTGATGGACCTAGCAGAGGTACATTCATCGGTATTAAGCTCGCTCAGCACAAAAAAGACGTTCTTATTCAGTTCTAGCGACTAAATTAAGACATTTTTACGTGGTTTATCGAAGAGATGCCTGGGGTCGATTCGGCCAAGGCATTTCACAAATTGGCCATCAACATTAATGCCATGGCGGTCAAATAAAAATAGCGATGACTATCATCTCAACTTCGTGATGAAGTTAACATGGAGATTAAGAAATTGATCAAAGTGGGATTTATTCGAGAAGCTAAATATCCAGATTGGATATCCAACATCGTCGTTGTCCCTAAGAAGAATGAAAAAGTCTAAGTTTGTATATATTTCACCGATCTAAATAAACATACTCCAAAGGACAGTTTCCCTCTTCCCAACATTCATCAGATCCTTGATTCCACAGCAGGTTGTGAACTCTTATCTATGATGGGCGTTGCTTCCAGTTATAATCAAATTCTACTCTTGGAAGATGATCAAGAAAAAACCACTTTCATCACTGAAAGAGGACTTTACTACTACAAAGTATGCCCTTCGGACTCAAAAATTCAGGCGCAACTTATCAATGATTGATGACTACTATGTTCAAAGTACATCTATGGGAAGTCGTGAAAGTTTGCATTGATGATCTCTTGTGCAAGAGCATACAGTCCACCAACCATATTTTAGATCTCAATACTATATTCAACATTCTTCGCTCTTATAAGATGCGTCTCAATCCTGAGAAGTGTCAGTTCATAGTACATTCAGGTCAATTTCTAGACCACCTCATCAGCAAGAAGAGGATTGAGGCCAATCCAGACCAGGTAAGGGCTTTCCTCGACATGCCATCTCCAAAAATGATGAAAGACATTAAGAAACTTGCCGGCAAGAATACTGCTATCAACCGTCTCATTTCAAAATCTTCAGAACGTTGTCGTTGGCTATTCTTATTACTCTGCGGTTGAACCAAATGAGAAAAAGTATAACCAAATGCAGAGGTTCAGTGGATTTCAGAATGCGAAGTAGTATTTTAGGATCTCAAAACCTATTTAGGGAAGTCTCATATCATGAGCACCCCAAAAGATAATGAGGAACTTATTATCTACCTAGCAGTTACAGATACTTCACTCAGCTCGGTTCTCATTCGACTTGAAGGGAAAATTGAAAAACCGGTCTACTTCATCAGTAAAACACTCACTCCAGCAAAAACGAGGTACTCTAAATTCGAGAAACTTCATCTCACTCTTGTTTATACTTCATAAAAACTCAAGCACTACTTTCAATCTCATTCAGTCAAAGTCATGATGAGCTACCCACTTCGGGAAGTTATATCCAAAAAAGAAAAATCAAGGAGAGTACAACAATGGTCAGTCAGCTTGAGAGAACACGATATTAAGTTTAAACAACGTCATTCCAAAAAGGGTCAAGCCATTGCCAATTTTCTCACAGATTTTCCAGCGGAGGATCTCGAGTGGGAAGAGTATGATCCTGATCTTACAGAAGAAGTTACAAAAGATCCACCCCGTAAAGTATTTGACGAGCGAGCTGAATAGATTATAAGGAAAGGGTAGAGACTTCTTATCGATGGCTCAGCAGGACCCGCAGGGTCAGGAATTGGAATCGTACTAAGTACCCCTTCCAACGACAAAATTGAGAAATCAATCCGCTTAGATTTTGATGCCTCAAATAATATCATCGAGTATGAAGCTCTCATTCATGAGATCAATCTCGTTCTTGAGCTCGGCGTCCCAGAACTCTCAGTTTACACAGATTTGCTACACATCGTCCACCATTACTTTGAGCAATACAAGAAGAATGGCAAGATGATCGAATACGCAACCCTCATTGCAGATAGGATGAGCAAGTTCGCGCAAGCAACTCTTAATTATCTTCCTTGAGGTAAAAATAGATACGTTGATTCCTTAGCATATCTAGCCAGGATCTTAGGCACAGAAGCTCGATATCTCTAGATCGAAGTGATTTCAGTCCTCAGCATTGATCGCATTTTTTTATGCATGATCAATATTGGGGAAGATAAAAGGGGAGACGACGATTGGCTAAAGGCTTTCTTAGTTTATCTCGGTATCGACAATAAATGCGAAGGTTTACTTCCAACAGATCTGAAAGAGTGTCGACATCTGATAGACAACTCAAAGCGTTACAGAAATTAAAACTGTACTTTATGCAGTCGTTCAGTCACGAGGCCTTACACCAAATGCCTCTCCAAATGGAAAGTGGACAAGATTCTCTGTGACCTACATGAAGGGACTTGTGTCTCCCATGTCGGAGGTCGATCACTAGCAAATAGAGTATTACACAAGGAGTATTTTGGCCCAGCATACGCAATCAAGCAGAAGAGTACTCACGTAAATGTGGTACATGTCAACAACATGGACAAATGATCTACGCCCCTACTCTCGAACTCCATGCAAGCAAGGTGTTTTGGCCATTCAAACGATGGGCACTCGATCTTGTCGACGAATTTCCTAATTCTCTAGGTAACCGCCGCCACCTACTCGTAGCTGCCGATTATTTTACAAAATGGGTAGAAGCAATTCTACTTTTTTAAACCATAGAAGAAGATGTCATCTCTTTTATCTAGGAACACATCATCACTCGGTTTGGGTACCCCCACCTAATTCGTAACGATAATGGGCCCTAATTTGCTGGAGAAAAAGTTATAGTTTTCCTCAATCAACACAACATCATCCACTCACCATCCAATCCCTACTATCCTCAAGGCAATAGACAAGCCGAAATCACTAACAAAACCATTGTGGATGGACTCAATAAAAGGTTACACTCTAAGAAAAAAAAAGAATTGGGTTCGGGAACTTCCTCATGTCTTATGAGCATATCGTACCATACTACGACAGTCGACAGGTTGTATTCCATTCATCCTTGTCTACGGCACCGAGGCTGTCATTCCGTTTTAATACCATCATCCAGTCAAAGATCACGAGTTAACTGACGAGGAAAATAAGTTCGAATTGGCTTGCAACCTCAATTGAATAAATAAAACCAGAGAACGTGTCATCGCTAACCTAGGTCAATATCACCATATGCTGGCCAGTTCGTACAACAAACAAGTCAGAAGTTGTGCCTTCCAAATCGATGATCTCATCCTCAGAGAAATACCTCAACACCGTAAAGAACCTCATGTTGGGAAACTAGCAGGCAACTGGGAGGGCCCATTCCTTATTACAGATCTCTCAAGCCTGGAATCATATTACTTCATGACAGAAGTGGGAATCCACATTTTAAGTCCTTGGAATACTAGGCGACTGAAACGGTACTACCGTTAAGTCCCTCACTACTCAATTTTACTTTCTCGTTTTTTCCATTCCCAAAGTGAGATTTTTATCTCCATCCAATGTACATCATTTTCTATTCAATGAAACTTACAAGTTGTTCTCCCATACATCTCTCTACTTTGTAGATATCACATAGATTAAAGAATAGATAATGCTAGCTTTCAATCGACCTCTATACCAGTTCGATCAAGGATAATACTTGGTTAGGCTGACTCTTCAAAATCTCAGCGATTAAAACTAAGGTAATACTTATTTTACATCAAAGACTCTACCAGACATAAGATAAAGTAAAGGCAATATTTGTTTTCATCAACCTCAATATGGCTGCGACATCATACCAGTTCGATCAAGGATAGCATTTAGTTGGGTTGACTCTATTAAATCTCTGTGATTAATACTAAGGTAATAGTTGTTTTACATCAATGACTCTACCAGACATAAGATAAAGCAAAGGTAAAAATTGTTTTCATCTGCCTCAAATGGCTACGACATCTTACCAATTCGATCAAGGATAACACTTGGTTGGGCTGACTCTACTAAATCTCTGTGATTAAAACTAAGGCAATATTTGTTTTACATCAAAAACTGTACCAGACATAAGATAAAACAAAGGTAAAACTAGCTTTTATCTACCTCAATATGGCTGCGACACCATACCAGTTCGATCAAGGATAATACTTGGTTGGGCTGACTCTACTAAATATCTAAGATTAAAACTATGGTAACACTTATTTTTCATCAAAGGCTCTAACAGACATAAGATAAAACAAAGGTAATACTAACTTTCCTCTCTCAACTTGTCTATAACAACTACTTTTTATTTCAGGTTACATATACAGCCTCTACATTGGATCCCTTTTCCCTTTTGAGATGTAAGTTACGCTTTCCCCAAAAATAAGAGGTCAGTTAGCCATAAATTCTTGAGCTCCCCCTGCAACAGGAGGTCGATCATCCATAAATTCTCGAGCACGAGCAGTCACAATACTCTTGTCATGCTCTATTAATTTAGTAGGTCGAGGGCCGAGATCTGTTTCCATAGACTGCATACAATTTCCTCGATCTACATTAGCTCTGCAAATACATCCCCTGTCTGACAAACTGCTGAATAAGGTATCTCTTTCTGACTCAATCCCCTTTACCTCCTCTACAAAATAGACAATAACTGCCCCCAACAATTCTAAGTACGAGGCCTCGGTAACATCCGACCTAGAGAAATTTTCTCTAGCCTTCTAAAGACGTTCTTCCAACCTCGCATACCATTCTTTTAGCCATATCATTTCTCTATATACCCAATCTGTGAAAGCAATGTTATCTTCCAATTTTTTGTTGGCTTTTACTAATTCATCTTGATTAATCACTTCCAAAGCAACCACCTGAGCACGTAGTACCTTAATCTCCCTGTTCAGTTTTTCCACATCCAAAATCTTCTATAACATTTCGTCTTTCTGCTGTATCAAAATATCCTTACCTCTTATAGTCCGTTCAAACCCTTATTCCCTGGAAATAGCAGCATCCAACTTTCGTTGGCACTCCCTTAAATTCACATTTCCTTTTTACACATGACCTTAAATACGAGTGACATCCCCCTTCAGGTCTCTTATTCGACCTGATAGGCTGACAACATCTCCTTGCACAAGGGAGACCTTGGCATCACTTTTATTCTTCCTCGAGCACTCTCCGGCCTCGGCGTGCCTAACACATAAATTGGACTACGCCAATTTGGTTTTCAACTGTACCACTCTTTCGCTTAACTCATCGCACTTACGTTGTACCGTCCGAAATTTAAAATCTTTGGCAGGTAAAGCTGCAGTCAGTTGATCAAATGCAACTTCAGACGCAGATAGATCGTCTCGAGCTCTCTCCAGCTCATTATCTTTATCAACCAATTTCTTCTTCAATCTCTCTAGCTCGCTTCTACTATTTGCTAGATCAGCTCGAGTTTGCTCCTGATTGTTATTTTTCTTGATCAAATCATTTATCAAACCGGCCAACGACCGATTTAAACCTTCCTCCGATCTTTCTAGTACATGTATACGGTAACGGGCCATGTCAGCCTCCCTACTCTTTACCATCAACGCATCATTTTGGCTTTTGAGTTTTACTACATGTTATTTTAACTCAGCAAGCTCTTTTTACCCTTTCTCAATTTCGGCATCCTTCTCCTCGATCTTCCGAGCTAGGTCGACAGCAGCCTGTATTGCCTTAACAAATTTGAAGTGCACATTTACATGTTGATCTTCTTTGCCTTCATTCGCATCCCTCATCCTATCAAACTCCTCTACAAATTCATGGTTACATTGGCTAGCATCTTCTTCGCGCAAGCGAGCTGACTACAATTCGACCTGTACATTACAAATACATTATATCAAGTTCGATTCAGAACACTCAGTCACCACATATGACTCATTTCTAACAAGATAACTATTTTTGGCATCTACTGTATAAGACTACTTCTGAACTTAAGGTCGAAGTACAATCTCAAATGGATGCTCCATAACATATATTCCCAAGTCTAAGGTACGCATTCTTTATTTTTAATAGTTAGTAATACTTTGGTATTTCCTGTGCTCCATTTCAATGTCATTGCCACTAAGCCACTAACAGGTTTTTGGTCCCTCTCTATACTCAATTTATTACTTTTTAGCTCTATACTAATTAAGTATACAAATAAAATATTTCTTGCTCTGTTCTAGCCTGTAGCTCTGCTTGCGAGGATAGCAAAGACGCTGAGGCATCTATCTTCTTAGCAAGCTCTGCCTTTAAATCTTTTATTCTGAGGCGTATGTCTTTAATTTCCTATAACAAGGTTTACAAAAAACACTTAGCCTACAGAATTTTATCCAACAAAAAAATATCCAATCAGTTTACAAACATTCCTAAATATTCATACAGTCACAAAACCATCACACTACTTTACCTTCTCATTTTCCCCGTCCGGACGCTCGTTGTCATCCCCTTGGTTGTCTCTCAATGGCCGAGGAGATACACCATCAAACCCGTCAACAACGCCAACAGTAACATCTTCAATATCTTCATCTTCTTCCTTCTCAACATAGGTGTCTGCCCTAATGGCATCTACCTCATCCTCAGAATATCCTTTTGACACAAGGTGGCACCCGAGTCTGTCACGTTCAGCTACCACCTCCTCTAAAATTGTTCTTACTTCGGCATGTAGATTGTTTATCTCCACCACTTACAAAGCCTTCAGGGCCTCCACCTATTTTCCCTCGTTGACCTGATCAGTTTTCAATAGAGCTACGATCCTTTTGAGCTTAACCTTCTTCCTCTTCAGCTCAGCTCTCTCCTCCTCGACCCCAAGGCATATTCCCATCATCAGAGGAGCAGCCTAATAATAAAAACTAATTGACCTCATTGATTAGCTCAAATCATAATACAAAATTCATCATAATACATATTCAAGCATATGAACCTACCATTTTGCTCATCTCCTCCTCCCCGTGGAGAGCAGCCAACCTAGCTTTTTCCTCCACCTTTTTCAAATCGTCCTCCACAACAAGTTAATCTTCTACGACCTTCATCTCTGACATCTCAGAAAGTTAAACCTTTCTCTTTTTTACGGCCTTACCACTTTCCGTGGTTCCAGAGGTCAAAGGACGCTTCAACATTTATTTATTGGGAAACGTTCGAGCTAATTTGCTCGACGCAGTGGACTTAGGTAACCCTGTGCAATATACTCCAAGGGGTATGGACGAGTTGACTCGCCTCTCCCCATTAGTTACCTTCTTCTTACTGCCGGCAGTGCTCGTCATTAGTCTCGTCAACTGAGATTTTTGAACTTTTTCAACTCAGCTGTTGACATACTTCTCCTGCTAATACCAAGATCCTTTAATACAGCCTCAAGCTCTGTCTCTTCCTGAACAACTGTATCCAATAATGACTCTTTCCTTGCCACTTGAGATTTAGGAGCTATCATGCACAAAACATTATCATCAGCAGAGCATCATACAATTTCAACTATCAATCTCATACATTATACATTATTATACTTACTTTGTTTTACAGTTCTAAATAGAAGTTCCATGGGCACTTCATCATCTCTCTGAAGGCAATCACCCTTCACCCATATCACATTATCATTCCATGGTTGACCTACTGAGTTCAGATCAAAGAAGCGAGGCCAAATCAAACTTGCACCAAAATACGCCTCTCCAATTGTAAAATAGTTTTTTACCCTATAAAACTGTAATACATCTTCAGAGGATATCCTTCCCCTTCTCCCATTTTCTTCCTACCGTGAATTCAGAGATTCACATACACTTATCACCTCTCACATGTTCCCGTTCATCTGAACAGGACATGCCCGATGAGGTTCATAATCCCTTTCGCCATATTGCTAAGGGGAAGACTCGACCCGTACTCCAACTAAGATAGGTAACATAAAAACCCCTCTGAAAATTTACTCTGAAGGTTTCCATCGAAATACTCAAGAGAGATTGATTCCTCTATACCCCTATCCCTTTTCTCCTTTGCCAAATCGGCCAACAAATAAAAATATTCCTCCCCCGTCGCTATAGTGCAACCCCTAAATTGTCTATCAGCGTGTTCTATACAGTTACCCCATCTACCTCCTACCAAAGCCTTGGCTTCACTAAACTCTTTAAATACATCAGAGTGAGGAGGATAGAATACCAATCTTCCAGGGAAATCTAAAAATTGATCAACACATATTTCTTCATCCCTTTTAGATATTTCATTCTTAGAATTAGCCGGCCGGCCAGAGGTCGATGCCTCACTTACAGGGGAACTCACCATATCAACTACAGAAAAGGATTTATTCCTACACAAACATTGTTCACGATCGACCTACATTAGATCCAGGTATCTATCATTATCTTTTACATATACGTCCAAAACATACAAAAATCTTTCGTATATCATATATCAAACAGGTTTTAATAGATTACTATAAATAGTAATTTGTAGATTTTCCTAAAAACAAAAATTAATATTCAAAAAACATGTATACACGTCACAAATCTTCTACTAACCTTCTATGTCTGAATGCGAATTCGCAGCAGCGCCAAATCCTTCCCTCACCACGCTGTTGTACAGCCACCTTCGTGACTCGGTTTCAGCGACTCCCTCATGCTTTGACTGATGATTACTGTTAATTAAATACCTACGAGTTTATGTGCTATTTTTGATTTCTTCTTCCTTCCTCTCTCACTGCTTTTTAAGTTTTTAAAAGTTGAGAAACGTTTGATTGACGAAGATGAAGCAGTATTTATATTTTCTATTTCTAATAGTTGGCAGTTATTAAGCATCATACGAGCCGCCCTTGGTATTAGAACCGAGCATCCCCTTCACTATTCATGTCAGACGTCTTACACCTTTTCGGTAAAAATGTTTTCCCATCATTGCCTTTTGCCTTATATTTTAATCTATTTTTATCTCTCTTTTCCAAATCTCCCTCTGACCTCACCACACTCATGATGAATCATGCTTACACACAATCGGGTTTTCATAGCTTTTACACAATGGACAAAATCAGAAGTTCTCTACTTTTTCAATACTTGCTTCTTCTACTTATAGCAACAATGACATCATTTCCGAAGCTCTCATAACAAAATTTAAAATATTTTCAAACTCGTTTTTCACAATAGTCACAAATAACATTCACAAAAATAGAGGATCAATTCAGCAACAATTTCTTTCAAATTATTCAAACTCATGCAGTTGCATATATTCTATTACCCCTAATTACATTCGCTTCATCACCTTACATATAATTACATCTAAAACAGCTTTGATTCCCCAGGCAACCACATTTAATTAAATATCCTCCAGCAATGCTCACATCTTCCAATTTGATCTCTTCCACAGCAAACTCTTTGACGTAAACTCTTTGAGCTACTAGATCTTCCATAATTTCTCAGAACAACTCTTTATAAAAATGGCATTCATACCCACGTTTAATCATATCTAAACCTACCAATTGAACCTCCCTTACTGGGAGCTCAGCATCATAATCCAACACTCTAAAAATTTACTCCCGCACTTCAGCGATCTTTATCGCCAACCGCCCTTCAGCGGCATACCGGATTCTCTCAAATTGAGTTCACACTATTCTTATTTCCTTCCCCAAACTTTGAATTCCTTTCCCCCTTATTTATACATTTTTTCTACCAATTATCCACAAGTCGTGATATTATCCTATTATCCTGTAACAGAAACCCCAATATCTTGATAGAAATTATTTGAACATATCTCGTCCTATCAAACTCAATCATTTTATACTATTCTAGATCGAGCTTATTCTGTCCAATTCTAATATTCTAAAATGACCTCTTCAAGATTGATTCTTAATTCTGAACCTTTTACAAATTCCCCCCCCCCCCCCCCCCCCGCACATTTTTCATACACAGGACGAATCATGTTTAACAATGTAGCGGCGTGTTTTCCGGAAAGAGAATATTCACCAATACTTATTCGTAAAGAGTAAAGAGAAGGCAATAAGCTAGATAAAATAAAAAATTTACATGGAAAACTCAGTAAAGGCTGAGAAAAACCATGACTTTGAGGTGGATTTTTATGTAAAATCCAGTAAGATACTAATTATTACACATTTTGGAGTGAAGATAGGTGTTTGAAGTAAAAATAGTAAAAGATTGTATGTTTAATATCTATTCTCTACCTGTATTTATAATCATACAGACAGTTTTACAAAAAGAAAGAAATAGTCTCCTATTCCGGGGAAAGTGGGCAAACTTCGCGGATCTCTAACAGTTTTCTCTTGGCCATGCTTCTGCGGCTACTTTTGTTAGGTCGAGGACTTATAGTATCTTCTAGAATGCTGAGTTGTCTTCGAGTACACTGTGTTGGCTTACGAGTGCGGAACTATCTTCGACTATGAAGGACTGCCTTTGCATGTCTTCGACTACATTTTGCTGGCTTACTCTTGTTAAATCTGGGGAATATGCTACTACAATCGCCCCATTCTTGACATAAGCACTTGTGGTGGTGTCGAGAGGAATTTTGGAATCTGAAGAGGTTGCCGAATGAAAAAATGAATCATCTATGTCATTTCTGAAGTCAAAAGAATTGTATCAGGTCAAGTTATTTTTGAGGCGCAATAAATGCGGTACATTGAATCTGGCAGAAGGATAATGGGTATAAATAGGGTGGTTATTGAAGGTAGGATGGTGGTGGTTTATGGAAAGATGTTGCCGCAGGTGTGGTCTATGGCATTGTCTGGGGCTGAAGACTGTGATCAGTCTGAAGGAATAATCTGGCGTAAAATGATCGGCGTGAAGCCGGAATATGATCATGACATATTATTGGGGTGGGAACAAGGTTAAAATAGAGACGATGTGTATCTGTTGGAAATAATTGTATCATCATGCGGAGGTGAAGGTAATGGATTGCATCAATTTAGGGGAGAAAGGATAACTGTGTGTGTTGATGATGAAGATTTGAAGCTTAGATGGGCATCCAGGGATCTTACCAAACATTTGAGTTTTCTTAGAATTTTTTGCTGTCTCTTTTCTGCTGAAGCATCTCTTAGAAGTTCAGTGACTTGAGATTTATTGAGCTTCAAGGACTAGAAAGAGGCTTTAATGTCAGATTCTGGTGAAAAGAAAACACAGAGTAATTAGATTTACAAGTTGAATATAAAAATAGATGTAGGTTAATGTAATCGAAGGATGTAGTCATGGATAGTATATGTAACAAAATCGAAGGAGGAAGTTTGTCAAATATGAATTGTAACTTATTCATAATAATAAATAAAGTTAATATCTTTGATATTCTATTTATGTATATTTTAAGTAGCAATAGTAGTTTTAAATAATTAAAGGTAAAATGTCGAACGTGAATGTATATAAATTGTTGACAGGTTGTCATAACATCTTGAATGTATTTGACTGAGTGGGTCCAGGAATGGATTTCAAGGTTGATTAATTTAACTCTGAATTTGTAGAGTTCTAAGGCAAGGTAAATACAGGTGAGTTGAACCATGATTGGAGGGGGTATAAATAAGTCTTGTTGCTGTATATATGAGGCATTTATGCAAGATGGTGAAGACGATAGCTTAGGCCCATGATGGTATGCTCAGACATATTCAAGCGATGTACTGGGTATTGTACACACGATACTTTAGATCTTGAAACTGTGATATGCACATGGAAGATCGGAGGAGCCTGATTATGAAGGGATGAGTGAGGCAGAAGTGAGGGAGGCCGAGGAGGAGTTTGAGTTTTGGGTCAAGCTACAATTTTGGTGCCCACCTTAACGCCACGGTGGAATGTGGACTCAAGCCAAATTATTGGCGAAGAGGAAGGATGAAGCTGCAGCGAGGCGAAGAGGAAGGATGAAGCTGCAGCGAGGAATTTAAAAAGTTGTAACTTTACATAGGAGTAGGTTTGTATAAGGAGTTATGAAGGGGAATGAAATATAATAAATAAGTGTGTAGGATGTGTTGTCGATGGCAATAATTTGTTATTTACTTGTCGAATGGATAATGTACTTGATAAAATTTGGTAATGACAAATAGTTTTAAGCACGTTTCTAGCAGAATGTCAAATATAATGATAATGTATATGTTATGGAAGATATGTCCCCACAGATAGGAATTTGTAGGTAAAGTAGAAAAAAGGGTTTATGGACCAAGATTAATGAATATGGCAAGATGTGTTACATTAGGGGAGGTTATGAAATATAAAGAAATTGATGTATACCACCTCTGTGATAATATAGTTGGTAATTTGTTGCGTTGGGATGTTTTTGAAGAAATTCTTCAAGATATGGAAGAATTAGAGCAGGAGTGTAAGTATTTGTTATCTCTGAGAAGGTGAAGTATCGAAGAGAATGAGAAGAGGAAGAGAAAACATTATGTTTGAAGAGTTGAACGGTCGCGAAGTGGTGCGATAAACAGTCACTTGGGGTCTATAAATACCTCAAATGTGGCCTTCGTTCACACTTTCTAAACACAAAAAAAAATAAAAATTCTCAAGTGCTAATTGTTGTTGCTCATTACTAAATTCATTGCCGACAATTACAAAAGAGGAGATAAGCATGTTGATTGCAAGAGCCAACCGAGCAAAGGAAAGAGACACAGAAGCAACACAAAAACAAGGTTAGTGAATCGATTTTTGATTGTTTGTTGTTTGGCTATGATTGATTATGTGATAGACGAATAGGATTAAGTACAGTAAATGATGTATTATAGTAAATTAAATCGAAAGGGAATTAGTTATAAGGAATTTAGAAAGTAGACAAAGTTAGGGTTTGGCAAATGGTTTTTGAAATTTGGAAGTAGTTAAAACTATTATCTGTGTAAGGGTGGAAGAACTAATATCGTTAGGTGTTTATAGATTGGTTCTGGTATGGAGAGATGATGAATGGGTAGAAACGAGTGGAGAGAAGTTTTAATTGGTGGCACTGTTGTTACAACGCGATTGTAGGGATGAGGGAAACGTCATTTTGATACGGTGAGATTGTCGGGGATATTATTTTTGTTGGGATTTGGCCATATTTTATGTTGCAGAAGGGGAAGTATCAATTTTTGAATAATGGTATTTTTGGCAGGAAATAGGTGAAGTGCATTCAAGAAGCTGTTGAGATTCCTGTATTCGACAAAAAGTAAACAAAATGAAAAAGTTATCGATGTTACCTATTAAAAATAGAAAAACATCGAGAACTGAGCAGATATGTGACTTGAATGAAAAATATCAATATGAATTAAATGATATTAAGTATATCGAGAACTGTGGTAATAAGTATAAATGTAAATGATAGTAGCAGATAGTAAAGTGAATGATGTGTTGAAGAGTTATCTCAACAATAATAGTATTATGAATATATGAACGTATGAACATATATATGTATCACATATGATAAATTCTAACTGTGTAAAAAATATGGAATCTGTTATACAGGTTTTGTTTAAAAATGGCTGAACCCATTTAAAATGACGAGAAAGATATATACGAGGATCTCGAAGATGTAGTACCTCTGATGATTGATGTGAGGACCTGTGTACAACAATTAGGAGGCAAATATAGGGTTGGATCGAGTAGTACAGATTTAGGTAGTGTGGAACAGTTTTGGGTGGCACCTAGTACTGTCGAACTATTTGAGGAGGAAGCTATAGATACAAATGTAGATCACGAACCCCAAGCGAGTGATTAAGAAGGTAGTGGGGAGGGGGAAGAAGATGTGGAGGAAGGCGAGGAAGCATGTTACAGAGAGGGTCCAGAGACCAAAGAGATACTAAGCTTCAAGAATAAGTATGGTATCCTTAAGGATATAAAGTTAGAGGAGTACCAGTATGAAATGATCGACCAGGAAATACCTCTAAATGGTATTCTAGTTCATCAAGAACAAATAAAGATGGGATTGAAGCTTCCCCTCTGAGCGTACCAAAAGAAATTAATGAATTTCTTTGATGTGGCACCGGGGTAGTTCAATCCGAATGTGTATGACCTGTTCAGAGTATGTGAGGCCATAAATAGTCGACTTATGACCAGGGGGAGGAGTTAATAACTGTTAATGATTTATGTGTGTACTAAACACTCAAGTTGAACCCACAGAAGCTAGGTTACCGATATTTGGCAAGGTTTTTGAAAAGACCATTGTTTTATGATATGGTGTCGACTAGGAGGCGATACACCGATGAGCGCCTACTTGTTTCTGGAAATTACGAGTTCGATAAGAAAGATCTCAGGGAACCGTTAAAGAGAAAAAAATTTCACCTAGGTGTGTAGTTAGGTAATTGTAATTCACGATGTTCGAATTGTGTGAATGAGATGTAAAGTGCTTCTAACTTGTTTATGTTATTTTTTGCAGCGTTGAAAGAGGTCGATTGGAAGTCATAGGTAAAGAAGAATTGTATAATGTGATGAAATATTTTATTGGTAGGATTGATAACCTAGTTATCGACCAAGATTTTGTAAATATGCTCTTCCAAGAAGCTGGGCTAAAGAGGTCGAGGGTAAAAGGCTCAGAAGTGCCTGCTATCGACGGAAAATGTTGGCCAAGAATAAGAGAGCCGATAATACAAGCTTACCTCTTGAAAATTGCTCCATGTTTGGGTACAACACTGACACTGAGATTGATGCGATGCTAGAAGAGACTCTGGGAATAAATAAAAAGAAAAGGGCGGCAAGTTTTGATGTGCCTCCATTGCTTCATCATAAGAGGTTGACTCGATAATTGTCAACAGAGGAGGTGGCTAGAACTGCTAAATCAGTAGTTACTGTGTGTATGCGTCCTCTACGAGATTCTGGCAGTGTGGTCCCGAAGAAGATTAGTGGGGAGACGTCGAAGAAGAAGTTTGCCGAGGAGTCTGAGGTGGAAGTACAGAAAACTATGGATGCTTATACGTCTGGGACGAATGAGCTGAAGGTGGAGTTGGAGGATTGCATGGTGAGGATTGATAGTTTGAACACTTTTTTTCAGCGAGGGTCAGAGGAATTTGTCGAAGGTGAGAAATTTTAATGCTTTTCTTCAAATGAAAAAATTGGTTGGCCACTTGAATACTTATTATATGACTTTGATGCATATTAAAAAGTTGGTAACGGAAGCTATGTGACACGTTGTGGGTAGTGGTGAATAGGCAAACCATATTTTTGCCTACAAAAGTATACAAAAAGGATTTGATTGAGGAGAAGGCAGAATTGAATGCCACATTGAATAGGTATAAGCTCGATGCCAAGAAGGCGAGGGAAACGGCGTTAGGGGAAGCGAAGAAAGCGGCAGAGAAAAAGAAAAAGGAGGCTTCGGCGTTGCAGCAGGCCACTTTCGAAAAAGATGTACGGGATCAAGTCCCCGATGTTCGTAAAGTAATAGAGGAAGAACAAAGCAAGCTGCTCGATGAGGTAAGGGCAAAGATGAATGAGGAGAAACTGGTAAAATGCATGTAAGTGAGAACGCACTATAAGAAGCAATATGACGAGTTGGAGGAGAGGAAAAAATTTTACAAGAGACTTGTAAAAGTTGGTGGTGTCGTGTTTGATGACAGCTCGGATGATGATATACCCTAGACGCCTGATGTACACGACGAAATTGAAGTCATCGAAGATAAAGTGATGGTGGATGTTGATGGTGCTCGTCTAGTTGAGGTAGCAGATATACAGGTTCTCAAAGGTGCCCTGAAGTTGAATGAAGAAAATTTTCCCTCTGATATATTAAACCTTGGATAAGTTGTGTTTATGAGAAAAAGGATGTAAAAGTGGTCAGTGGGACCGAAACATTTTAATTAATAGTATGTAGTGAAACAATATTGTGTTGCTGAACAAGTTTTATTTTGTGAAATAATTTTGTGCATTTATTTTGTAAATAGTTCTAAGTAGTAGATTTGACAAATTTATTTTGATCGAATGTGACTAAAGATTGACCAGATAAGTGAAGAATGCTTATTTGCGTGGTAGATGAAAGATGGCCAAAAAATGGCAAGTAAGAGATTGAGTACTAGACATAAATCCTTAGATGGGTATCTGGATTTAGATTTAAGAAGAACAAGAGTTCTTTCAGAGTTTGTTCGATAAGTAAAGAGCGCAAAGTTAAATATTATGTAATTGGTTGTTCGCATAGAATTTGAATGATAGGCTTTAGGTATACTTCTGAAGTAGTGACCAAAAGAAAATCAAGATAGTAGGGATTTTATTTGTTTGATAAATACTTGACAAGTAAAGATCGAGATTAAATTAAATAGTAAAGAGGTTTTTTGTCTGATATATACTTAAAAAGTATAGATCGAGATCAAATCAAATAGTGATGAGATTGTTTGTCTGATGTATACTTGAAAAGTAGAAATCGAGATCAAATCAAATAGTAAAGAGATTGTTTGTCTGATGTATACTTGAAAAGTATAGATCGAGATCAAAGCAAATAGTAAAGAGAATGTTTGTTTGATGTATACTTGAAAAGTATAGATCAAGATCAAAGCAAATAGTAATGAGATTGTTTGTCTGATGTATACTTGAAAAGTATAGATCAAGATCAAAGCAAATAGTAATAAGATTATTTGTCAGATGTATACTTGAAAAGTACAGATCGAGATCAAAGCAAATAGCAATGGGATTGTTTGTCAGATGTATACTTGAAAAGTATAGATCGAGATCAAATTAAATAGTAATGAGATTGTTTGTCTGATGTATACTTGAAAAGTATAGATCGAGATCAAATCAAATAGTAAGGAGAAGACTGAGAACAAAGCTTATTTATTTGCATCGATAAAAAATGGTTACAGTGTATCATCTGTAAAACAACTTCAGTTGAGCAGTGTTCCATGGATATTCTAGCTATATTTCGTTTTCGGTCATAAGTCAATAAGTTCCACTGCTTATTTTGTTACTGACAATATATGGTCCTTCCCAGTTTTCAGATAATTTCCCATAATTTTTAGGCCGAGTACTATCTTGGATCTATCGTAAGACAAGGTCTCCAATACCAAATTATCATTCTTAAACTTTCTTATTGTATATTTTTTTCAATAAATCATGGTATCATCCCAGATTCCCAATGGCTTGGTCTCTGGTTTCTTCCATCCAATTGAGGTTGCAAAGGAGACCGAGTTCATTATCTTTGTCTGAATTTTTTTATCGAGTACTAGGTAGATCGAGGCCTGAAGGTATGACTGCTTTGGTACCAAAAGCCATCATGAATGAAGTGTAGCCTATTAAGACTCAAGAAGTGGTATGGTAGGCCCAGAGAACACTGAGTAATTCATCCACCCATCGCCCTTTCTTATCGTCGAGACAGTTGCATAATCCCGATTTGATGCTTTTGTTTATGGCTTCGGTTTGTTCATTGCCTTGAGGATAATACGGTGTAGATGTTGTAAGCTAGATTTTGTATTTATGGAGGAAAGTAAGTACATTGGCGCTGATGAACTGTTTGCCATTATCGGAGCGTATCATTTGCGGATATCCAAATCTGGTGATGATGTGCTCTCAAAGGAACTTGATAACTTCATTTTCATCAGTATGGCAGAGAGAAACTGCTTTAACCCATTTTGTGAAGTAATCAATAGCAACCAAGATGAACCTTCAGCTTTTCGATGCCAGAATAAAGGTCCAATGATGTCGATGCCTCATTGTTTGAATGGCCAGAGAACATTGCTGATATGCAAGTCTAAGGCTGGGATTTTGATGTCTTGGGAATGGATTTGGCATTTGTAGTATTTTTGAACGAAGTCTTTACAGTCTTGTCTCATCTTGGGCCAATAAAACCCTTATGCAAAAGCGTGTTGTGCTAACAATCAACCCGAAACATGTGCTCCATAGATACCTTCATGAAGTTCTCAAATTTTGAGTTAGGCTTGTTTATGATAAATGCATTCGATAAGTGGTCCCCTTTCTGTGATTCGATATAAGATGTGGCCTTGGACAATGAATCTGGGGCATTTGGCCAGAAGTGATCAAGCTTCTTCTTTGTTACTAGGGAGGATGTTGGAATTGAAGTATGCATATAATGGTCTTCTCCAGTCTTTAAGATCATCATCTTTAGCAATGGCAATTTGGAGTTTTGATAGAATATCGAGGCTAGAATGCTTGATGATTTCGATCTCAAAAGATCTTTTTTCACTATCTCCCAACATTACAGCGATGCAAGCTAAAGCATCGGCATGTCGATATTCCTATCAGGGTAAGTAAGAAATTGTTGTATGTTTGAATCGCTGCATCTTTTCTTCGACCAAAATTGTATAATCAACCATTTTTCCTATTATTTTGAAAGTTTTATTGTAATGATTTGCCACGAGCAAAGAGTCGACGTAGACTGCTAATTCTTTTGCTCCGAGAATTAGTGCGAGATTGGGACCATGTAAGATCCCTTCATATTTGGTCTCATTGTTGGTGGCATAGAAGTTAAGTTTGATAGCTTTTTTCAATGATTGGAAGGCATGACAAGGACGATGCCAATCTCTGATCCTTATGGTCCAGCGGATCCGTCTGTAAAAAGTTGTCAACTAAAGCTTTTGGACCACGCGTCTGGTTCTGCTATTGAGTCACCTGCGAAGAATTCTTCGAGTTCTTCCCAATCGGGGTCTTCGACAGAAAAGTCTGCCAAAAAGTAGGCCACTGCTTGTCCCTTGACAGATATTTAGGGCTCGAAGGAAATATCATATTCTCCAAGGAAACTGATAATTGCTAGAGTCTTCAAGATTTTTCATTTTTGGAGAGTACTAGTTTAAGGGGGTAATTGGTGATGATTTGATGGGATGAGCTTGAAAGTAGGGACGAAGTTTTTGAGAACTGTAGACCAGAGCGAGTAGCTATTTTTCTGTTGTTATATACCTTTTTTTAGCAGGTATAAGTGTTTTGCTGATAAAATAGATTGGTTTTTCTACACCGCTATCTTCCCGAATAAGGACAGAACTTATCAAATCGTCGATTGTGGATAAGTAAATTGTAAGAGATTCACCATCAATTGGAGTTCTCAATATAAGAGGATGCCCCAAGTATCGCTTAAGATCATGGAAAGTCATCTCATAGTCAGGAGTCCAAATGACTTCCTTATGATATTTGTTCGAAAGAGGAGTAGGGTTGCCACGAAGAAGGAGGTAAAGGAGTTTGCGTCGATCAGATGACTTTGAGATGAATCTCTGTAGAGCAGCGATTTTGCCTACAAATTTTTGAACGCCTTATTTTATTCGAGGGGATGGCATTACCATGAGTACTTTGATTTGTGCGGGATTAATTTCTATTCCTCTTTTGCTGACAAGATGTCCCAGGAATTTACCAAAGGCAACTCCGAATTGAAATTTCTCCGGGTTAAGTTTCATTTGGTACTTGCGAAGGATATTGAATATAGTTTGGAGGTTACTGGAGTGGTCCTCTCATTTTAGGCTTTTGCAAATCATATCATCGATGTATACTTCCATAATTGTGCCGAGATGATCTTTGAACATTTTGGTCACAAGTCTTTGGTAAGTAGCACATGTATATTTTAAACCGAAAGGCATGACCGCGTAACAGTAGAGACCTCTATCGGTGGCGAAGGTTAGCTTTCCCTAATCCTCTTCGGTGAGTAGAACTTGGTTATAACCAGAGGCTGTATCCATCATAGAAATAAGTTCGTGTCCTGCGACTGAGTCGAGAAGTTGTAGAATTAGTGGTAGCGGAAAACTATCTTTTGGTATAAACTTGTTGGGTTCTGTGAAGTCAGCATAAACCCCGATTTTACTATTTTTCTTTGGTATTGCTGCGATATTAGAAACCCACTTCGGATATTTAGCTTCCCGAATATATCTTACCCGAAGGAGTTTATCAATGTCTTCATTTACTGTATCGCAGAGTCGGGGGGATAGATTCTATCATTTTTGAAATGATAGCTTTGCTGTCTTGAAGGAGGTTGAGTCGGTGACAAGCGATTGAAGGATAGATGTCGGGCATTTCAAGGAAAGTCTAGGCAAAAATGTCGATGTTCTTTTTTAGTAGTTGTATCATGGCCTCTTTTTCGTCGGTCGATAATTTAGAACCTATGAAGGTTTTGTGTCCCGGGCCATCGAGTTCAATAGATTCAACTATCTCGGTGTCGTGCTACTGCAGTTGTTATGCATTGAGAAGTTAGGTTGTATGAGGGTTTGTTGTGATATTTTTGGACATTCGTGCAACTGTTTGGCTTCCCTTGATTTCATATATTCTGTGATCTGTTGGAAAATACAGTGCTAGATGATAAGTGGAAGGCACTTCTTTGATCGAATACAACCAGCTTTGCCACAAAATTCCCCAAGTATTTGAACTTTGCTTCGGTGACAATAAATTTGACAAATGTAGTTTCGGAACCTGCCTGAACTGGCAGAGTAATTTTTCTTGTGGATGATTCTTTCGAACCATTGAAGCTCGTGATTGTTATTGTCGAAGCTTTTATCAAATTTGCAGGGCCTAGGACTTCAATTTCTCTTCTGAATAATACATTTGTGGTGCTTCCAGTATCGATGAGAAGTATTTATAAATAGTCTTGCCCGACTTTGAGCATAATGACGAGAGGGTCATCATGGGGGTATTTAACGTGGCTTATGTCACAGTCTTCGAATGTGATTTGGTAAGGATGCTTCGATTTACTTGTGTTGGCAAGAGGTTTTGTTGATTTTTCTAAGGAGGTCATTTTACAGCATGATGTAATCTGATCATCTTATTTTCTTTTCTTTCCTTTCTCGATCTCAATCATTTGCAGGTGGTGAGCTTGCCCTTGGGCCTGATTTTGCTTTACTTCTTTATTTTTTGCTTCATTCTCAAGGAATTTTTGGATGTCGATGACATAATTGTAAAGTCTTCCAGCTAATAGGATGCGATGGAAGATTCGTATGAGGGAGTAATAGGCGTTAGTCTCATGGTTATGCACATTGTGATACTGACATAATGGTCTGTTGGGAAGATCAAGAATTGTCTGTGGTGTGCGATAACACTCATCTTCCTTTATTGTCGGCAAGATAGTGGAGAGTGTTGTTGTCATTGGTGGTAAAACTGGGGCAGGTCTGTCTAATCTGTCGTCCCTTCGTCTATTGTTGTCTGTATTTCCATCGCGTGGTTTAGGCACTTCAAGAGTGACTGTTCGCTGAGATGGGGTCGAAGATGTTTCTCGAGAATGGATTATAGATGAGCTTTCCATCTTATCTTTCTTTGATTGCTCCAGTTCGATGTAGTTATTAACCACATCAATCATTTTAGTGACTGTACGCGGCATGTGTAGAGTAAGTTCTTCTCAAAACTTTGACTCAATAAGCAGGGCAGAGGTGAATGCTGGAACGGCGATCTTATGGTTTGAGTTTCTTATTTTCCTTATTTCATGAAGGAAGCGTTTATAAAAGTTTGTCAGGGACGCTTTCGCGCCTTGCTCGAATTAAAATAAGGACTCGACATTGATTTCCCGCTCTCTGGTATGAGCGTAATTGGATTCAAAAAGATGCTACAACTGGCTTAACGTGGTGATGGAGGCCTCTTGAATGGTATGGAACCACTGGAGCGGTTCTTCCTTTAGGCTCATATTGAATAGCCAACATAGCATGTGGTCCAGTTTGGAATATAATCCCATTGTGGCTTTGAAATGTTGAACATGCGTAAGTAGGTCAGTTAGGCCTGCATACTGAATAAATTTGGGCATATGGAAATTATCCGAAATGGACATAACTTCGAGGTGAGGGGAGATGGGATTGGTCTCGATTCTATCAAGTACGGACCTTCGGCCTAAAATATCAAAATTTATGGCCTGGATTCTGTTATTGAGGTCGTCCAAGGTGACGAATTATTGCAAAGGAAATGGTTAAGGCTACAATCTGAGGAACAAAATCTCTATGTCCTTCTAACCCCAATCGATCCTTGATCGCTCTTATTTCAGGGGGGTTAGATGTCAAGTGCGTCGACTTCCTTGAGTTGTCGATACTGAGGATGTTAAGCCAAAATGTCGAGAAGCTCTGTTTGGGTTTCCGGATCTGGATCAAGAAACACGGAGCTTGTCTTCTCTTGGTTGATCGACACGCTAAATTGCTCATGATCTATGCTCGCTTCGGGCAAGTGGAGAGGACGTTTGACGGCCGATAAGACGATCTTACGTTCTTCTTAGTCATTCTATTTTGTTCTGGTGTGTTTGGCTCTATTTATCTAAGGCTTTCCGCCGTTTGTCTCTCTTTGTTTGAAGAGCTTGAGCGTGGACACGCTGAACTTCCATTCTTTGGGCTTTTTCTGCGGCCATATGTTATTGAGGCTCGAGTACGGCACCATGAAGATTAACAATTTTGGGTATTTCCTGATCTCTGACGGTACTTGAATGGCTTCTTAGGTTTAAGTTTGTTATTGGACGGCATTTAGATCTGTGGCGGTAAAAAAAAGTGTGGCAATTCCCACTGATGGCGCCAATTGTAGTGACGTACTTTCCGAAAGGAGAATCTTTGCCAATACTTATTCGTAAAAAGAAGGCAATAAGCTAGATAAAATAAAATTTTACGTGGAAAACTCAGTAAAGACTGAGAAAAACCATGACCTCAAGGAGGAGGATTATTATGTAAAATCCAGTAAGATGCTAGTTATTACATGTTTTAGAGTGAATGTAGTTGTTTAAAGAAAGAATAGCAAAAGATTGTGTGTTTAGTATCTATTCTCTGCCTGTATTTATAGTTATATAGGCAGTTTTACAAATAAAATAAAATAAATAGTCTCCTATTCCTGGGGAAGTGGGCAAACTTTACGGATGTCTAACAGTTCTCTCTTGACCAGGCTTCAACGACTACTTTTGGTAGGTCGAGGACTTATAGGATCTTCTAGAATGTTGAGTTGTCTTTGACTAAACCATACTGGCTTACGAGTACGAAGCTATCTTCGACTATGAAGGACTATCTTTGCATGTCTTCGACTACACTTTGCTGGCTTACTCTTGTTGAATCTTAGGAATATGCTACTACAAACACATAACACATATTTTCACAGCTAAATTTCTAACAGCTCAATTATTACAAATATTTTACTTTCTACCCTCATACATTTCATTTCATATAATATTCGAATGTCTTTGGATCATACAACTCGATTTCTAGAGTTATTCTATTTTATATCAGCATAGAGTTTGGATAACAAATTTTATTCATCTCGAAACAAATTACAAGTACTTTTACAGATAACAAGTCTTTCAAGTACTCAACATCAGGTGCTTTTACAAATAACAAGTCTTTTAGGAACTCAACATCAGGTACTTTACAGTTACATGTTTTTCAAGTACTTTTACAACTAACAAGTCTTTCAGGCACTCCGAAGCGTCAAATCCTTCATTTCGTTCTACTTCAGTGATCATTCACCCTTATGTAAAGCAGACATTGGAAACAACGAGTATCCTCCTTCCCATGAGTTTGGTTGAAGTTTAGACGAACTTCAAATAGAAACTATGGAAGTAGGAGACTCAGTGCTTGAACCAACTCTTCAAACTGAAGGTCTTTTCAGCGCAGAGTGGCGAAAAGACCTTCCATTCACCATCTTCCTCCTCCACTACCACTACCGCCTCTCCTATAACCACCACCCCCTCAGAGTTGGTAGAGATGAAGAGTTCCCGACCTTAGAATCCATTCGAGCGCAAAACTTCAGTACAACTGCCTCACAATCATGCATATCCCTGCATCTGCCTCCTCAACCGTGTCTTCCGCAAGAATACGGAGACAATCCCAACGTTGCTCTTCTGTCAAGACAACATGGTTAAACCTCCATCAATAGTAAAACTCCTCCTCAGCTTCAGCTACTTCATTTTCCGACATTCCTTGATACGTCGGAGGAACAGGAACAGGAGTCAAATTCTCCCAGGACTGATCCCCGAAATACTTCAACTTCAGCCTCTATAGTTCAGAAGCAATTCTCTCTTCAAGAGCCATTTTGCGCTTCTTCACCATCTTCAACAATTTTAGAGAATATTACATCAAAACAAACGTACTTGGTCACCAACCTCGGTACAGGTACTATTTATATAACCCTACATTTATTGTGCAGGTACGTTTTCCCAAGCGTCATCATTCAATGTAGATGAAACTCTTCAAACCCTAACCATCACATACATTAATATTCTCATCAACATTCAATGCACGTACATCCCCCCTTGACACACGCATTTTTCATGCAGTCAAACACCATCATTATTTTTTTCCTTATTCAAATTTTTAACCCGTATACCCAAAACTTTGTCCTCAACCCAATCCAGTTGAGACTTTGGTTATGATGGGGCGATTGTAGGGGTCTGCCCCTCGATCTTACCTAAATTGAACTATCTCCAGTTTGAACTACCTCCATGTCAGGCCCACGCATTCTTCACATGGCTTTTCTAGTCAACATTGCCACCTACACCACGAACTGATGAAAAACATGGGTTGAGCTCAAACAGAAAAACATGAACAAGTCAAAATACCTATCTCTCATGAACTCATCAGTTACTCAGTCAATCGCCACTAACCACATTATTCAGAGAACGTGCTTCGACACAATGAAGAACTGCAGAAAAGGCCTATATAATAAATAAAAATCCAGAAGAGACAAGGACCAAAAAATCACACGAGCAATCACCATGTAAACTATATTTTCAAGATTCTCAAAACTTCAAACTTCTTATTCACAAGATCAAGCATTTCTAAGTCTAGAGATCACTTGTAATAAAATATCAGCCTCAAGCAATAAACATCACTATTACAAAAATCATCGACCCGGTGTTGTGATTTTTTACCTATTCATAAGTTTTCTACGCTAAACTACTGGGTCATTTCTTACTTTCTATTAGATTTTGTCACAGGTACATTAGTATAAGAGCTAATTCTAGGCCACTTCGAGCTTGCAGAATTAGGCCATTACATAGGTATGAGTCAACAGTTTAATAAAAAATAGAGACTATAGATATTACTGTTATGTACTGGGGTTCAAGGTCCAAGGCCCAGTTGGGCTTGGTTTGTGAGCCACATACTAGGCATTCATTTATCAATACAAAATCTAACTCATTGTTAGGAGTTGTGTTCGGCCCAAGGTTGGGAGCCAAACAGGGTTGGGGTTTCCTATTGGGCTCCTAATAAGCCCAAGTAAGCTAGGGCTTATGGGGAGAGTTTATAAAGAGTATTTATATAACCCAAAAGGGTTCAGTATTGTAACCTAGGAATAATCCACAACAACTTCAACGTTTTCTATTAATAAAATCAAGCTCTTTCTTTCTTTCTTTCATATGCATAGTGTTCATCTATTGTATGTGATTGCTTAAGTAGATTTACATGGTATCCAACATGTTATCAGCACGCTCAAGAGTTATTTGGAGTGATTTGGAACATTTTTTTGCGTTATTAGATTCTCTCTCATCTTTTGATTAATTGCTTTGTAGAGAGGTATGATATAAATAATTTTTTATTTTTTGCTGCATGTTTTATATTAATGATCTCATGCCTAGGGTTCAGATCTATTATTTATGTGTGAAAAAATAAATTTTTGGCAAAAAATGAATTTTTACCTTATTTTCACCCTTGTAAAGGGTTGTTTTGAATGAAATTTTAAGAGATAAATTTGACATCGGAATTGGACGATATTATTTTTGTTGCAATCTTTGCAGTTCCACAGTTCTGGTGGTATATTGTACATCTCGGGGAGATGTTTGGATCATTATCGGCGAAGCGAGAAAGTTGGGCAATTAATCACGGCTAAGGGTGGCCGTCAGACCCATTTTTACCCCTACATCATGATGACGTCATCGTTAGGGTTAGACCCGATGACGTTACCCCACTCCCCTAATCCAGATCTATTTTTTTTAAACCTGATTCAGGTTATTTAATAAATCTATTATTTATTTTAATTTACTATTATTATTAATAGATCTGACACGTGGTAGGTCCCACAGTGACACGTAGAAAGGCTACATGGTAGCTGATGTAGCCTGTGGGACCCACACATGCTGACATGAAAAAATGGGTGGCATATGGGACTCACACATGCTGACATGGCAGGATACATGGCACGTGGGACCCATACCTGCTAACGTGGCAAGTTTACGTGGCATGTGGACCCTACGTGATGACCTGTTAGTGATACGTGGCTCACTGTAGTAGTGACACGTATCACCACAGGTTGATGATACCTGGCAGTCACTGTTGTAGGATGCATGTCAGTACTGTAACAGAACACCAATCAGACCAGATCAAATGATATAAGACTGGTCCAACTCGGTCTAAGCCTTGACCCAGACCAAGTCAGACTGGTTTCAGACCGGTCCAAACACTAATTAGCTTTTAGAGCCTAATTTTTGGATAAATTTATTCAAAAAAAATTAAAAAATGCTTATTGATTGGACCTACTCCTAGGGGGGAATTTTTTAAAAAAATTATGAAAATATTTTTTCAATTTTTTTGGGAGCAAGTGCCTTGTATAGGAAAACTTACTGACTTATATGTGATATACGAATACAGATTAATACCTACTTAAGTATTTTACGATAGCTTATATGATATTAATGGTATACCCCGAGAATACTAATTCTCCTAACTACGGATAATATATAATATGAAAACCAAGACTAATTTAGAGAGTTTTTTAGACTTATATCCTTAGATATATATCGATATTTGACTTATATCCCTCCATTTAGCAGAAAAGCAGTTATAGTCCTTTTTTTCAATTTAACTCTGGTCAACTCACGTTGACTCACATGTTTAACGATAAGATGTAAAGACCAATTTACCCTTTAAACTCACGTGTTATGCAGCTAATCTCTTCTCTTCTCTTCTCTTCCTCAGCTCGTCTGAAAACAACAGCTCCTCTCTAAAATTTGAAAACAGCAAAATAATGGTAAAGAAGAAGAACTCGAAAAAGAGCTCAAAAATGCAATTGAGAGATGAGGTTGGTGATGCTGATTGCAACCCCATCACCGTCCCTGATAATACAGTAGATGATTACCCTCTACCTGATTTGGAAGAAACAAGAATGATACTCTCTATTCCCAAACCAAGGTATGAATTTATACTTATAATGTTCAATTGGGATGTTTTTTAGGGTTTATTAGAAATTTGGTTTTTTTAGGGTTTGTAATTAAATTGGAGGTTTCAAAATTTAGGGTATTTGCTACTCAATTGGGGTTTTTGGTATGATATTAGTACTAATTATAGTCTTATACAATGTACAATTTATACTGCACAATGCATATATATGTTCAATGTTCAATTACTGTGTTGCAGACATACAAACGATTTGAGGGATGTTTTTATTAACTATGGGGGAAAGTGGGGTAAAATGAGTCATACTGGTTGGGTTGAAAATGATTATAAAGGGGGGAAGAGTTTTAAGTTTGGGATATTATGTGGGGAGGGGATAAATTATGGGGAATTTGCAAGAGATATTGCAGACAAGGTGAATGACCATCATGGGGTGGGGAATTACATTCTAGAGGGGAATGTAATATGGCTTATGTGTTTGTACAATGGGCTGCCTTTTATTGTCAGGAGTACAGATGATTTGAGGGAAATGTGGGTACAGGGTAATGAAAGTTATCCAATGAGAACACATGTTTATATCAAGCCAACAGATGTAGTAAGAGAGATAGCTGATGAAGCTGGGGAGTATGTTCTTCTAGAGAAAGATGAGATAGATTATATCATATCCCCAAGAGAGACAAAAAAGAAGAATACCCCCCCAGTTAAGGCCACCCCAGTTAAGAAGGATGTTAAGAGAAAGGGAAAAGCAGTGGCTGCCAATAAGCCAGCCAAGAGGAAAAAGAATATTGAGCTCTCAGACTCAGAAGAATTGGATGCTTTACCTGAAGTTTATCAGAGTGACAAAGAGATTGACCCAGAGGAAATAGCTGATTATGGGATAGAAACTCCAGTGAATATGGTTACAGAAAGTGAAATTGAATGTGATGATATAGATGAAGAACAAGAGAGATGGGTTAGGTATGCCCAAGTTGGGATTGATTGTTTGGGGGGTGAGGATGGTTATTACAGCACCCACTCATCTGATGATGATGATTATGTTCCTACTACTGAAAAGTTTGAAAGAGGTGATGATTTTGAAGGTGTTGATGTGGAATTGGATGATATTTATAGTAAAGAGGAGGATGGAAGAGTGAAAACACCATTGGAAGTTGGTTTCAAACAACTTGAGGAAGGGATGCAATGGGCAACTGTATATGAAGCTAGAGAACATATGAGAAGGTTTGGAATTGTAAACCACTTTACATATATATCCATCAAGAATGACCTTACTAGACTGAGCCTTAAGTGTTCAGAGGAAAACTATAAGTGGTTGGTATTTATATCAAGAAACAATGATGGGCACACTATGGTTTTAAGACATGGTAACTTTCAGCATTCTTGTGAAGGAAGGCTAGGGACAGAAAATACCTTGTGTAATGCACCATGGGTTGCAAGAAAAGTTAAAGCATTGGTTAGAGATGTTAGGGCAATGACTCCCAAGGCAATTAAGACCAGAATGAAGACAAAGTTTGGTGCTGAGATTAGTTACTGGACTGCTTGGAATGCAAGACAAATCTGCATGGAGAGTATAGTAGGGTCTTATGATCAAGGTTACAATAAGTTGCCTTCATTGTGTGTAGAGATTTTGAAATCCAATCCTGGGAGCATAGCTAGAACCTGGAGACAAGATGACACACTGCAATGGACTGGTACTCTTGTGGCTTTCAGGGAATCTTTGAATAGCTTTATTAAGGGGTGTAGACCTATATTGAGACTTGATGGTTGTTTTTTAAAAGGGAAGTATGGAGGGGTTTGCCTATCTGTACTTAGTCTTGATGCCAACAATGGCTTATTCCCAATTGGAGTGTACATGTGCAAAACTGAATGTAAAGACAGTTGGACTAATTTTCTTACTAAGGTAGAACTTTGCTTATCTGCACACCCAGGAAAATTGACATTTATCTCTAATAGGCAGAAGGGGCTTATTGATTCAGTGGAAGAGATTTTTCTACATGCAAATCATAAGTTTTGTTTCAGACACATGTTTAAAAACATGAAAAATACCACAAGGGAGCATACTTAGAAAGACTGTCATGTGGAGCTGCAAGAGCTTTTAGGCAGACTGAAAAACAAGAGTTTCTAAATCAGCTTGGCATTCACATCCCTGAGGTAAAGGACTACTTGGAGAAAGAACCATATGAGCATTGGTGTAGATCTCATTTTGGTTATAATTCAAAATGTGAACATATAACCAATAATTTTAGTGAGTCCTTCAATTGGTGGATCATGAAGATCAGAGATAAACCACTAACCAAAGCATTTGAGAGACTAAGCTTGATGCTTATGAAACTAATGTTTGATAGAAGAACCAAAGCAGAGTCATGGGATCAAGGTGGTTTGGTACCAAGAGCAGTTAAACATCTTGAGTATTTAATAGCACATTATGGGGAGTATGAGATGGAAGGAGGCGATAAGAATGAATGGGTTTCAATCTCTAGTACTGGGGCAAGGTGGGTACTAAACCTGGAAGAGAGAACTTGCCAATGCATTGAGTGGCAATTGACAGGAATGCCTTGTATCCATGCTGCAAGTGTATTAATCCCAAGGAGGCAAGCATTGAAAAGGTAAAAAATATATTAGCCTAATTTATTTATTACTTTTCTTCATTTGATTTCACTATCTCATGCATTTTCATTTGATTTCCTTCTAGTTATTTTTTACCATATCCTTTTGTTGCTTCATATGTGGCTACATATAGTGGTATTATACATCTAGTATCTGATGAAACACACTGGGGCTCTGTAACTTAAAATTCATTAGTATTATACATCCACATATATTGGAATTATACATCTACATATAGTATGAAACACATTGGTATTATACATCCACATATAGTATGAAATACACTTGTATTATGCATCCACATATAGTGATATTATACATCCAAACACACTGGTATTATACATCCAGTGGTATTATACTTTCCCTGCCTATGTATGAAACACACTGGTATTATACTTTCACTGCCTAAGTTGCAGTCTCTTAATGTTCTTTTAATGTATACACACACACTGTTCTTTTTGTTGCTTCTAATTTTATTATGTTAATTTATTATTGTTATATAGCCACCTTATGTGATTGATCCACCACCATTACAGAGAGGGAGAGGAAGACCTAGAAAGGAGAGAATCAGGGATGATGAAGTAAATAAAGTACAAAAAAAATATGGGAAATGTGGTACTTCTGGCCACAATAAAAAAACTTGCAAAGGTGAGCCTATACAAATTCAAAGTGCACCTGCACCTAAAGCAAGGGGAAGACCATCAAAAAAGACAACCAAAGCATACTTCAGTTAGTCACAGCAATCAGATGTTACGCAAGTACAAACAACACCCATAGCTAGAGGAAGGGGTAGCAGTGGGAGGGCATCAAATGTTGGTAGAGGGAGGGGAAGAAGTGAATCAACACCCATAGCTGGAGGAGTACAAACAACACCTATAGCTGGAGGAAGGGGTAGCAGTGGGAGGGCATCCAATACTGGCAGAGAGAGGGGAAGAAGTGCATCAATACCCATTGTTGGACAAGTTCAAACAAGAAATAGGAGGGCATTCAATGTTGGAGGAGTACAAACAAGAAGTGGAAAGTCATCCAATGCTGGCAAAGTTTGGGGAAGTAGTGAAGGTGCTGCAAGTTCATCCAATGCTGGCAGAGGGAGGGGAAGAGCTATGCAAACAAATCACCAAAGGTTTATAGATGAATGGTTGAGTAACTTAGTCCCTGTAGAAGCTCCACAATCACAAGAGAGACCACCACTAGTGATACCACCCATGCCTCCAAGGACAGATGCTCCAGCAAAACCTTATAAGAAAGTCTTCAAGCCACCTAGGCAAAACTGGAGGCTTTTAAACAATGAGATCTGTTGAAACAATGTTTGTGTTACAGTTCTTGGGTTGCAGTTTGTTATTAACAATGTGTAATGGTTTGACTGTCTTATATTATTCCTATATGTGATGGCTTTGTTGATGTCTATTAATTATATGTGATGTTGTATGTGATGTTGTATGCACTGTGAAATTGCTTGTTATTCTTATATGTGATGTTATATCTGAAATTGCATGTGAAACTGTCTTTGCATGTAATTGTGAACTGGATATTTTATGTTGTATCTGAAACTGTATGTGAAGCTTTATATGTGAAACTGTCTTTATATGTAAAACTGTCTTTATATGTGAAACTGTAATGTTATAAGAGATATGTGATGTTGTATCTGAAATGCTGTAAGTGATATTCTTGTATTTGAAATGATGTATCTAAAACTGTCTTTATATGTGATGCTCTCTGAAATGTTGTATCTGGAATGCTGGAATACTGGAATGCTTATGACATAAAAAGAAGGAAGAATGAGGTATACTACATAAGAAGGCATGCATTCTTGTTTTCAAATCATTACATTTATGCTTTCAAACGCATCTCTTTTATATAGTTGTTTTTATTTTAAACTCCTTAATAAATTCATCTAACCCCATCTCCACAGTGACCTTCACATTAAGTTTTTCATTCTTGGCTTCCTTGAAATCCTCTAAAGTAGCCTTCAACCACAGGAAATTGCCACAAGTAAAACATTTCAAATACTTATGCCCATAACTATGATCTTGCCTAGAAGTTTTGAGCATCATTGTCCCAACACAACCTTGTACTTCACATTTGGATTCTTTCCAAGGGCAATTTCTAATCCAATGAGATGAACCACCACACCCAAAACACCCACTTCCAGAGGAGGTCCCAACAGAACTTTCAGATTGAACATTTGCATCAGATAACCACTAAAATTTAGTGCATTTTGAGTGTTGACACTTGAGATATTTTTTGTTGTAGTTCTTTGTTATGTATAAAGTCATAAGCTTCCTAATGCCATCAGAATGAGGAAACCTGCATTTGGTGTATAGCCAAGGGCAATAGTCAGGGGAGTGGCCTTCAAGGTAACACATTACACACTCCAATTTGGAAATAAGATAAATATATTATACTTAAGTCCCTCTGTTTGTAAACAAGATAGGCTTTAGTCCTTTCCCTCAGAAATTTGATTCATGGACTAAAAGCTTTATTTTTGCAATTAATACAGTAACAAAGCTTGTAGTAGTGGTAAATTACCTTTGTTTGTGTTTCAGAACCACCTCCCATGGCTAAATTACATTTGTTTTTTAAAGTTGCAGAACCACCTCAGTGATTGGAGAGGAAGAAGAAAACCTTGTTGAAACTGAGATTGAAGAGGAAGATAATTGATTAATGGAGAGAGGGAAGCTCAGACTGGAGAGAGGGAGAGAGAGAGGACTGGTTTTGGCTGCAACGACGACCAACGGTCGACTCTTGTGCATTGTCCGATAGCTGCAGGTAAGTATCTCGAGGTATGGTTTTTTTTTTTTTTTTTTAATTTTTTTCTCAAATTGTAAAAGGGGAAACTTTTCATTAATATTTGTTGAATCAGTCAACGTAAGTCAAGGTGAGTCAACGTGAGTTGACCATAGTCAAATTGAAAAAAAGGACTATAACTATTTTTCTGCTAAATAGAGGGATATAAGTCAAATATCGATATATATCAAAGGATATAAGTCTAAAAAAACTCCTAATTTAGAGTACGGTTAAGAGTCATATCTAAATCATTGTTAAATATCAAGGTAATAATTATAGATCAATTGAGAATTGACTTAATCTTATTTTCTAAAAACTTGGTGTTTGAGGAACCAATTTTACTTATCTAGGTACAATTAAATATTACATGATAATATTTAAAGATATATTGGCACTAATAGCAACCTATAATACCTTAAAATGTTAGTTCAAAGATAGAACTAATCTAACTATCTTGTGAACTCAGCAGACTTTGGGGTAAGACCACTTGTCACCAAAACATCTAATGCCCCTCATATTCATAGCAAATAGGGTCATTTGGCTAGAATATACATATCATATCAAACTTTAGGGATTAGAACACCCTAGTTTTCAGAATAAAGAATGCATACATCGAGTAATTTTGAATAACGATCTTGGTTAACATTCTATTAAAACGCACATCTAAGATTAAGATCATCATTTTATGGGGCAAAGTTAGGATTTAATCTTTAGAAAAGAATTTCATAAATATTAGAATATGATTACAGTTCAACTATAACATGACTATGAATAATTATTTTTTGTTAATCTAAGCACTATGATTTATCTATATGCATTTAAAATGTTTTTCAAGAATTGTTACTAATTACGATCTATATTTTTGCATAACAGATGTTTGTGAAATTCAAGAACGTCGAGTTCCCTCCATTGCTACTTACCGGAACCAATTACCTCACTGGGTGGATTGACGTTGACTAACACTTGAAGTCTTTAGGTCTGTAACAGACCATCGTCACTGCCAACACTAAAGATTCCGCAGACAAAGCAAAGGCTTTGTTTATCCTTAGTCATCATATTCAAGATGGCCTAAAGACATAATACCTCAACAAGGTTAAGCTAGATGACTTAGGGGAAAGCTTGAAGGGGTGTTATGGTCAGCAAAAGACCATCATGCTCCCAAAAATGATGCACCAATGGAATAACATTCAGTTCCAAGATTTTAGAACCGTCGCTGCTTATAACTCAGCAGTTCACAAAATTACTTCACACTTGAGCTCTGTGAGAATAAAGTCACTGATACTGAAATGGTAGAGAAAACTCTATCTACTTTCCATGTTAGCAATATTGCACTTCAGATGTACTATCGGCTAGAGAACATTACGACTCATAAAGTTTTGATTCAGTTACGGCTCCTCTATGAGCAGAACGATAAACTTCTAATAAAGAATCATAAGATACAGCCTCCTAGAAGTGCGTCATTTCCCGAGTCACATAATGTTCAGCTTTAGGAAAACAACTATGGCGGTCAGGGACACAAAAATGGAAAGGGCAAGGGAGGATAGAAGGGAAGTAAGAAGGGCAGGAACCAGAGACCCAATGACCCTAAGAAAGGTAAAGGATTTAAGAAATCCATTAAACCAGGAAATAGGAAGAAAGAAAAGAACCCAGATCAGGGACCTTCTTACTTTAACTGTGGTGGCATAGAACACTGGGAATGGGGTTGTCAGTCACCAAGAGTGGCCAGAGACAACAAAGTCCATACTCATCATGCAGTTGTTGACACTGAATCCTCCTCGATGGAGTTCGTAGCGTCAGACATCTTTGACGATACAGATGTCGACATGGATCAACGTACGGTATAATCAGTAACGATATCTTAGGTAGTTTCTTTTCTTTAGTTACAAAGACTCGATTTATTTTTACTAGTACTTTCTAATTATGTCAGGAACAGATCATTTATGTTAAATAAAGGGCACGTGACACACATTCAGTATTCATATATGAGATTTTACTTTTGTTATAATTATGATTATTCAAATTATTACTTGGTATAGTAATTTTTGTATAAATAGTTTTTAATCTGTTGTATATACAGGGAGCCCATGGACCTCTATGCTCATAGAGCACTTATTGATCATAGGGCGAGTCGTGACGCATGTCTTGTTGATAATGGTACCACGCACTCAATCCTTCAAGTTAAACGGTATTTTTTGAACTTGACCGTATATGTCAGGGACATTCAAGCTATTATTGGGTTGGCTAGTATCATAGAGGGCTCAGGGAGCCAACGCTATTACTCCCTAATGGTACGATACTGAGAATCAAATCCACATTATTTGCTAGTAAATCTCTCAAGAATTTACTGAGTTTTAGGAGCATGTATAGTAACGGTTATCAAGTAAAAATGATAAGAAATAATGAAAAAAATATTTTATGCATTACCTATACGCCTAACGGTTAGGAACTTATATTAGAACAATGTCTAATGTATGCATTAAGGTTTTATTCAACTGCTTTTAGGCATGTCGAAACATATGCAATCACTAATTTTTCTTCGTTACAAGAAAAAAATGTTTAGGATTTGCCATGATCATTTCAGATATCCTGGATAACGGATGATGAGGAAAATTATTAATAGTACCTCTGGACATTCACTCACGGGAGAGAAGATTCGTGTTTTGCAAGATTACCCGTATAATGTCTGCTCTCATGGACTGAATATTTGAAAACTGAGGGTTTTTGCAAATTGCCTTGTTTGCCCATGTATTTTCATTAAGAAAGCAAATGCCAGTTTTGCCATCATTGCAGTATACGTATGATTTGAATATAATCGAAACTCTTGGGGAGATCGTGAAAGCCGTTGAATTCCTTAGGAAGAAATTCAAAATGAAAGACCTTGGGAAGACTAAATTTTGTATCAACTTGCAAATCGATCATCTTGGAAGCGGCATAATTGCACATCATGCGATGTATGCCGAAAGGATTATAAAACGTTTCAATATGGATACTGTAATGGTAAAATTCTATAAGCCCGAAATGGCTTAGAATTTGTTATCACACCAATGAACCTGCGACAATATTTTAATGGAAAGCAAGAAATGATACAGGTGATTTTAGCGTAGAAAACCTTTGAATAGGTAAAAAAACCACGACCACGAGTGAAGGATTTTTGTAAAAGTATTTTTATTGCTTGAGGCAAATATCTTATTACAAGTGATTTCTAGATATATAAATGTTTGAACCTTGTGACTAAGAAATTTGAATGTTTCTGAGAATCTAGAACAAGTAGTTTTTTGATGATCTCTTGTGTAATTTTTCTGGTTCCTGTCTCTTCTAGAACTTTTTCTTTATATAGGCCTTCTCCGCAGCTCTTCATCGTGTTGGAGCACATTTTCTGAATAATGTGGTTAGTGGCGGTTGATTGAGTAACTGACGAGTTCGTGAGAGACAGGTGTCTTTGACTAGATAAGATTTTTCAGTTTGAAGTTCGACCTACGTTCTTCACCAGTTTGTGGAGTAGGCTGGAATATTGACTGGAGAAGTTATGTTTAAAAATACTTGAGTCTGAGATAGAGGTAATTCGAACTGGCGACAGCTCAATTTTAGGTAAGATCGAGGGATAAGTCCCTACAATCGCCCCCTCGCAACCAAAGTTATGAGTGGTTTTGGTTGAGAAATGATATGTATGTAATTGGTATTTGGGTTGAAGTTCTTGATAATTGAAATGGAGTAAAGATGGCTTTGACTGTATAGAAGTTACGCGGGTTATGGGGAAATGACGTGTATTAAATGAGGATGTGGATGTTGATGTATGTGACGGTTATGATTTGAAGAGTCGCATCTGTAATGAATGATGATGTTTGGAAAAATGTACTTGTATAATAAATATAGGGTTATATAAATAGTACCTGATCGGATCCTTGAAGCAGAGTACCCTTGTGATTTGTCAAATTCACTGAACTTTTGAAAATAGTGAAGACTCGGAGGATGGTCCTTGAAGAGATGATTGCGTCTAAAATGCATAGGTTGAAGTTGAAATACTTTGGCGACCGATCTATGCAGATGTCGATACCCACTCCCGTTCCTCTGACATATCAAGGTATGTTGGAAGACAAAGTGGTTGAAGCTGAGGAGGATTTTTACTATTAGTGGAGGTTTTATGTTGTCATCTTCACAGGCGAGGAACATTGGGCTTGTCTCCGTATTCTTTTGGAAGACAAGGTTGGGGCTTCATATGCAGGGACAGGTATACTGATTTCTTGTATCACCATGGATTCTAAGGTCAGGCCCTCTTCATCTCTACCAACTCTCTGGGGGTGGTAGCTATAGAAGAGGTAGTGATGGCAGTGGAAGAAGACAAGAAGTAGAAGTCTACTTCTGCATTTCTATCACGTCCTTGCGCTTAAAAGACCTTCAGTTTGAAGAGTTGGTGCCAGCACTGAGTATACTACTTGCATGGTTTCTATTTAAAGTTCGACAAGACTTCGACCAAACTCATGTGAGGGAAGCTTTATGTTGTCTCTTATTTCTACTTTGCATCAGGGTGAAAGATCAATGAAGCAGGACGAACTGAAGGATTTGATGTGTCAGAGTACTTGAATGACCTGTTACTTGCAAAAGAACTAAAAAACTTGTTATCTATAAAATACCTGAAGTTGGGTACTGGCCAGATGAGGTATCTGTAAAGTACCTGAGGTCAATTACTGAAAGACTTGTTATCTGTAAAAAAAAATGTGTAATCATTTTTCGATATGAATAAAATCCGTCATCCAATTACTTGTGTTTATCTAGTTATAAAAATAGCTCGTAAAAATCGATCTGAAATTTTTAAAGAATTAAGAAATGAATTAAAATTTATTAGTACCGAAAGTATCGTTATTGTAGCATTTGAACTGAGATAAATATGTGCGAGAATTTATGTTACAATGTAAGTATGATATGTCTGCGTGTTGGAAATGTGTGAGAGAAAAATTGTAGGAAATCTAGTACGAAAATTTAATCTAATAGAGGTCGATAGAAGAATAAAGCTTGAAAGAATAAGCTCGATTTGAAAAATAGTGGAATGTATGAGTTCGAAGGAAGAGATAAGTCCAAATAGTGTTTCCTAAGATTTTGGGTTTTCTATTACGAGATAAAAGGTCAAAATCACGTTTTGAGGGGAAAGTGTGGTAAATATGTATAAATAAGGGTAAAATGATTTCTTGAATATGGAGAAGAGATTATGATGGTACAAACTCGATCTCGGAGAAGTCGTCATGTCGCTGAAGGACGATTGGCCATAAAGATTGCTGAAGTCTAGGATATAATTTTTGGATTGCTTGGTTATGATGTTGAGTTACCAGTGAGGGAGTGTGAGCTCGAAGGACTAGATGTAAGGTATAGGGAACTTGAGTATGCCCGGTATTTCTATGAGGTATGCTTTCGTGAATTGGTGAGGGATCCTGCAGATCGAGAAGAGATGGTTGGACTGATTGCTGAGGTAGAGATCAAATTTGAAGATAGGATGATCGATGGAGGATATCTGATCCGATGTGATCGCCTAGGTCATCAAGGCAATTTTAGATAAAATTATATGTAAAGTATTATCATAAATAAATGTAAGCGTCGTTGAATTTAGCATAAAAGATAGAAGTCAATTTAATCATCTTTAGTTGCAAATGGCGTTTGAGACTGGTTTGATATATAAATTTTGAATTACTTTAAAAAATTTGTTAGCTTTGAAAATAACGTCACTAGTACAATAAGTATAAGAAACAAGAACAGAAAAAATGCATGAGCTTCTAGTATTGTTTTTTATGTAAAGCTGTAAAAATTTGATATTGTGTGAGTGTGAGTCATCATGAGTATGGGAAGGCCAGAGAAAGATATGGAAATAGGAGATAAAAATATATTAAAATATGAGGGCAGGGGTAATGATGGAAAAATGGTTTTATTAAGAATGTACAAGACGTCTGACATGGATAGTGGAAAGGATGCCTCGATTCCAAAACTGAGGACGGGTCGTGCAAGGTCCAATAACTGCAAGCCGTTAGAGAAAGAAAGAATAAATAGTATTTCTTCTTCATTATTCAAACGTTTTCAACTTCTTCTTCATTATTCAACCGTGAGGATGTATTGCAGTTTTATGGGGTGAAGAATTATCATGTCAGTGGTGGGGCATATTTCTGTGCGAGTGTAACTCGGCGTTGCTTCTTCGATCTGAATTCAGCAGGTCGAGCCTGGAATAACAACATAATATGGGTGAAGGGTAATTATCTTCAGTGAGATGATGAAGAACCTTTGGATATTCTGTTTAGAACTGTAAAACAAAGTATGTATAACAATACATAGAGTATAATAATGATATGTTTGAACTGATGAACTTTTTGTTGATAATAAAAATGTTGTGCATGGCAGGCCTGAAGTCCGAGGTGGAGAGGAAAGATTTATTATTTGACAAAGTTACTGAAGAAGAGGACTTGGCCTTAGCATAAAGAAAAGGGTTGGGAGTAAGTTGAAAAATGTTTAAAAATCTTAATCGACCAGGCTTATGGTGGGCGCTGATGATGGTAAGAAGAGAGAAATTAGCGGGAAAGGTCGAATCAATGTGACCAAGACCCCTAAAATAGATAGTTCGGTTCAGCCGGAGTCTATTACATTGAGCAAATTAGCTCAAACGTTTCTGAAAAAATAGATGTTGAACCGTCCATCGGCCTCTGATACCACTGGAAGTGGTGAGGTCGACGAAAAAGAGAAAATGATAAGGATTGAACCTTCAGGGAAGTCAGGGGAAAAAGTCGCTGAAGAGCGACCTGCTACTGAGGATGATCTCAAAAAAGTAGAGGAAAGGGCCAGGCTGGTGGCTCTTCACGAAGAAGAGAACATGAGCAAGATGGTATGTATTTATGTTTGATCATGTAAAATATTAATTTATTGCGTTTTGAACTCACGCTGAGGTCGATTTGCTTTTTATAGGTTGTTCGTTTGGTGAAGGAGATTTGGCTCGGAGTGGAAGAGGAAAAATCTGAGCTAAAGAAGGTGAAGGTCGATCTTAAGAAGAAGCTAGCTCGAGCGAAGGCTGATGCTCTCAAGGAAGCAAAAAAGTTGGAGGTACTGAAGGCTTCCTATGTAGTAGAAATTGGCCATCTACAAGCGGAGGCGAGAGTGAATCTTGAGGAGGTGGCAGTGGAGCACGAAATGCTTGGGCACCACCTGATGTTGAAGGGATATTCGGAGGATGAGGTGGATGCCATTAAGGTATATACCTATGTTGAGGAGGGTGATGATGAAGAAGTAGAAGAGGTTACGGAGGGAGTTGTTGATGGGCTAGACGGTGTCTCCTGCCAAACGGTGCTAGACAACCAAGGGGATGGCACTGAACTCCCGGAGGGCAAGAATGAGAAGGTAGGGTAGAGAAATGACTTTGTATGAGTATTTTGGAAGTGTCTTGTAAATTGTTGGATTTGTGCGTATTGAATAGACTTCCGTAAGTTGAGCCCTTTTTTTGTAACCCTCTTTTAGGCACTTGGAGAAATGAGTCTTGGAATAAAATATTTAGAAACTGAGCTTGCCAGGGAAAGAGAGATCTTCACTGCCTTGCTGTCTTCGCAAGCAGAGCTACAAGTAGAGGCAAACCAAAAACTTGCTATCAGTTTTAGGAAAATAGCACTAATATAGTGCATAAGAAAATTCAAATTATTTAGATAGAGTAGCATATAGAAAACATGTACCTTAGACTTCGAAATATCTGTCATGGAGTACCTATCTGAGATTGTACTTTGACCTTTAAGTCTAAAAGTAGCTGCACACAGTAGATGTTAGAAATTATATATCTTTTTAGAAATGAGATATATATATATATATATATGCATGTTGATGGGTGTTCTAAATCGAACTGTATATAATGTATTTATTATTATGCAAGTCAAATTAGACTCAGTTCGCTCGCACGAAGATGAGGTGCTCCAATGTAATCGAGAATTTGCAGAGGAGTTGGATAGGTTGAGGGAGGTGAATGAGGGCAGAGAAGGCCGGCATATAAAGGTAAATTTTAAATTTGTTGAGGCAACCCAGACTATTGTCGACCTTACTAGTAAGATAGAGGTGAAAGATGCTGAAATTAAAAAGGGGCTAAAAGAGCTTGCGGAGATAAAAGAACATTCTGCAAAGCTTCAAAGTCAGATTGACACACTGATGATTAAGAGTAGGTTGGCTAAAACGGCTCAATCCTATATTCTGGTACAAGAAAGATCAGAGGGATAATTTCAAGCTGACCTTCAGAATTATAGAAGCGAGCTGGAGTGACTGAAATAGAAAATGATCGAAAAAGATAACGAGCTGAAGTTGACTCAAGAAAATCTATTAGCTTCAGAAGCTACAGCCGAACACTTGCATATACCCCTACCCGCCAAGGATATGGAGTTTCAGAGGATGCAAAAAAAGTTTGATGATTTAAATGAGAGGGTAGCACGATTGAAGACCAAATTGGCGCAAGCCAAAGCGCGTGTCAAGAGAGTCGAGGCTGAAGAGCACTCGAGGAGGAGAATAAATGATGTTAATGTCCCCCTAGTCCAAGGGAATGTAGTTAGCCTGTCAGGTCGAATTAGAGAGCTGGAAGGTGATGTAGCTCAAATTCAAGGGCATGTGCAAAAAGGGAATGCCAGCACAAGTTGGATGCTGCTCTTGTCAGGGAAAAGGTCTTGGAAGGGGAAATCAGGGCGAAGGAAATTCTGATAAAGAAAAAAGATGACTTGTTAAGGGATACTTCAGCTAGGGAAGAGTTGAATGTAGAAATAGAGAGACTTCGAGCCTAGGTGGTGGACCTAGAGGCCATTGATCTGGCTGAATCAACTAAATTTGTCAAAAAATTGGAAGAGAATATAACTTTTGATGCTCAGACATAAATGGAAATGGCACATCATAAGAAACTATATGTGACTTTGGAGTCACGCCTCGAGAAGGTAAGATCTCACTTATCAAGGATCATTGTATCTCATGCGTCACGTGCAGACCTATTAAAGTCGACTGTTGCGTATTTTGTAGAGGAAGTAAAAAGACTTGAGTTAGAATGAGATATCTTGTTAAAGAGTTTGTCTAACAAGGGATGCATTTGTAGAGTCAATATAGATCGAGGGAACTATATGGCCTTCATGGAAACGAATTTAGGCTCTCAACCTGCTGATCTGATAGAGAGGGGCAGAGTTGGTGTAACTCGTGAACTAAATTCTGATCGACCTCCTACTGAAGGGTAAAGCATGGCCGACATCAAAGTAGCAGAAAGGAATCTATTGAAATATAACCTGAAAATAAATAGTATATGTCGCAGACATATTAAAATAGATGAAAGCTAGTATGACCTTTGCCTTATCTTATTTCTGGTGGGGTCTTTGATATAAAACAAGTTTTTACATTTGTTCTAATCGTAAAGATGGGTTGAGTTAGTCAAACCAAGTAAATCTTGATTTAACAGTAGTAATATTGTAGACATATTGAAAGAGATGAAAGCTAGTATTACCTTTGCCTTATCTTATGCCTGTTAGAGTCGTTGATATAAAATAAGTTTTTACATTTATTATAATCACAGAGATGGGTTGAGTTAGTCAAACCAAGTGAATCTTGATTTAACTGCAGTAATGTTGTAGACATATTAAAAGAGATGAAGGCTAGTATTACATTTGCCTTATCTTATGCCTGTTAGAGTTGTTGATATAAAACAAGTTTCTACATTTGTTTCAATCGCAGAGATTTAGTAGAGTCAGCCAAACCAAGTGTTATCCTTGATTTAACTAGTATAATATCTAAAACAAGTTGAAGTAGATGAAGGCTAGTATTACCTTTGCCCTATCTCATGTTTGGTAGAATCTTTGATATAAAACAAGTTTTTACATTTGTTTCAATCGCAGAGATTTAGTAGAGCAAGCCAAACCAAGTGTTATCCTTGATTTAACTGGCATAAGATTGATTGAAAGCTAGTATTATCTATGCTTTAATCTATAGAATGTGGTTAAATCTACGTAAGTAGAAAGATATTGTGAAAAACTTAGAAGTTTCATTGATCAGTTTAGAATTTACATTAGATGGAGATAAAAATATTACTTTTGGAATTGGAAAAAACAAAAACAAGAAATGGAAATAGAGTAGTAAGACGCTTAACGATAGTACAATTTCAATAGCCTAGTGTTCAAAGGATTTAAAATGGGGATTCCCTCTTCTATCATGAGATAATATAATCTCAGGCCTGAGAGACTTGTGATAATGAATGGACTCTCCCAATTGTCAGGTAATTTTCTAGCATGAGGCTCTTTGCGATGTTAAGGAATCTTTCTGAGGACTAAATTATCGATTTGGAAGGTACGGTTTCTGACTCAGCTATTGTATGACCTGGCAAGCGTATGATAATATTGACCTAGGTTAGCGATGGCGGGTTCCCTAGTTTTATCAATCATATTGAGGTTGCAAGCCAATTCAAACTCATTTTCCTCGCCAGTGAGCTCGTTGTCTCGAACTGGATGATGGAATTCAGAAGAAATGATGGCCTCAGTGCCATAAGAAAGGAGGAATAGAGTGCATCACGTTGACTATCTGGGTATGGTATGATATGCCCATAGGACATGAGGTAGTTCTCGAACCCAATTCCCTTTTTTCTGTGAGTAAAGCTATTTTTTGAGTCCATCCATGATGGTTTTATTGGTGATTTCGGCTTGGCCATTGCCTTGAGGATAGTAAGGATTGGATGGTGAGCAGATTATATTGCATTGGTTGAGGAAGGTTATATTTTTTTCTCCAACAAATTGGGGCCCGTTATCGATACGAATTAGGTAGGGGCATTCAAACCGAGTGATGATGTGTTCCTAGATAAAAGAGATGACCTCTTATTCTCTGGTTTAACATAGTAGAACTGCTTCTACCTATTTCATAAAATAATTGGTAGCTACGAGTAGGTGACGGCAGCTAACTGGAGAGTTAAGGAATTCGTCGACGAAATCAAGTACCCATCTTTTGAATGGGCAGAACACCTTGCTTGCATGGAGTTCGAGCGCAGGGGCGCGTATCACGTATTCATGTCTTTGGCAGGTGTCATATCTGCGTGAGTACTCATCTGCTTGCTTGCTCATGCCAGGCCAGAATACTCCTTGTGTAATAGTTCTGTTTGCTAGTGATCGACTTACGACATGGGAGCTACAAGTCCTTCATGTAATTCGCAGAGCATTTTATCTGCTTTTGGTTTGGGGAGGCACTAGAGGTAAGGCCCCATGACGGAAAGGCGGTCTAATACACCATTTTTATTATTATAGCACTTCGAGTTGTTGATCAGCTATCGGTACCCTTTTGGATCTCTTGGGTCTATTACAACTATTGTTGACACCGAGGTAGGCTCATAATAGTTTTCGGCAATCGTCGTCTCCCTCTTTATCGCCCCTAGTATTAATCACGCATATATAAATACGATCAATGCTGGGGGTTGAAGTAATTTCGATCTAGAGATATCGAGCTTCTGTACCCAAGATTCTGGCAAGATATGCCAAGGAATCGGCGTGTCTGTTTTTACCTCGAGGAAGATAATCGAGAGTTGCTTTCGCGAACTTCTCATCCTATCTGTAATGAGGGCTGCGTATTTGATCATCTTTCCATTCTTCTTGTATTGCTCAGAGTAATGGTGGACGATGAGTAGGGAATCTGTGTAAACTGAGAGTTCGGGGACATCGAGCTCAATAGCGAGGTCGAGTCCATGAATGAGAACTTCGTATTCGATGACGTTATTTGAGGCCTCAAAATCCAAGCGGATTGATTTCTCAATTCGTTTATTAGAAGGGGTAATCAATACGATTCCGATTCCTGACCCTGCGTGTCCTGCTGATCCATCCGTGAGAAGTCTCAACCCTTTTGTTGTAATCTATTCAGCTCGCTTGTCAAATGGTTTAGGGGGTGGATCTTCGGGAGTTTCATCTGTAAGGTTAGGGTCGCGCTCCTCCCACTCAAGATATTCTACTAGAAAATCTGCGAGAAAATCAACAGCGGCCTGACTCTTTTTGGAATGACGTTGTTCGAACTAGATATCATGTTCTCCCAAACTGACTAGCCACTGTAGCACTTTTTTTGATTTTTTTTCTTGGATAGAACTTCCCAAAGTGGGTAGTTTTTCATGACTTTGACTGAATGACCTTGGAAGTAATGCTTGAGTTTTTGTGAAGTGTAAACAAGAGTGAGAAGAAGTTTATTAATTTTAGAGTACCCCGTTTCTGCTGGAGTGAGGGTTTTGCAGATGAAGTAGAATGGTCTCTCGATTTTCACTTCCAGGCGAATGAGAACTGAGCTTAGGGAAGTATTTGTGACTGCTTGGTAGATAATCAGTTCCACATTATCTACTGGGGTGCTCATTATGGGAGACCTCCCCAAATAGGTTTTGAGATCCTAAAAAGTTGCTTCATATTTTGGTGTCCACGTAGCCTCTGCATTTGGCTGAACTTTTCCACATTTGGTACAATCGCAGAGTAATAGGAATAGCCAGCGACAGCGGTCTGAAGATTTAAAAACGAAACGGTTGATAGCGTCAATCTTACCGGAAAGTTTCTAAACGTCTTTTATTATTGTTGGAGATGGCATGTTGAGGAGAGCCCGAATCTGATTTGGATCAGCCTTAATCCCCTTCTTGCTAATGAGGTAGTCTAGAAATCGGCCATAATATACCCCAAATTGATACTTATCAGGGTTAAAACGCATCATGTAAGATTGAAGCATGTTGAACATATTATTAAGATCTAAAATGCGATTGGCTAACTATATGCTCTTGCACAAGAGATCGTCAATATAGACTTCAACGACTTTCCCTAGATGTGTTTTGAACATAGTAGTTATCAGCCATTGATATGTGGCACCTGGATTTTTTAGTTCGAAGGGCATTACTTTGTAGCAATAAAGACCTCTCTCAGTAATAAAAGTTAACTTTTCTTGATCTTCTTCTAAAAGTAGAATTTGATTGTACCCTGAAGCAGCATCTATCATAGATAAGAGGTTATGGCCTGCTATGGAATCGAGAATCTGATGAATGTTGGAAAGAGGGAAACTGTTATTTGGAGTTTGTTTGTTCAGATCACTGAAATCTATGCAAACTCAGACTTTTCCATTCTTCTTTGGGATGACGACAATGTTGGATATCCAGTCTGGATATTTGGCTTCTCGAATGAATCTCACTTTGATCAATATCTCGATCTCAGTGTTAATTTCATCTTGAAGACGAGGTGACAGTCATCGTTGTTTCTATTTAACCGTTATGGCGTCAATGTTGATGGCTAATTTGTGACATGCCTTGGCCGGATCGACTTCAAGCATTTCTTCGAAAGACCATGTAAAAATGTCTCGATTTAGTTGCAAAAACTGAATAAGAGCATCCTTTTCGTGATGAACCAGCTTAGTACCAATGAAAGTACCTCTGCTAGGTCCATCAATATTGATATATTCTGTGGGTTCCTCCATGTAAGGTTGACCGTTAAGGTGATCAGCTTTCTGTAATTGTTATGCAATAAATCAGACAGAAGTATCTAGGATAACAGAGATGGTATTTTCATAAGCTCGAGAGAGCTTCTGACAACCCCAGATCTCATAGATACCATTGTCGCGTTTGAATCAGAGTGCCAGATGATAGGTGGAAGCGATTGCTTCCATGCTGTGAATCCAACAGCGGCCCATAATCCCGAGATAACAAGATTTGACGTTGATGATATAGAAAATGACGTCGATGGTGGCTGGTCTTGCGGTAATAGGTAAGATGATCTTGCCTACTCGTTCTTCTCTGGAACCATTAAACCCACTAATATCGGTGTCGCTCTGAATAACTTGGTCGGAAAAAGAATCTCAATACCACTTCCAGTATCGATCATCATCGTGTGCATGACAAATTTCTTCATTTCAAGAATTATTACTAACGCATTATAATGTAGAAATTTGACTTGGCTAGTGTCACAATCATCGAAGGAAATCCTAAGCCGGCGATTGCTCGACTCAGGAAGAAGCTTGGCTTCTTTATCATGAGGTGTGAGATCGAACATTTTGATAGTCTCCTGCGCTTTGATCTATTAGACTTGGTGATCTGATTGATTTCAATCATGTTGTTGTGGTGCATATGGTAAAGATGTTTCTCCTCAGCTTGCTCATTGACCTGAATAACTTCAAGCTACTTCTTATAGCTGCCATCTTTATATGGTTGCAAGTCGACAATATATTCGAGCATCTGTCCTTCTTTAAAAATGTACTCGAGCAATCTCTGTAAAACATAACAATTGTCAGTAGAATAATAGTTTACCTTATGATGCAGGCAATATAGACGACTTTCAATTGGTTCTAGTGGTTAAGAGACGCGGTAGAGCTTATCCTTCAAAAGTAGTGAAAAAATTATAAAGATTCGGACGTTTATCTTTGGGAAGATGGGTTAGTTCGGCAGACTGCCTTTCCGAGGATAGCTAGCATTACCCTTAGTATGTTTCTGATTTCCATGTTCCTCTGTTGGCTCAGTGGTTCGATCTATAGATGGGCCTTTGGTGGAGATGACGAATTTAGCAGATTTGTGTCGCTCAGACATCATCCTCTCCAGGTCGACATAATTGTTAACCTTGATGATCATATCCTCCAAGGTCGTAGGTTTGTTGAGGAAGAGGTGTTCTTTGGCCTTGTAGTCGAGCTAGAGAACGTTGGTGATAGCAGTAACAACTATTTTCTGATCGAGGTTATCTACTTTACGCGCGAGCTCTAAAAATTTCTTTGAAAAATCCTCGAGCTTCTCTTTGTCCCTGTTGTGAGCGTATGTCTTGATGAACTATTTCTGCAGCTGGTCGAATGTATATATAGAGTCCTTAGGGAGAGAGTGGAACCATCGGAGTGGTTCCTCCTGTAGACTTGTGGCGAACAGATGGCAGAGAATGTGGTTCAGATTGAAGTATAACCCCAATGAATTACGGTATTGTTGAATGTGCTCCTTCGGGTCAGTACCTTTGTACTTACGAATTTTTGGAGTATAGAAACCTTTTGATATCTCCATATCAAATAGTTCTTTGGCAATCGGACTTCTTTATAATTTTGTGATGTCGCCGGTAGTACCCAGAACTTGTGCTTCCATCAACTCCTTAATTCGTTGGTCCATATGCTCTTTCGTGATGTAATGACGTGTTGGTCGAATCACTGGACGATCAGGTTATGGATGATGAGTGCCCATACCTTCACTCAAGCGATCTCGTGCTGGAACTTGATGTTGAGGTCATTGTTCTTTCTCCTGACAGACAAAATTTTGGTGACCTCGACTGACTTCAGACTGAACTTCACCCCCCAAATATATGGAGGGTTATGGTTCGTGTTGTAGATTCTTGGAAATAGTTTTACTGGTGACTCCTTGAGGTCCTAATCTTTCCCTTGCAGAAACACGGGAGGTCTCTGACAACTGATTGTGACCTCTGGCTGGAGGAGCCTGCTGAGTATTTTGTAGAGCCTCAAAGGCAGTTTGTATTGTTGTCATCTGGTCTTCATATCGTTTGAACGCTGTCAAACGAGCTTGCCATTCTGGATCGAGCTCTTTCTCACGGAGCTCCCGATCCTTAGTTAACTGAAGTTTGAGCTCAGCGCATTTCTCTGTTTCGGTGTTTAGATTTGCCCGTAACTCTGTAAGTTTCCCCGGCTCCATTGAAACATCGAGCTGGGTCCCTGTAGCCGGTCGTATGGAAGTAACCATGATTAAAAGTTGTCATAAAAGAATACCTTAGGATATCGTGGAAAAACAATCTTTCCCACAAACAGTGCCAAATGTAATAGCCAAATTCCGTAAGCTCAAAATAGCTTAGAATTCGCTATCACACCAATAAACCTGCAACAATATTCTTATGAAAAGCAAGAAATAACACAGGTGATTTTAGCGTGGAAAACCTCTTAATAGGTAAAAAAAAACTACGACCTCGAGTGGAGGATTTTTATAAAAGTATATTTATTGCTTGAGGTGGATATCTTATTACAAGTGATTTCTAGATATTGAAATGCTTGAACCTTGTGACTAAGAAGTTTGAATGCTTCTGAGAATCTAGAACAAGTAGTTTTTTAATCATCTCTTGTGTAATTTTTTTAGTCTCTGTCTCTTCTGGAACTATTCTTTTATATAGGCCTTCTCTAGAGCTCTTTATCGTATTGGAGCACATTTTTCAAACAATGTGGTTAGTGGTGGTTGACTGAGTAAATGACGAGTTCGTAAGAGACATGTTTCTTTGACTGGATAAGGTTTTTCAGTTTAAAGTTCGACCCACGTTCTTCACCAATTCATAGAGTAGGTTGGAATGTTAACCGGAGAAGTTATGTTTAAAAATGTGTGAGTCTAAGATGGAAGTAATTAAAACTGGCAACAGCTCGATTTTAGGTAAAATCGAGGGATAGGTCCCTACAGATACGACACATAGTACCAAGACGTCTATGCATGTCCGTTTATTGGATGTGAACAAGGATATATATCATCTACCAAATTAGGGGGAGAAGCTCCTAGGGTCTGAGATGCTATATTTAAGAACTATCAGTGTTTTACTACTTAGCAGGGTATACTTGACCCGATATTTCATTCACAGTGAACTGTTTGACTCGTTATAGTTCTGCCCCTACCCAAAGGCACTAAAATGAGATCAGACACATTCTGAGGTATCTTATCGGTGTAAAAAATTGGGGTTTATTTTATCCGAAAAAGGGGAAACGAGAAGTTATAGAATACACCGATGCAAGATACTTGTCAAATCCACATAAAGGATGATCACAATCGGGTTATGTATTCTTATATGGAGATACGACGATTTTATGGAGATCGGTGAAGTAGATGATGGTTACTACATCCTCGAATCATGCAGAGATTCTTACACTTTATGAAGATGGCAAAGAATATTTCTAGTTGCGGCCCATGATCAATTACATCAACGGAAGTTACGGTCTAAGTTTTGTCCAAGATAAACTGACGACTCTTTATGAAGACAATACAGCTTGTATCATTCAAGTCAAGGGCAAATTTATTAAAGGTGAAATAACGAAGCACATTTCACCCAAATTCTTCCACATACACGAGTTGCAGAAGACGAATGAGATTGACGTCGTTCAAGTCCATTCAAAAGATAACTTAGTTGATCTATTCACGAAGGTTCTTGCACATCCTACATTCAAGAGATTGGTACACAAAATCGGCATGTGAAGTCTACATGATATTGTCTCAGGGAGATCGACGTCAGGGGGAGTAGTCCCATCCTAACATAGACACGTGCGTGTTGTACTCATTTTCTTGATAATGTAGTTTTTATCCTAGAAGGTTTTACTAACTAGAGGTTTTGATGAGGCAACATATACGCATCCACAACCCATACCGAACATATGATTATACTCTTTCCTTGTACAGCTTTTTGCCTAAGGGGGTTTTGCTAGGTAGAGGTTTTAATGAGGCAAGTCATCCTGGTATGGAACACCCCAAGGGAGAGTGTTAGGAGTTGTGTCCGGCCCAAGGTGGGAACCCAACTAGGTTGGGGTGTCCTACTGGGCTCCTAACAAGGCCATATAAGCTAGGGCTTATAGGGAGAGCTTATAAAGAGTATTTATATCCCAAAAGGGTTTAGCATTGTAGCCTAAGAATAACCTACAACAACCTCAGGGTTTTCTATCAATAAAATCAAGCTCTCCTTTTCTCTCATATGCTTAGTTTTCATCTATTGTATGTGATTTCTTAAGTAGATTACTTGGTATCCAACACTAATTTCTCTCATGCATAATCTTTTTTGTTTAGTTGGATTTTAAAGTCAACTCATAGGAGTTCCTACACTAGTTTTCTTAGGAACAGAATGTGGTTCGGGGATTGAGTTTTGGTTTTTTGGTTTTCTCAGTTTCTTGCTTACTTCATCCTCATCATATTATATACTACAGTTCTATGACCTTCTAGGAGTTATTGGATGTCTTGCCAGTGAGAGCAAAAGTACATAGTCTTTGATGAACCCAACTATTTTAATTCAATATATCATTGTACAAAAGAATAATAGCAAGAATACCTAATAACCATCAAACCTTATTCATTGTCCCTAAGAATACATAGTCAAGAAAATAATATCAAATAATCTAAGAGAGAAGACAAATGACAAAATAATGATTTACAATAGACAAAAAACATTATAAAAAAAAGGAAACCTTGATAGTCTGCCTTGGATTTACAATGGACAAAGCATCTTTCCTACAAGTACTAATGAAAAAAATTATTTTTAACAGAATGCCAAATGACAGATAAATAGAACAGCATTTCAAGCAGATGACAATCGCAATTAGATAGGAAGAGGATTAACATTATATGCATTTTCTTGAACAACATTCTTGGTAGACAATAACATTAACAACATTATAGTCAATTTAAGGGAATCATACAAGGAGTAAAAAAAACTTATCAAAAGATACTTCACTACAAATAGCAAAGATCATCCTCATAAAACATTTATTTAAGCAGCTTATCAACATATACTTCCACTACAAGAATAAAAGGTAGTAGCCACGGAAAAATTTGTGGCAAAAATCCTTTTGCCATAATTTTTGCCCTGGCAAGGGCCGTGCCCGTAGATGGGGTGGCTAAAGCTTTGGCACAGTTATTATCGTGGCAAAAGCACTATTTTATGCCATAATTTTTTTCATGCCTGATTTATGTGGCAAAAGCCCATAGCTAGCTACTATTTTTACTGTGGCAAATAAGTTTATTTCCTAAAAAAGAATTATAGAATTTTCAATTATCCATTTGCAACCACCATAAATAAATTTGCTATTAAGAAAAAAACATTATTCAAGAATTATAAAACATCGGTATGTCCCAACAACATGTCACAGCTCCAACCTCTTGCATTCTTTAAGTTAAAGGATAATAGGCTACAAAGGTTCGCAACTGTATTTGTTAATAAGAAAGATGTTCAGCATCTAAATGGGATAAACCCTAATTTTTTGGCGACATCAATCAAATCACAGTAAAATTAAACATAGATAAACCAATTTAAGAGGAATCAAACATACCAAGTGGTTTTTCCCTAGTAATAGCTCAACTTCTCCAACATTTGGTGAGAGAGAAAAAAAAATAGAGAGGTAAATATGAGGTTTGAATGAAGGTTAAGCTTAAAATGGAGTGGAGTCATTACTGGTTATTTTATCGGGTTTAGTGATTTTGCTTGTGATTTGATCAAGGAGAAGGAGGTGATCTGAGTCGGTGATCGGGTAAGAGTTGCATTTGGAGGTGATCGAGGAGAGTTGTGTGTTTGGAGGTGATTACGGTTTCCTTAGAGGAAGAACAGGGTTTGAGAAGAATTGTTTTTTGTTTTTGTTATTTTTGATTTTTTGTGAGGGTAGTTTGGGGTGAAAAAATAGACTTAACTCAGATCTCTCACTCATATGGCATATTGGATATGAGTGGAGAGGGCAGTTTTAGGTAATTAAATATGAGTCTGACTTGAGTTAATGCAAAAAACAAATACCTCTAAGTGCGATGAGTCAGTCCAAATCACTGACTTGAGTCAGACTAAGACCTCTGAGTGGAGAGGGCACTCAGATGGCATATTGGATCTTAGTGGAGATGGCAGTTTTAAGTGATTAATGCAAAAAACAAATACTTTAAGAGCAAATCCAGTAGCAAGTTGGGGTTTGGGTGTGGACTCTGACAATGGGCCCACAAAAAACCCAACCCAAACCTAGCCTCTCCCAGCAACAAGTTTGGGTTTGTGATGTGCCTTTTTTTAAAAAAATTAACAAGGAGGAGTTCTGATTACAGTGCGGTGTTCTTTTTACCGCCACTTCAACTGTTATAATTTATGTTTCCCAACTCGACTCATTCTTCACATTTTACTTCTTCCTCTCTCTCAATTCGAAGGTAAAAAAAATTATTCCCCCAACAAATTTAAAATGGAGATGCCACAGGGAGACCCGCACGCCAGTATATTACCTGGGTAGAGTAACAAGAGATCCAGAGCGAGCCGTAATTCAGTCAAGGTCCGGAAAGAAGAAAAAATGAATAGAATTTGAAGATGTCCAACAAACCCAACCTATACCAAACCCACCCTTAGAAAACTACCTGCAAAGGTTTATTACCCTACTCCCAGATGGTGTTAGTCATTATATTACATTGGCAAGGAACTCACGGTAAGTTTTTGTTTAATTGTGAATTTGTTATTTCCATAAATCAAGTATTTGACAAAATGCTCCAATGAATAGAATCAGGATTTGATGCATCCGTACGGTACATTCACTATGATGATCAAAGTATGGAAGGAGATTTCCACAATTCCGACAATTAAGGATGTTGTGGTCAAGATATTCGGTAGCTTTATGGATATACGCTTGGGTAATTTTGATAATCGGCTAATTCAGGCGTTTATAGAGCGTTGGTGGCCAACAATGCATACTTTTTTGTTACTATGTGCGGAGATAGGGATCACTCCATTGGATTTTTGGATGCTAACATCATTGTCAATCGGTCGATATCCAACACAGGTCTCATATGACAAAAAGTAGAGTATTTTATCCAATGCGAGCCAATTGCTCCCCAACATTAAATCCAGCAATATAAAGAGTGGGAATGTCAGCATTTCACATTTGAGTACGTACTTGACCATCACAGGCGATCGGGAGGATGATATTACCATTGCTCGTGATTTTATCCTCTTCATAATGAGACATTTATGGTTCTAAACAGCTAACGACACCATCCCACTTGGATATCTCGTGGCCGTGGCCGATTTGGACAAGGCTGCCAAATATGACTGGGGTTCTGCTATTCTATCTTCCCTGTACCATAGTTTGGATATCGCAGTCACGGCCAAGGGTAAAAATAACTGGATTTTCCCAACTTCTAGAGGTGTACTAACACGTTTTCCTTATAAGCTACAAAACAAATATCTTCCAATAAACGTCTTAAATATAATTTATAATTATTTTTAATGTTATTCCAAAATGCAGTATTGGTTCTACGAGTATTGTGGGGTTGGTCACCCTATAGTCAAGGCAGAGGTTAAGTTATCGGCCTATCTGCGCCTCAGAGCATGGGAGAGGGGGAATAGGAAGAAAATAAATGACCAGGCAACCAATTTATTTATTTTAGGCAGATACCATATTGACCACCAGACTATTAAGATGATTACTTGGCGACATTGGTTAGATTCTACAGTATTTGAGTTAGATGATGTACGGACTGCGTCGCTCCTGTCATGCAAGAGGATGCCACTTCAAGTTCCAAATGGCAACTGCGATACTTGGGGGATAGATGCTGGAGGCAGTTGACTGGTACTATAGGTATTCCTTTGGATCCTCTGCTTAGCATGTCGTCACATCTTAGTCCAGCAGATTTATAGGCGGTGAGACAAGCCGGCTCATTGACTATGAGCAGTTTGCGAAAGACTTACGCCTCATATTGGGCTGACCAAACTGGGGAGGTAGGCCACCCATTGACAGATTTCTAGAGGATGGGGAATATAGATCTGTTCGGACCCTCTACACTCAGGGCAACTATTATACCCGTGGTGGTTACGTCAGTGTTGGCTCATTGCTTGTCCTAGGACTTCAGTTTACCTGGCCTGCCCAAGGGCTAGACCTGGGGTGGCACATGGAGTGGACAGGGAGGCGTGAGATACTCCCCATTCACCACTTGAGGGACCTACCACCCATGTCTACCTCCTATAACGCAGAGGAGCTGCGGCACCTAAGTTATGGTATGCGGCGACTTTGCCTTATAGAGTCTGCGCGGGATGCCCAGAGGCTCTAGGAGTTTACTGATGAAAATGTTACTCTGAGGAGGCACTTGGACAGTGTAAATGACCAGTTATATTCGCATGTAAGTAATTTATTTATGTATTTATTTATTTTATTTTTGAAGCAATGTCATATTTATTTTGTCAAAATATTTATAAATTTTCTTTATCCTGTTCAAGACCTACATCTGAGGAAGGGGCGTGACGTACGGGTGGTGTCGCTACCACCTGGAGGTGGCGCGAGGATGAGGCAGGGAAACCATGGATCTGGTCCGTGAACAAGGGGAGCCGGTAGTATCCGTAGTGGCCCGTCCCAGTAGATATATGTGTTTTTGATATTTTTGTAGACATAATCTTGTATTCTAAACATCAATATTGAATAATTTCTATTGAAGTTTGGAGTTGTTTCTCTATATAAGTACTTGTATGACCTGATGTCATATTTCTTTATATAAATCAATATTAACCAAATTATTTTGAGTCTTGAATTTAAATATAAATGCAATTACAATTCTTAAAATAGTAGTTCTACGTACGAAATGAAACTCAAAACAGATATAATTATACTTAATTCATCATTCACGACAGATGTAGGGATTAAGCCAAAATAATTCAGTAAGGGGGAGCGGATCCCGTCCATAGTTGGAAAGTTGGTAATTTGCTGGAAACTCATCAGGCGGAACGTAGTTTCGGTAAAAAATACCGTATAGAGTCTCGAACGGGAATGACTGATTGTATATCTCATACCATTCATCTTTGGCTTCGTGGAAAATACAAGCTAGTGGAATACCTCTGACCCATCTATCAATACTTACCCGTATCTCATGAAACTCATCACATTTGGCCTTAATAACATTCCACCTGTTGTATAAATCATCAGGAGGGTATTGAAGTTCTGTGTATGCCCTAAATTAGACATAAACTCTATTCTATAACTGATTAAAGTAGAGTTGCCGAAGAGGTGGATTATCAATAAAATATTGTCAGGATGCGGCCAGGGCGCAGTCTTCATTTCAGCCAAATACCACCAAAGAATTTTGTGTTAGAGTGGAAAAACTTGGCATTGTTGAGTTCAAGTAGAGGAGTGTTGTTAGAGCATATATATAAAGCAAAAAGTAATCATTGTGATCCAAAATTAGCCATTGTGAAGGACCCACCAGAGGAAGTAGCTGTTATTGTTATAAATCATTATAATTGGGGGTGAAAAGAACACCACGCGGTATTTTTTTACAGCCAATTAACCTAATTTCCAACACCCACTTCTTCTTACCCCTTTTATACTTCTCTCTTCTATTGGAAACATGTTCCCCATCACCGTCAATACCCTTCTCTCAACTCCACAACCTCAAATGTCTTTTTCATCATCATATTTATCCATTGATGATCATCCACGTGTATCGTCATCCCCCTTTGACAATCTTATGTTTGATTGTGTGGCAGTAATTTGCATTTTGCACCAAAATGTAACAAACCTAGTAATACATGATGCAACTTTGAGTTACGACGGGAGTGTCATGGGCCGTAAGGATAAGAAAAAGAAGCGAGATCACCGATTGGGGAATTACAGCAATATACGGGACTACTTCAAGCTGGAGTGCACATATGGGCCATGGAAATTTCAGCGACATTTTTGTATGAGTAGAGACATGTTTATGCGTATATTTAATGCAGTCATTGCATTGTACATGATCATTACTTTGTCCAAAAATATAACAACGTCTGGTACTATAGGATTATCACCGGACCAAAAGGTAGTCGCGGCACTACGTTTCCTAAGCAACGGTGTTACGGCAGATCTTTTTAACGAGTATATTCGAATATGAGAAAGCACAACCTTGTTATATATGGAAAGGTTTTGTGTTGTAGTTATACAAATTTTTGGCGAGCAATATCTTCAAGCACCAAGCGCGGCCGACGTCGAAAGGCTAAAAGCGATCGGAGAGTCACGGGGATTTCCCGGCATGTTAAGAAGCCTTGATTGCATGCATTGGATATAGAAAAAATATCCCATTACTTGGCACGGTCAATTTACTGGTCATTACCCCAAGGCGACACTGATTCTTGAAGTATTAGCTTTACACGATCTTTGGATTTGGCATGTTTTTTTTTGTTTATCAGGGTCTAACAATTATATCAATGTCCTGTAACAATCACATCTTTTTACCGACATGGCCGATGGTATCGCCCCACCTTGCAATTATATAATTACTGGAAAAGCTTATGATATGGGGTATTACATAGAGGATGACATATACCCCAAATGGGGAATACTTGTCCAAACCATATCCAATCCGGTTAAAGCGAAACAAAATTTTTTTGCTCAACAACAAGAAAGTTGCCAAAAAGACGTAGAACGGGCATTTGGGATTTTATAATCTCAGTTCAATATTGTAAAACATCCGGTTAAATTATAGAAACCTGAGGTTTTGAACAATGTTATGAAGGCGTGCGTGATAATGCATAATATGATCGTCGAAGAGGAACAAGGTACATTCCCATCATACTTAGACTATAATCCGGCCGATACCTCAACTATCAAAGGCAAACGGTTCACTATTGTACGCGAACACAGAATAATAGAATCTTTTATATTGAAAATGAACCACATTCAAATTCGAGAACTGCACTTTGATCTAAAGGATGATCTAATCGAGCATTTGTGGGCCTTTAAATTACATTTCATCATTACTTTAAGTATCTGGTCCGCCCCTCTTGGCCAGACGTTTCATGACCTCAGCTTTCCTTTACAGATAGTATTACAATTGATGTCCAGTAAGATTACTCTGGCCTTTCTCCATGATTTTGTAATCTTCCCATGTTTGCTCGAAATCCATTATTGGTTTGCCATTGTTGATTTGCTCGTTCTTCTTCTTTCCTTTTCTTTTTTCGTTTGTCTCTTCTCCAACCGTAGTTTATCCAGCATTGTTTGGATACCGCTACCAGATGTAATAACACCATCCAATGCCTTTTAAGTTGCAAGGTTCTTTCTAAAAGATTTTTTGGGCGATGGGCTTGCTTCCACCCTCATACAATGAACCATCTAATTCTGAATTTTAACCTGCGGATTAAGGTGTAGGTGGGCCGTCGGGGTCCTCCGATAGATTGTTTGATCCGACAAAGTTTCCCAGAAAAGAATTGTTCGATGTTCTCCTGGCTACATTTCTTGGTATATTCTCTGCATGGTTCAGCCCATCATCCCTTAGGTTGGCCCATCGCGGTTCTCACGCCAAAATCTTATATGTTTCACGGTGTTTGAAGTCATTGCCGCCATTCAAGCCTTGATAGATATTGTGTGTATCGTTTTCCTACAATTCGTAAAATTACCAAATACAAATAAATAACTTGTATATCCAAGAAAAATAAATGAAATTAAGTAAAAGGAAATTAGAACATACCCGATCTTCTTTGGTTTTTCCGTTATTATGCCTAAATCACTTTTGAGCAATTATCCCCTTATACGCCACACATTGTGCATTAAGGGTATACCACTGAGCTTTGGTCGACCCACTTGATCGTCGTGTGGGGTACTCGGGGTCTCTATTAAAGGCAATGTTAACCTTTTGATAGAAAATGAAACCATTTGTGTGGCCCACTGTCTGGATAGAAGCTGTTACCCACGCCCTTGCGAGACACGTAAAGTCTACTTCCATCTAATGCAGTCCAGCATCATCCATCTCGTCCAAAAACTCAGTATCTTCTGGCACTTGAACGCTTTGTCTTTATTTTGCGGGTATTTTTTTCTTTCTTCATTTTCCTTTTTTCTATCTGGGGCGCCGCCGCTTCAACAGGTATTGACACATTTGTATCATTTTAACAGTGCTGAGTAGATTCACCATAGAATAGGTAGTTCTTAAAGTAATTTGGAAGTTAAAAACCTTAAGGTTGAGTGAGCGGATAAGGTTGATAGTACAGGACAAACGCCTAAGGTTGCGGTTGAGAGAGTGTAAATAGATTTTGATATTGTCCGTAACTGGGATCCCCTTGTGACATGGTAAACGGATGTGGGGTCTGTGATTGGAATTGAGGTTGAAATTGAGATTGGTTGTGGTAGAGGTATGAAGTAAATTATGATGATGGGTGTTGAGAGATTGGTGTCGAAGGTGGGTTATGGGAGGATGGGGTCGACGGTGTAGAGTTATTACTGCTGGTGGCGGAGTTTGCCATTTGGGGAGAGCGTAGAGGTTCACCTCTATGCTCTACAATTGGGTTTGGGGGAGAAGAGGTAGTCAGGGAGTGCTCAGGAAAAATAATTGAATTTGGAGGTGTTCCTTTTACCGCGCGGTATTTCTTTTACCCCCCGGATTTTTTGGGCTGTAAAAGGAACACCGCTAAACATTTTATTTTTTTAGTTTGAGCTCCTCAAACTCGATTGAGTTTTGATAGTGCCAACTGGAAAACTCAAACTCATTTTAGAGCTGCTGGGAGGCAAATAGTTTGGGTTTAAGTTGGCAAACCCAACCCAAGCTCAAACCTTGCTAGAAATGCTCTAAGTACGATTTATTAGTCCAAATCACTTACTTGAGTCAGACCAAGACCTTTAAGAGCACCTGTTACAGCTAGGTAGATTCTGACGTGGCGAGGTGAATTTGTGAAACTACCTCTTTTGCCCAAATTTACCTTGCATCAGCTAAGTCTGTTTGCCTACGTGGCCAAACATAACCCACCTTGAGAGTGGTCTCTCCACCCTCTGGGTAAATTTTTATGGATCGATCCCGCGTCGTTCTGAACTGCACTTAGCCTTTGAGCCAATAGGATGATGACACTTGTCAAGCTTCCAGTGACTCCCATGCCGCGCAGTTCAGAACTGCGCATATAGTATACGCTATATATGAAGACATGTGGACGGTAAAGATTCATACTTGGCCAATGGCTAGTTCTTGCCGCGCAGTTCAGAAATGCACGGCAAGAGCCTGGATAAAAATTTGTAAGTCTCCCCACTCCATACTTGGTTCTATTTTTTGGTAATCAAAAGTCCTGTAGTTTTGGGCATAATTGTTCAAGCATCTCAACGGCTAGTTTGTTGGCCAAACTTGCTTGACAAGAAGCTCAACGGCTAGCTTTCTTAGCAAACTTGTTTGATAAGAAGCTCAACGGCTAATTTTGTTCATCTATAAAACCATTCATCTTGTACACTCTATTATCTTACTCTTCTACACTCAACTTTATTCTCTTAAAAACCATTCATCTTCTAAACTCAATTATATTCTCTTGTTATCAATTTTGCCCAATCACGTCTGACCCAATTTTGGAAGACCTAATCATGTTTGACCCATCACTCTCATCCTTATCATCATCGTCTTCATCATCGTCCAAAAGCGAAAAGCTCTTCCGACATCAAATTGAGATGATGCACGGGTATAGCAAGATTATGATTGAGATGGGAGAAGCGGAAGAAAAAGAGCAAGAGGCGATATCATCACAGAGGCAGGGCGGTAGTAAAAGGGAAATGATTGACAAGCGGAAAGGATTGACAAGCGAAAAGGCCGTGATCATAAATTGGGTAAGCTTAGCCTTAATCGGGATTATTTTGGTGTCAACCCAGTCTTCGACGGTATCCTATTTGAGTACCTTATTGAATACCTTATTGAGTATTACTTCTCGTGAGAACCTTATTGAGTACCTTAGAGATGACAGGAGAGACAATCGATGATGTATTGAGGTTTAAATCATTTAAACCCTATGTACCTCTCATCGGTGTGGTATTCGAACTTCCACCAGTGTGAGATGACAAATAAAGATTTTCCGGTTGAGGGTACGAGCCCGTATGAGGATCAAATTGAGGGTAATATCCTTGGTTTTTGTAATGAGGGTAATATCATTGGGTTTGTGATAGAAATTGATTATCATTTGGTGGAAATAGTTATCGAACATGGTGATCACGATATTGGGAAGAGTTAGGCATTTACGACAAATCATATCCGTCGAATTGTATCGAAAATGTGTTCCCTTGTTGGTTCGTATTGGAGGATTGAGAGTGGTTTTGAGAATTAGATTGGGAGCTTGAAAATGACATGGTGGTTTTGCTTATAAGCTAAGGAGGGAAGAGAGTGTAGAAGATTAAGGGAAGATAGTGTAGAAGATGAATAACATTTATAGATGAAAAAATATAGCCGTTGAGCTACTTGGTGAAGAAGTTTCCCAAAAAATATAGTTGTTACACAAAAGACAAGTTTTAACAAAAATATAGCCGTTGAGCTACTTTGTGAACAAGTTTCCCAAAAAATATAGTCGTTACACAAAAGACAAGTTTTGACTAAAATATAGTCGTTGAGCTACTTGGTGAAGAAGTTTCCCAAATTATAGCCGTTACACAAAAGACAAGTTTTGAAAAAAATATAGACATTGAGCTACTTGGTGAACAAGTTTCCAAAAAAACTGGCTGTTGAGATACACAAAAGACAAGTTTTGACAAAAATATAGCCGTTGAGCTACTTGGTGAACAAGTTTCCAAAAAAAATAGCCTTTGAGATACACAGAAGACAAGTTTTTACTAAAATATAACTTGGTGTTTTCATGCGTTTAAATAAATTATCTGTATTTATGAGCTCACAAATAGACCAATGCACTCTTAATAGAGGGCAAGGGAATACGTTTGAGGAAATGCCTCAAAGAAACTAACCTTAAAAAAAAATAAAAAATGTGGAAAGTAAAAAAAACTAGACAAAAGTTTGTAAAAAAACAAGGCAAGCTTCCTCAAACCGGATTAAGCCACGTGTCTCATTTCAAGGGACAAGATTAAGCCACGTGTTAGAGAAAGCTTGCCACGCAGTTCAGAACTGCGCGGCAAGAGCCTGCAACTTTTGCCTTTTGTTATATTCTCCATACTTAATTTTTCTTTTCTTTTCTTTGAGGCATTTCCTCAAACACCTAATGTTCCCTCTATTGTGTGTGTATCTCTTCGTACTTAGCTTTATTTTTTAAAGACTTTGATTAGGCATTTCGTCAAATACTTGAAAAAGTCTAGTATTTCATTCAAACACTTGTTTTTTTAGATCCTCTTGCCACCGAATTTCTTTCAAACACTTGAAAAAACGTATAATTTCAAGCAAACACAAGTTTAAACATAATGCATAATCAATTCAACATAAACTCGATAGTCTAAACAAAACATAACATACTGGTAGATAGTCTAAACAAAACATAATATAAACTCGATAGTTTGACAAAATATAATAAAATATAGCCTAAGTGGGACAACTTCTCTTCGTCTGGCAGCCGCGTCTGATACGGGAGAGACTTTCGTCATAAGTATATTGCACATCCAGCTGTGTCTGGTAGATGATAGACATCTCGGCTAGTCTCTTTTCCATGACTCGGATAATATCCTGTGACTGGCGCAGCTGTTTTCTTAACTCCTCATTTTGTTGATACAATTACATCGTATCTTCATAAGCCGCATACCGCATTCCTTAGTTTTGAGTCCACAACTCATCTACACTGTACCTAGGTAGACATGGGTGTGGTACCTGCATGATCGGGATCGGTACACGCCTACGTGAACCACTACTTCCTCCCATCTCCATGAACCATCCCAAATCTCCCACTTCCTTGTCGTATGTCTCAACACCATAGTTTTGCACTTGAGAAGACGTGGCTAAACTCGAAGTAGGTGGCAGAGCAATATCGGGCCTCACTAGATCACGCCCGACCATCTAAATATTCCCAGCCTTTTTCACTAAACTACATACAATCTTGTGATTTGGATGAGCGGCTCGCCAAAATGTCATGCAATCCACGTGAGCAACGATGTAATCGCGTCTAAATTTCTCAGTCCCTGATAAAGCGCTCGATCGTACCGCGGGAATTCCATAATCTCTTATGGGGGGTCATAAGAAATACTATCAACCCCGGTGTTCTGACGCATGCACCGGTCTCCTAAATACCAAAGTGTACCGTTCCCGTATGGGACTGAAACTAATGGAATCCTTCTATGACTAAGCTCCTCAACCATGGTTGCCAATCAATGTTAGTTTTGTCCTTCCATTCTATCATTTCTCTGATCACAACAAATGAATGATGGATCTTAGCCCCTGAACTAGCCTTTTTATCTCTCTATGCACTCATACGAGGATAAACATGGTTGAAGTTGTTTACCTTGACCAAGTACATTCCAACGCGACAGTACTCGAAGAACTAAAACTCTAATAGAGCATAGAACCCTGTGATTAATCTCTTCCCCTTCCTACTCTTCAGGACTAGGACTTTGTCTAGTCCCCGATATAAATGTACCATGATCGGAGTACCCCAGTCGAACCCCGACGTACCTAGAATATGGTGGTCTGTCAAAGCTGTAAGATAACCGGCCGATAGAAATGTATTTGCATTCGAGAAGAAGATATTACCCATCATGTATGCAATAAATGGCCGAGCATATACGAGGTTCATGTCTTGGTTGTAATTATTGGTTCGAGGATTCAAAGGGTCTCTCTAGGTTTTTAAATAAGCTAGTGTGATGTTACCGTACCTGATGTCGGCCTGAGTGATTCTGGGGAACAATGTTTGCGCTTCGTCGAACTTGGAGTACTTATTGTCGTACAGGAGTTCGAAACCATACCCAAAACTTATGCCCGTCAGCATTACGAAGTCCAATGGCGTAACGCCAAGTTCCCCGCAAGGGAAGTAAAAATATGGGTGAAAGGCCACCACCGTTCCACGAGAGCATGGATTAAGCGGTTATCCGAGTTTCTCGTCTTAATCATAAAAAATTCTTCAAAACCCATATTATCGACCAAGGTCTTCAACGTGGAGTACCTGACAATCCATTGGTACCACTTTAGGACCTTATCCAGCGATCCTCTACACATGATTTCATCTCGATTATGCAAAAACAACACATTAACATATTAAATTCTCATTCAGGCATTTCGTCGAACATTTGACAAATAACGTTAATAACACATAAATTTTACTCAAAAACTTACCGGCAATTACTCCGATCCAATAGAAATGTGGACCCAGTTGTCCAGGAGGATATCCACTCGTTGCAACTCCTTGAAGGTTGGGTTGGGATAATTATCCAGCGTGAGGTGTAACAGCCAAATATGCGTAACCAATTCTTTACCATTTCGTTTAACTTCATCACTTTGCCTATGTCTAGTTTTGGGAATTTAATGACTAGATCCCGACATTGTGGCCGTTAGAAGTTGTGTTTGGAAAACGTGTGTTAAAAGTTGGGTTTGGGAAACTTGTGTTAGAAGTTGGGGTTGAGTAAATGTTAAGTTTGGGGAATATGTAGAAGAGTGTTTGAAACAAAGTGGGTATTCGAAGGCATTTCATGTAGGGAGTACCCGCACAGTACTGCGCGGGGGATTTGAACATTCCAGATGGAGACACGTGGTCATATCTTAGTGGTTGGTTGTCCCGCGCAATTCAGAACTGCGTTGGGTTCAATCCACCTTGATTTGGGAAGTGAACTGCTCTGAATGGATTTGAGGTGAATTTACAAACGGGGTGGATCACCCTTCGAACTGCTGCATATGCTCTAAGTCTCACTCGGTGGAAAAACAAACGCAACCTAAAACCTCTCCCCTCGCAGTGACACTAGCAGCTTCACCTCTAAACCCCCTCCTCTCTTCAGCAATGAAGAAACCGCGAACACAAGAAACAACAAACGCCATGGAAACAGACCTCGAAGAAGACCTCAAATTATCAGAAACCTCTGACGACATTTGCCAAACTCTAATCGACCGATACTCGAAATCAACAGCACCTCAACATCGCCATCTCATTGCATCCGCATCAGCCATGAAATCAATCCTCCTCGAAGAATCACTCCCTTTAACTCCACCTGCTTTCTTCGCCGCTACCATCTCCGCTCTCGACGACTCGGTGACATCGAACTCTCTCGACGCCAATGCTATATCAGCACTGTCCTCGTTTCTCTCAATTTTGCTCCCTTTGGTTCAGTCGGAATCGTTGCCTCCGTCGAAAGCCATTGATGCCGTACAAGTTCTTGTTGAGTTGTTGCGGCGACAGAAGGAGACGGAAGAAACCGCGGGGGCGTCAACGGTGCGGTCTGTTATTAAGTCGATAGAGGTTTTGATGATGTTCTGTGATTTGGAGAATTGGGGTGTTGTTGAATTGCCGTTCGAGACGGTTCTTGGGTTCGCATTTGATAAACGACCAAAGGTATGTGCTTTCATTTGAGGTATTTAGTAAATCATTAGGTAATGTTTTGATATGTGCAAGTATAGTTGCATTAAAGTGTGTTTAAGAGCAGATTGTTTAGTGTAAAGTTGGAGGCTAGGAACAATTGATATGTGGAGGTGATTGTGTTATGTTAGAATTGGGATTTGAACTTTAAGAAAGTGCAATGCTTTTGGTCTGAAAAGCTTTCTTGATAACTTGTATTGTAGTCTGGGTTGTTAAGGTTCTATGGTGAGCGGCGTCTCAGGTCGATAAAAGCATATCCGATACCATGCAAACATATTTATACTACATGACACGAGCTTAGGACATCAAGGTTTTATGGTTGTTGTTGTTGTTGTTATTGTGTGCGGGTGGGTGAGGTAGGTAGTTTTGACATCACACGTTTTTAGTTCACCGATGTCACGCTCATAGTTAGTGAGGTTAATGCGAGCGAACTTGAGCTTCTCAAATGCCTCCTACGCATCTTTGAGCTTTTTAAAAAAAAATTAAGGTTAACAGTATAAAGAGTTGTATTTTGGGGGGGTTAGCAACATTGTTGAGTTGGCAGCCACCTTTGGGCGTGGTGTAGAAAACTTCCATTACCTGCCTTGCAAGCAAAAAGCAAACTGGACAACTGTGTTTACCAAAGTTTCAAAAGACTTGCTCTTTGGAGAGGCCGACTAATGTCTTGATATTTTCAGCTGGTAAGAGCATTGGCGAGCATTCCTGTTTCCTCTTTGTCGTTGTTTGTTATGCCTGTTTGTGTCGGTAATCAGTTAGTTAAACTTGAATATCTTTTTTTTTTGGCATGAGAGGGACGCTAATCATAGTTACAACTTGGTCGAGTGGCAATAAGTCTTCCAACCTAAAGCCGCAGGGGTGGGGGATATTAGATGTCGTAAAAATAGGGATACCTTTGAAAGGTAAATGGTTTTGGAGATTTTGGATCGAGATCGGGAAACTGTTGAGAAACGTTGTCATTATGGAGAAACATAGGTGAGGGGGAGACTAGGGAGGTTCGGTCATTTATGATTGTAGTGTTTGGAGAGGCATTTTTCAAACTTTGGAGTAATATAAGCATGGGACTGGAATCACGATAGGTAGATGAGATAGGATGAATCTCTTAGAAGATTTATGGTGTGGTGTGACCTTTCTTATGGAAGATTATCAAGCCATCTCTTCTATTACTAAACTGAAAAAACAACTTTTTGTCATTTTTTAAGGTTTGGGACTGTTCTAGAATTACTTCGAATAATAATATAAAAAACAATATTATTGACGAGGAAATGCTATCTATCAAAAACCTGGTTGAGAGGTTGAAAACATTTCATGCCTATGATTAAGAAGTAAGTGAGCCTTGGTCTCCACCTCATAATTAAGAAGTAAGTGATCCTTGGTCTCCACCTGTCTTTCACATGTAGTTAACATTTACTAAATACCAATTTCTAATATTATCCACAATTAATATTTTTCCTAAGGCAGATGTGCAAGTCAAGAAGGTAATCCTGAGGGAATATTGGATATCGATATGTCTGAAGCTGGTTTGAAAGAGCATCGGGGGTATCCAGGCCTGTAGAAGGAACTAACCATGATAGTCGATGAAGCAAATCCTTCCATCGTTCTATTACGGTTTTGTTGGACTACACCCAATCTCTCTATAAGATTTACCATGGAGATCATCTCCCTATCAAAGAGATTATGGTTCCAGATTTTCAGTCAAGCAAATTGCTATTTTTCCAAACGCTAAAATCCGAAGCATGTCTAAATTTAAACGTAGCCAATATGTACGAACAATGAGTCCTCCTTGAGGGGTGTTGAACCACTTCTCCCAAAAGCTAACCTTATCCGCCTTTTTACAGATGGGCCAATCTTGCATGTAAAATCTAGATACATTGAACATCCAGTCGTTTTCCTAACCTCCCCCGTCGCCTACCACCTACAATCTATCTCTTATAGAGTATGGCAACAACTTCCCCCTGTCTACCTACCTCTTCCTCAAATCTTCATTGCCACTCCCCTTAAAGGCCATGTTTTTAAATCCTAATGTTCCTAGTGCCCAAACCTCCTTGATCTTTAGGTTTAGACACCATTTTCCACTTCACTAGGTGATATTTGAAATCGCCTTTGTCGTAATATAAAAAATTCTTATAAGCTTTTCAAGCTCTTCTACTTTGCTCACAAGGATAAAAAAAGTACATGAAAGGTGCTGCAGGATGATTTTGATCCGAATAACTCTAACTCCCTTGGGGTAGAGACATATATTTCAGAATGCAAGCCCCTTCGAGGGAAATATTCTAGCTCACATCCCTACGTTTGAGTTAGACACTCCTAATTAACTTTCACTCCCACCCAGTTTTACTCGTCCTAAGAGGATTTCTAATAGTCCTGTGTGGGTGTATGCAGACTGGTGCTTGTGTGGGTTTATGCAGACCGGTGCTTAAATACTACTCCAATTGTGAGTGTGGTGTATACCCACACCCACACCCACACCATCAAAATGTGTATATAGCCACACTTCGAGCCAGTGTGTCCACGCCGTCTACTCGCCTTTTAGAATAGCAGCCAACTTACGGCCTATGCAAACAACGTTTAATGTTTTTATCCCATGCGTTGTTTTGTCTTTTATGCTGAAAAGTAGGTTGGACCTCCTTTTTAAAAGGCGCCTAATTCATGCCTTGTGTTTCAATAAGGACACATAGCTTCACTTTTTTCAAAGACCCTTAACTTTTCTCTTCTCTCTCCCGCTGATGTGCTACAAAAACCACCACACTTGACCTTAAAATTATTGTAGAAAACCTGGTGTGGTCTGCATACCCCCTTACCATTCACCACACGTAGAAAAAGAACTGTTTGAGATGCTCTAAGTTTGGCTTTAACACTAGAGCGTAGTCCATAAGTACAAACGAGAAATCTAAGAGGCGCACTTCTCATCACTACAATTTGCTAGAACAGTAATGATTGACGTAAAATCCACATGAAAAGAATATGCGTATTTTACGGTTTTCATGCCAACACAGTAAAAGTTTAAGAAAAATGGTAGTCAGAAGGAAAGGGGAAGAAGCAAGTGATGTTCTAAGGCGAGTAACTATCATATAGGTCGATTCAAAACTCCCCAATTCTTCAAACTCGCAAACGTCCTAAGCCTGGCCTTCATATTTTCTTCAGAACCAAATTGAAGCCCTCTTTGCTCGCCCTGTGCACTAGACCGATAAATGGAACAACTAATTAAGGAGTTAAGGGTAACCACTATCACCAACTAAGTACTGATCAACATGTACCCTTTTTAGGTCAAAAGGTGAAGTGTTTTATAAGGCTCTCCTTCAATATCTTTATAGAAACTAGTACTTTTTGAAACCCTGGAATCCCCTTTATCGTGACGAGAACCCGCCATGATGTCAAAACCCTCTTCTTAAAAAATAACCCCTTTTTTCCTAATCTTAAATCTAGCGCAATCAATAACTCCACAAGATTTTGGAAACCTGTGATCTGATTCGATTCTTGTAAGTTGTAATTATCGAATTGGGCGCTCTAGGGTTGAACGCAACCCATAACCTAAAATTGGTACATAAGGAAAGTAAGAAAGGTTTTAGGGGAGGAGAGAGTGTGATTTTGCTGGAAAAGCGGGCGAGAGAGTGATTTGCGGTTGTACCTTTTGACATTTCTTCGTATCTCTAATTAATACTATGTCAGCTTTAATTAGGGCCATTAGATAGTTTCACACAGGTAAGTGTGTGAAAGAGTGTCAATCAAATACGTATAAAGGAAGTTTCAAAAGTACTTGCTCTTTTCCTTGAAATGTTCACATACATATTTAGTTGTAACCAAAAGAAAAAAAAGAGAATGAATTCTTCTCTCAATAAAGTTTTAAATTCCTCTACTTTCATGTTGCAGGTTCGAAGATGTGCTCAAGTTTGTCTTGAAAAGCTCTTCAAATCTTTTCAGCACTCAATCATTATTAAGCCGTCAAGCAAGTTGATTCTTTCTTCTTTCAAGTATTACATGCCTTTGGCAATTGATTTAAGTACAACAAAGGTTATAGATAGAACCCAAAGTCAAATGCTTTTGAAACCTAACCATTTAGAGGTTCTGCATATGCTTAATTTACTTCATCTCATTGTCCCATATCTATCTAACAAAGTCAGCTTAAAAATATCATCAGAACTAAATAATCTAACGACTTCCCGATTCTCACCACTTACCAGACACATCCATAGTATTCTTAAAGTTCTGTTCGATTCTTCAAGAGAAGTTATTGTACCAGAAGTAGAGAACATTATTGTTACCCTTGAATCGTATGTTTCATCCATTGAGAAGAATCCCATGGATACTGTCATTTCAGCACTGGATTTGTTAAAACTTGGTCTCAATAAACTTCATGGCGGAGAACCAAGCATATGGCTCAAGAATCTTCCTCTGGTCTTTGGATCTGTAGCAGGTATTGGTGGTTTTGTGGAAGAATTCTCTGTTATCTACATTGAATGTATTTACTTTATATGTACATGCAACTTTTTCTACTAGTTTTGCAGTTGGTCCATCTTTATGCATCATTACCCTGTAGTATTAAAGTCTAAACTTCATAGGTCATGCTGTGGTGCACTGAACTTTTATCTTCATTCTAGAGCTACTAATTATTTTTGCCTCTCCCTTTACTATGACCCCAAATTTTTATTGGATTTTTTTCCTGATAAAGGAATAGGTTTGATTAAGGGCCTAACTTTACGAGACAAGGTCAGTGTGGACAATTCTCAAGCATGATAGGCTGCTTAACTCAGCCGCAAATTGTATACAATATATTGGTAAAGCATAAAGACAAACTAGCCTAAGTCACTCGCCTATTAACTGTGTTTTTGTTGACTTTACCTAAGCATCGTTACCACTTATAATTAACAGCCGTTATGGTGGTTGACACGTTTGCTTGCCTTTCATTTTTTAGTGTTTTGGTTCACCTATAGAGGAGCTTAGGCAATGAAGAATTGTTTCAAATGCAACTCGTGTTTAAAGATAATTTATTAAAATAACCTCTTATTACATATTTAATGAGAAATCGGTAAAAGGATAAATGACATTTAATAGGCTACCATGATATTTTGGTTAGTTGGCACTTTCTCATGACTAAATAGGTTATTATGATATTTTGGTTTGTTGACATTTTTTCATGATGTTGGGCATTCATTATTGCAACATTCTGATTGTGTTTGAACACGAAAGTACTGCCATGAGCATATGCTATTTTTCAGTTTTATTTGGTGTGCTTTATTTCTTGTATTTATTTATTTATTTATTTTCTAGAGATATCTAAATTAATTGTTTCTAGTAAGGTATCTCTTCTTATTTGTTAAGTTTAGACCTATTCTTCATTTGGAGGAATATATCTCTCATTTCTTTAGTCTCAAAATATAATTGAGTGAAAATCAGGGGTATTTATGTCAGAATAAGGTGGGATACGTCTTTAAGACAATTAACAGTGGTGTTGATTTATATAACCTTTTTATTCTAGCGGATAGCCGGAAGGTTTGTTTATCTATTTCCGGATCCTCTTCCCCGCGGTGAAGAGAAAATTCTCTACTTTTTGAGCCATATTATTGCCACGAGGCATAATCTCTAGTGGCTCATTTTTTAATAAATAATTTATACAAAAGCAAATATTACCCCTGCTTATGCAACATGGCAACATGCATACTGAAGGAGTAGAGAAATTTTATCTCCACTACCGTGGAGAGGATGTTGTAGTAGCCTACTCGCAACCTTCGAGAATGAACTGGATACTCGAAGACTCTCGAGAAGCTCGAAGCTTACCGTACTTGCAATCCTACCAAAGCCACAACAAGCGTACCGTCGAGTCTACTAAAGCTTCGACCATGCTTCAGTCCAGCTCAGCTCCTGGTCGAAGGCAGATAACCCAACAAACAAATCTGGCAGAACCGACTTCAATACAAAACAACTATAAATAAGGACACACTTGTAATTTGACCTCTCTATGGTGACGTCACCTTTCCTATCTTCTATAAAATAGGGAAGGAGAGCTACCATAAAGAGGTTGAGAGGTTTTCCCCCATACACACCCAAGAACAGCTTTGGTAGCCTTCAAGCACCTTCTAAGTTCTAAAGCTTGAAGATTCAGTCTACTCGAACCTATATTTGTAATATCATCCATTTATATAATCTCACCTTAAAAATCTTCACTAAAGGTTGTGGAGGAATCCCATTCTAGGACTCCACGCAAGTGTGTCTATTAGAAGTTTTCCCCATTTCTATTTAATACACTTGTTAAAACCCCCAGTTGAGCGTAAACACAGTGGTGTAATAGTTTGATCTCCCTTCTACGATATTAGGACCCTACAAATGTCATTTTGTGGGTTTTTCTTCTTCTTATGCTCCATACCTAAGGAATATAACTATCTATCTGACGATTGATTTCTTGTTGCACATTGGTAGGCTTTCTTGCTCAGTCTGATGCTTCATCACACGCTGTTTGTATCATAAAGGAGTTGATCAACTGCCATATCGACAGAACCACTTTCCTGGCCAGTGAAGATCACTTGCATGATAAAACGGCAGAATCAAATGCAATTGAATCTATATGTCTTTTATTTAACAATCTACTCAGTAGTGAAGTTGCAAACGAGGAATTCTTGGAAGCCATTTCTGACATGTTCCTCAAACTTGGTTTGTTCCTTTTACATTTGAAATAATGGTTAGTCATATGTTCTTGCTAAACATATTAATTGATGTTTCTCCCGTACATAGATATTCCTCAATTCCGATATTAAAGTTGATCTAATGTGTGAAAGGGTTTTGCTTCTCAGAATGTATTGCAAGAAGGTTAGTTTTGGGAGGGTATTTGGTGTTGTATATATCACTTATAGGAAATAACTTCTTTTTGTATTGTTTTCTCTCATCAAAGAAAGTAAGAGTGTGGAGGAGTTCATGGCATGCGAGGGGAATATTATTTCTTGAAACTTAGCTCTAAGGGAATTTTGAATGATTGTTGAGGTAATGGTTGGTCATGTTTTTCATTTAAAGAGGGGTCTTATTTCTCTCCCTAGACGTGGAAGGGGCTAATTGGAGAACATAGGAATCTTGGTTAGTTATCTCTATTTGGCCTTATATGTCTCGTCCAGACTCTCTTCCAGACTCAACTTGTTCAGGGTTCTAAAATGTCCTTGGGATTTTTTTGAGAAGGAAGGTGGCTTTAGGCAGGCTCCTAATGAAGAAAAAGTAGAACATTTATAATCTTGGTATTCATGTCTAGGAAAATCAGCTGCACATAGTTCTGCTAAATTAGTAGGGAATTTAATCGAAAATAAAGACATCGTCTGAGACATCTTAATTAACAGTAATGTAATTGGCACATAACTACACTCCCGTAAGTTGTAAATGGCGGAGAAGGCTTGAAAAGATTGAAAAATCTTGTTGGAAGTTGTAAGCCCATAATTCCCTTGCCTGGAGTAGATAGACTTTGAAAGTTTATTAGTTTTAGGCTTTACCTTGAGTCGTGATCATTTGATATCTCTTAATTGGACGATTGTCAATGCCTACCCACGCCCATTGTTAATACAAACTCAAGAGAGTTGTATTCATAATATTAAGATAACAACTCAAGATTTATAATCCCCAAAATCTTTATAACAATTGAGTGTTTAAATTTGGTTCAGAAAGGAAAGAAAGCGTGGACTTCTGTGTGTTGGGCATCAATATATTTTCCAAATGCATTTTTTTCTTCTGTTTTGGTGATCAGAGTGATACTATATTTGAGTAGTTAATTTGCGTTTTGATTGTAGGTGATATCTCATACATATTCATGAAGGACATCTTGCTTAAACTCGCGGACTTGGTGATGGTTGCAAATGGGGACATGCCGAAAACTAAGCATGTAAGACTGGATCTCTTATATTTTTCTCGTCATTATTATTCGTACATGCATAATGGCTCAAGTTTTATGATCTGATCTCTTGGTATTTTTCTTTTCATGTCTTACCTAAGTGATTCGGTTTGGTGAGTAAATCTGTTTGTTATCATCCGTCATCATATTAAGTTGCATTTTATAGTGAACTGGATAGTCCTCAGAATTAACAGTGCTAGTGTAATAACACATAAATTGCAGACATCAATTTTTCCTATTGTTGGGGCTGGCGAAAATTGAGTAGAAATCTAACTTTATATATAGACTATAGTGATAATATGATGGCTATCCAGTGCAAGGCAGGCCATTTCCTTAAGAGGAAGCTCAATGTGCCAAAAGAAGATCGTAGCATTTAGAACAAAGAGTAGTTTTGTAAGATCATCTTAAAATTGATGCTCTTATGGAGGTCGTTACAGGTATCGAGTAGGAGAAAAACAGGCTCCCTCTTCCCATGAAGAAAACAGGAGGATTATTTTGTAGCTAATTATCAAAAGCTCGCTGCTGAAAATTTAGGTGATTAACAAAGGTGAGAAGACCACTAAATTCTATAACAGGGGCCAATTTTTGACAACTTCTATGGCAGTGAGATTATCAAATACATAACAAGCAGCAGAACTTTTCCGTTGTGCTGTTATTGGTATACATCTTTGATAACCTTGGGAATAGAGGTCGAATTGGGGTTAACCATTTGATAGGAGTATAATAAGAATTGAAATGCCTTTCTGAATTTCCTACCCATCGCATGAACACAAACTCTAGGTGCCAGAAGTCTCATTACGTGGTAGTAGATTACTGTAATCTTCAAGCTTCAGATTCGGGGAGAAGGTGGAGGCCAAGGAGATGATTTCAGCCAAAAATGTATTTCTATATAAAGCCATACGTGTAGACTAGAATAGGGGACCGGGTTTGGATTATTTGTGTTTTCACATGTTAGTGGAGTGTTTTTGAGGACAAGGAGGTCATTGGTAGCCCAGAGATCGAATGGCTTGTCTATGTATTTTTGGAGCTTGTTGAGATATTCTTCGGCCTTCGCTAGGGGTTTTAGTTGGCCTTTGGACTCAGTCCTAATTTTATGAATCATATATGATAAAGTACCTTTGCTGTTTGGCATGAAAACCATGAAACTACTGAATTGCATTCTCATTAGTCTAGTTGGGATTTTGTAAAAATCTACTGAAATATACAAGGATGAAGAGATTATTGTGTATCAGCACTCTAGTGAAACAATTATTAATTGGCCAACAAAAATAATGGATGTCCCTCTGACTGCCTGGACTCAATCATATTTTAAGCAGGTTAACAAAAAATTTGGGTGTCTTATTGATTATCGATGACTGTCTAGGCACATTTTGTTAGGACAGGTACAAATGTGTAATGTGCAAGATTTATATGGAACTGTCTTTTAAAGGGTGGTTTGAAGTTTCTCGCTCTTAACTTCCTCGATAATGAAATTTCTGCACAGAATGGATTCTGTGGATTATGAAATCTGTGTTGGCTCTATACCTTTTTAATGTCAACCTATATCACAATGTAAACGTCCGATAGATTAAAAAGTTCAAAACCTAGGTAGGATATATTGGAGTGTCGAATTATATCGGAAACTTATGATATGCCATTACATTTTCTTTAATTTCTCTCAACAGTAGGGTGCAATGATCTAGTCGACCTAGGTAAGGTTAGATTCAATATAGCTGCCCCTCCAGATGCTACGCTACCTACTTATCTTACTGGCAGGTTAAGGTTTGGAGTTACTACCTTATCAATCATCTGATATGTACCGGTAGCATCGTAACCATGAGACGAACTACGTGGTTAAATTCACTGTACCACATGGGTGGGTGCAACAAGATCAGGTAATACATTCGAAGAGTACCCCCCACATTTTTTTTCAGAATTTAGTTTGACACCATTGCTAGTGGTAAACTCATGCATTACTTCCTGTAGCGCACATGATTCACGATTTTATAGATTCAGATTTCTGTTCAAACTTCCAAATTCCTTGTTCAGAATGGGATCTTTATTTAGTGCCCCTCATTTGTTGAAGTGAAATTTGGGATATACTTTTAGGGGGTAGCTGGAGGCCCCTCTTACTAAATAGGGCTTATTAAGTAAACACTAAAATAATGAATGGAGACACATTCGATCAAGGTTCCTCACCAAAGCTCTATCACAAGTAACTAGCAAATTTTGTAATGAGCTAGAACAGTAACCACTTGTTCTCTATCACTTCTTGACCTTCTTCAAGATATAAACAAGTTTTTTCACTCTTCTATATTTTCAGAAACTTATTAAGCTCCTTCATGCCTGCCTCACCAAAGCTTTATCACAAGCAACTAGCAATTTTTACTATGAGCTAGAACAGTTACCACTTGTTTTCTATCGCGTCCCGATCTTCTTCAAGATATAAATAGGTTTTTTCACTCTTCTATAGTTTCAGAAACTTATGAATCTCCTTCATGATTGGTGTCTCCCACTCAAAATCCCTTACGGATTCTATTGAGACAAAACCAGTCTTTACTTGTTAAGTTTATCATCATTAAACCTATAACTACACTAGGTTCCCTTTTATATGCGTTGGCAACACCCACACTAGGTAACAACAACACTTCACTTTAAAAAAAAAACCCGTGTCCGACATCCCGACACTCGGACACACGTTTCCAACACTATTTATAAGGTACTTTTCTATTTCCTGCCGTTTCCGACACCCCGTACCCGTATCTGTGTCGTTATTACCTAGTACTTAAGTATTCCTTAATTTTTCTTTGTATGGTAGCCTGTCGTGACAACACGACAACCTTATGTACGTATGTATCTCAAGTTCTTAACCATATAACATTAAGGCATCTTTTGATTAATGAAATGACTTTATTTGAAAAGAACCTTGTTTAAAATATTTAGTAGTGTCATCTACTTTGTGTTAGATAAATACCACCAGTACAGGGGCGGAGCCAGGATTTCATGTTTGGGGGGGGGGGGGGGGGGGGGGGGGGCGAAGGTAGTACGATGAATTATATTAGGATATCGGGAGTTTAGGGGCGGAGCCCACAAATTTTTTTTTGGCCATTTAACGGTGTTTTAAGCTTAAAAATAATCAAATATAATATTATATTTGACTAACAAATTATCTGGATTCACTTCTCCTCTCGTAACAAAAATTTAAGCTTTTTGCGGCAATGACATGATCAACTTAAGGTGAAAAAAAATATCAAAATAAGGTTCTTATTTGATGACATCAAGAATTGAACCTTAGACTCTTAGATTAGGAGCTCTACCCTTCACCGCTTGAGCTAACTTTCCTTGATGCCATTAGAAGAAAGAAAAATGTAATTTTTTTATATATATATACATATAGGCATTTTTTAACAAAATTCTTGAGGCCCCCCCCCCCCCCCCCCCCCCCCCCCTCTCCCCCGCGGCCCCTCTAAATCCGCCCCTGCACCAGTAGAAATGTCTTATGACACAAATAGGGTTGTGCCTCAGCGAACCATTTTCTTTTTGCCAAACAGCTTCCATTTTAATAAGAAATAAGTAGGTTGTAGCCTGTAGGTATGATAAAATCAAACGAGGCCAAAAGATTTTAAAAATGCTAGGAATTTGCAAGTGCCTGAATTCTTCTATAACTAGTAGGGCTTCACTTCTTGGTGCTCCTTCTAAGCACAGAGGAAACATTGTACCTGAATACACACCACTTGATTGATTAATGGGAAGGCTACTGCTATCTTCAATTCTGCAGATTATGAAGATGGGTTTAATGAGAGTGCTGATATGTTGGTAGGACACTTTATTGCGAGGAGACTGGCCTACAGCTATGTCTAAGAGTACCTTACCAAAACTTGGGAATTAAAGGGGGATTTCGAAATGACTATTCAAAGAAACAACCTGTTCTTCTTTAAGTTTTACTCTGATGAAGATAGGGCTAAGGACCTGGAGGCTGGGTCCCAAAGCTGTTCATTCTGAGAGTCTAGAGATCATTTATTGAGTATGAGAGTACTGATGAGAGTACTATACATACGTATTTGGATCATCTTAAAAGAAATACCAAGCCAATTCAGAAATCATAGTGGAATTGCCAATATAGCCAGTATAATTGGGAAACCTTTATGTTTTGATAGGGCTACAGAGGATAAACCAAATAGATCTTATGCTAGATTGTGTGTGGAGATCCAGGCTACCTCTCCTTTGCCCCACACTGTTCCTATCTTAATTGATAGCAGTATTTCTATTGATATTGTGGCGGAATATAACTGGTTCTTCTAAATGCCTGGAGTGCTGTACCTTTGGCCATAGCAAGTACAACTGTCCTAAGGAGTACACAGAGAATGTTACTAAAGGGGCTAATGTAAAGAAGACTAATGTGAGTGACCACCAGAACTGGAAACCTAAGAGTGTAGACATGGGGGAGAAACCAACTGATACGGTGGTGACTAATATGTTAGAAGCACTTGATACACTTGGCAATGGGGCAGAAGCTGCTCCTGAAACACTTGGCAATGGGGGGAAGCTGCTATTGAGAACACTGATAATGGCGATGATGTGGATCCTAATGGTAAAGGAGGTACTGGGGTGCTCAACAATACTACTCAAGATAAATATAAAATCAACAAGGTCACTAATATACCAGGTGGTACTTATGTTGATGAAGAGGAGTTCACTATGTCAAAAAGTGCCAGGAAAAGGACTAAGAGGAAGTTATTAGAAAGTGAGAAGGCCAAGCATCAAGAGCTGGACATAGCCCCCCCTTCAGTTGAAAAATACTTCAAGCATAAGGAGGTTAGCAAACCCAAAAACCCTAAATCTAGATGTTAAAGCTTGCATGCTGCTGGAATACAAGAGGGTTAAACAACTCTTTTAAGTGTAGTGAGGTTAAGAGATTGATGAACTTTCACAAGCTTAACTTTGTGGGGTTAGTTGAGACTAAGTTAATATATTGCCAAGAAAAGACCATAGCTTCTAAATTTTTCACTCACTGGAGTTGTCACTAATGGGAGCCATGATATGAAGGGGAGGATCATGGTGAGATGGGATCCCAATTTGTATTCTGCAGCTGTTATAAGGGTGACTCACCAAACTATTCATGTGTCCATTCAAACTGGGAGTGACAGTGTTGGGGGGTGTTTGTTTTTGTTAGAGGTAAACCCTCTAACATCTAACTTTTCACTAACTCATCTTAGAGGACAAGTTAGAGGGGAGTGTTTCAGTTTTAACTCTACTTCTAAGTCCTGGTAGTTAGAGGCTAAAGTGTTTTTTTTCATAACAATTAAAGCTAACTAAACACCCCAATGCCACCGCCACATACACCCTGCAAAAGAACATACACTTACACACCACACAATATCAACATACACCCTGTCCAATATCAAGATACTAGTAATACAATAACACCATACACAGTTTCAACATAAAGTAAGACAACATCACCAACATTAAATGTCTTTTATAGCACATCAAACACAAGAAATATACTATCACAAACAATTTAAAACACAACCCAATTGTTACAATTTTCTTTGGCAGAATAGTGGTTTTATTTCATTGAAGTTTCAGTACATGAGGACATAATGCCTTGCCTCAAATAAAAATAAATAGTACATCAATGTTTAATAGATGCAATGCTCATTTTATCCAAAATGTACACTACTCGGATCTGCAATTCGCCACAACCTTTATCATAAGGTGTTCCTGCATTATAGAATTGAGGGTTGTCAATGGATCAGATTCGAACCGGATCTGCTACAATTCAAATCCGATCCGAAACTTTTGAAGTAACAATCCTATCCAATCGGATCCGAAACTTATATGGGTAAATTCGAATCCGATCTAGTCCGAATCTAAGTTCGGGGATCCGAATCCGAAATCCGATCCGACAATAATTTTATTTGATGACTAAAAATGTTGATACAAAGGCTTGAACCCATGTGACCTTTCATGGGTTTAAAGAACTAACTACCACTTAACCACATAGCTGGATGTGTTATAAGTTGTTTTCTTATTGTATATAATATATTTTTAATTGTTTTAGAACATTAAAAGTAAAAAAATTATTAATAAATTGATATATAGCTTCGGATTGGACTAGGCACCATCCGAATACAATCCAAAATTATTTTGGATGTTTCTTAATCGGATCGGATTCGGATTGGAAAAAATAACATCCATATCCTAAAATAGAATCGGATTTCAGATTATATCCAATCCATTGACAGCCTTAATAATATTTATCAAATTGTTTAGTTTTGAGTAAGATACAACTTTATCATCAACAAGTACAGTTTCATTCATAAGTGGGTGAATGAAACATTTTATAGACTACTACAACTATAACTACTATGGGACATGTTGGAGTAAGTTATTGTGTTACCTCATTGTCTAGTTGTAGCACAAAACACCAAATACCACAACTAATTGACCAAAACCTATGTAACATGGACACTCCATATTCCAAAAAAAATCCGTGTCCAAACGTGTCGGACACTCGGACACACCGACACTCGTGTCGACACTCCAACGGACACTTCTTGCTTAGATCATAACTTTTTTGACATAGCTTTTAGAAAGTTTTCAATTCTTATACATGTTATTCAACCATACTAACTAGTATCATTGTTTTTTGTTTGTTATTAATCGTAAATTAACCCATAAGTTAATATAACCCATAAGTGTTGGGACTTGTTTGCTATTAGTCGTAAAAATATGTCGTAAATTAACCCATAAGTGTGTTAGATAGGTTAAGTAGCCAACATAAGCATAGTAGAAAATAAGAAATAAAATGTTTACAGCCGTGTCCCCGTTTTTACATATTTTTGGGTCGCTGTGTCCGACACCCCGTACCCGTGTCCGACACCGACACCCGTATGTATCAGTGTCGTTGTTACCTAGTCAAAAACAACATAATATGCTGAAAAATAAATACAATGACCAAAGTTTACAATCACAAGTAAATTGAAAAGTAAAGATATACTACAAAATTAAGGTCCTACCATTGGATACATGTTTCTATATCCCTTCCATATTTGCACCCTCATACCAACAATTTCAAACCCCTTTTACAATAGAAGCATTGCAATAGTTACAAGCACCATCAATTCTACCCCTTTTACCCAAGTTACAAAACCAAATCATAAACAATAATTACATAATTCATATAACCATACAAAAGTTCCTAAGATTTTCATCATCTAAATTAGGTTGTTCAAGATGCATTCCATATTCAACCCAATTAAGCAATGAGTTTCAAATTAAGCAATAAGGTAAACTGTGGGTTTCAAATACAAGCAATTCATAGTTTCAAATTAAGTTCATCAATCACAGTTCAAACAATCACTTACCCAAAAGTTAAACCAATTAATCACACTCAACAACCCAAGTGGTTTCTAGAACATGGAAATCAATTGCTTCAAGCCAATTCCTGAATTCCTTGCAGTTTTGCCCAATTCACCAAATCAGTTTACCATATTCTACCAGCCCAACTAGGGTTTTGCAAATCGTATACACAAATTTAGCCAAATTTCAGCAATGGGGTGTCAAATTTGGACCTATACCACTAATTAAACAACCAATTCACAAGAATTAACAGTTTAGAGAAGGAGAAAAAGGGATAGAGAGAACATACCTCGATACATAAACGTTTCTTTGGAGGGAGAAAACTCGGTGCAAAGTTTGCTATAGAGAGAGAGAGAGAGAAAGAAAGCTTCAAAACCTGCAATAGAGTTGGTTGGAGAGGAGAGGAGATGAGGGAGAAGAAAGAAACGAGTCGGGGTGTGTTTTTTTGTTTTGGGTTGAAGAAGGATAAGGGGTAGGAATTAGAGAAATTGGGAGGGGTAAAAAAGACTTAAAAAGAGACTTAGAGCCTCTTACCATGAAATCAGCCCATTTTGCAAGCTTGAGTAAGAAGTTAGAGGCAAAGTTAGAGGGAAAGACAAACGACTCTAACTTGACGAGTTAGAGAGAATTAGAGTTTTTGAGCCGAGTAAGAGCTCTTACTTGGGTTAGAGCAAAAAACAAACACCCCCTTATTGTTTCTGTGGTGTATGGCTCTAACAATGCTGTTATTAGACAAGTTATGTGGGATGACTTCTATGTTCTTGCTGGGTTTACTACCGTCCCTTGGATTTTGGTTGGTGACTTTAATGCACCTTTTTCCAATAGTGACAAATTCGGAGGAAGGCCCATTTCCAGTAACCTTGTAGTTAAACATCATAATTACCTTCATGATGCTGGACCTCAAGTACAAAGGGTTTCAATTCACATGGTCTAATAAGAGCCTCACTCAGAAAATCCTTGTCAAGTTGGATAGAGCTCTTGTGAATGAGAAATGGGGAGAAGAGTACAAAGATTCTGAAGCTGAATTCATTGGGGTTGGGGTGCCTGATCAGTGCTGTAGTGGTGACTATCTATAAAGAAGATGCAAAAAAAAAAAAAAGACTTTTAAGTATTTTAATTATTGGAGTGGTATTGATGGGTACAATGAGCTGGTTAAAGAGTCTTGGGCTGAGGGGAACCCAATGGCTAGGTTGTGTTACCAGCTGAAGAAATTAAAGCCTAATTTTGCTAGCTGGAACAAAAACAACATTGGTGATGTGACTCTAAAAACTACTGAAGCTAGAGAAAAACTGAATACAATCCAGACCAATATTCAGACTGACCCCACTAATGCTTCTCTTCTGGTGGAGAAAAATGTAGCTGCTAGAGAGTTCTCAGTGCTGGCTAGAAGGAAGGAGGCTTTCATGAGGCAAAAAACTAGAGTGCAATGGCTAAAGCTGGGTGACACAAACACCAATTATTTTCATGAGGCTAGAAGGATGAGAAACTCAATTCTGTCTATCCATGATGAGCAGGGTAATAAAATTGTGGAGCCTCATATCATTGCTGCTAGAGCAGTGGATTACTTTAAGAGTATTTTGGGGAAGGAAGGTGATTCTGCTAACCACTTGGAAATTAAGAGACTCACTTTTAAGAATACAGTCAGGGTTGAGGAACATGAGCTTCTTACAAGGGAGGTGTATGAGGAAGAAATTTATGGGATTGTGCATGCCATGAATGACAACAAAGCTGGGGGCCTGATGGCTACAACACCCATTTCTTCAAGCACAATTGGGAAACAGTCAACAAGGATGTCTATAAAGCTGTTAAGAATTTTTTTGCCAAGTCTAAAATGCTTTCTCACATTAACTCCACAGCTATTACTTTGATTCCCAAGATTCCCAATCCTACTAACTCCACAGCCTATTTCTTGTTGTAACTAAATTTACAAGGTTATCTCCAAGATTATCACTAATAGGCTCAAGTGTGTGCTTGACCCCCTCATTAGCTTCAACCAGTCTGCTTTTATAGAAGGTAGAAGCATTGCAGATAACAACCTCATTGCTTATGAGCTGCTAAGAAACTACCACTTGAATTCTGCCCAATCTAGGTGTACTACTAAGGTGGATTTGAGAAAAGCTTCTGATATGGTGCAGTGGAACTCTCTCTTCACTACTCTTGAGGCTTTGAACTTCCCTATCATCTTTATTGGGTGGATAAAAGAGTGTGTGACTACTCCTAGTTTCTCAATCTTTCTCAATGGTGGGCTGGAAGGGTACTTTAAAGGGAAGTGGGGTGTTAGGCAAGGAGATCCCCTCTCCCCCTATTTATTTGTCATTGTGATGGAAGTGTTTGGCTTACTGCTTGAGAAGAAGGCTAATGAAGGAGCTCTTGGCCTGCACCATAGATGTAAAAAAGCCACTTACACATTTGGCATTTGCTGATGATCTTCTAGTGTTCACTAATGGAGACATTATCTCTGCTAATGCTGTGAAAGAAAGCCTGAATGAGTTCAAGGAGCTTACTGGTCTTGAGACTAATTGCAACAAGTCTGCAGTTTACTTTTCTGGGGTTCACCCTGATATTAAGCCTATGATCCAGACCAGACTATTTTGGGGTTTGGGGAAGGGGAGCTGCCCTTTAGGTACCTTGGATTACCTTTAGTGACTACTAACTTGAAAACCAAAGATTGTGATCCTCTTGTTGAAAGTATGACTTCTGCTATCCATAGTTGGAGAAACAAACTGCTCTCTTTTGCTGGGAGGTTGCAGCTGTTGAAGTCTGTGATTACTAGTATCAATGTGTATTGGATAAATGTGTTTATGTTACCCAAACAAGTGATCTACAAGATTGAGAAAATCTGCTCTAACTTTCTTTGGAATGTGTTTATGTTACCCAAACAGTGTGTTTCTGTAGGGCTAGCAATGAAAGCTGCAACCACCTTTTCATGGACTGTGTTGTGGCTAAAGAGCTGTGGTCTAATCTGCTTATCAAAAGCAATATCAGGAAGCAAATTGGGAGCCTGGAAGATGAGATAGAATGGCTCTGTAATATGATCAAAGATGATACTAAATTCAAAATCATGGTGGTGGCCTTTAACTCTTTCATATACAACTTATGGATGGCCAGAAATAACAAGATCTTCAAGCAAGAGAACACTGCCACTCAACAAATTATGCAGACCATTTGCAATGAAGTACAGCTCAGACTTAGTATGGAGATCAACAAGGTCTGGGATAACAACAGGGAGAGAGACTTGTGCTCTGCCTGGAATATTAGGCCTGTGTTTGTCATCAAAAAACAAACTCAATGCACCTGGTCTGCACCTGCAGAAGGGATATGGATGCTCGACACTGATGGGGCTCCCATACTGAGGTTAAAGGTGGGTATGGTGGCATGGGGGAACTGTCTTGTGTGCTTACCATGGTATGAATGAACCTACTTCAGTTGATGAACAAAAGATGAAGGCTATAGAAGGAGGACTGACTATTGTCCTGCAAGCTGGCATTGACAGACTTTGTGTGGGAACTGACTCACTGCAAATGATAAGCTACATCAAAGGCAAGAAGAATCCACCTTGGAGGTGCTACCTGCTGCATCAATCTATCATGGATTTGATCTCCAAATTTGCTTATTTTGATATTATTCATATTTTTAGAGAAGCTAATGAGGAGCAGACTTTCTTGATGAGGCTAGGGATAAAATATACTACAGACTGTAATTGTTTTTGTTGTATATATGTATATATGTCACTTGGTTGGGGTCTGCCCATAACCCCCACCTTGCCTAGCAAAAAAAAAAAAAAAAAAACCCGAACCAATACATATCTAAGATGTGTATATCTTTTGGCATGCAATTACGATACATTTTGTGGTGGTATATGATACCTGGCACTCATGATACACCTGTATTCTATGAAACAAGTTAAGAGTTTTTGTGAAGTACTTGAAGAATATATACTTGTTTTTCTTTATAAGGTAAATCAATATTGTAATGTGCAACAATTATGTGAAGAATATTATTATGACCTATTTTTGGTTTAATCTCATTTGCAGCTTCAAAGTTGCATTGGCTCTGCTGTCGTTGCTATGGGACCAGAGAAGATACTTACATTGTTACCTATATCCCTCCGAGAAGAACTCACTTGTTCGAATGTTTGGTTGATACCAGTTCTGAAAAGATATATTGTTGGATCTTCGTTAGAGTATTTTATGGAACACATTTTGTCTCTGGTGGAATCTCTCCGTCAAGCTTCCAAGAAAGGTATGAAGGGTCGTTATGAAAATGATATTTCCCTATGAGAGTTGGATTTCTTAAACCTACCCTATCATATTTGATGCATCATTTAATATTCTCCGTAAGACCGTAACGTAGAAAAGGTAGAGCTTTTTTCATCTTCAGAGGAACATGAACAAAAAGTTTCTATTTCTCATTTGATCTTACATCCATTTCTCATTTGATACCAAATGTTACTCTCTCTCTTCTTTTCTCTCTCATCAAATCCACAAAAAGATGTGAAAACTCATGCAGATTACCAATGATGTGGATCTCCTAATCAAGAAGAAGTGATATAAAGTTTCTTCTTTTGTAAACACAAATCAAGGAATTTGAAGACGCAACTTTTCGAATCTGTCGCTTTAAGTTTCGTTCTTCATTTCTGTCTACTTCCTTTTTTGTCGAATTTTCTTCAGATTTGAGATCTTATTTTTACCCCTTCAAATAAATAGATCTTAAACTCGAGTTGGTCCGATCCAATCCTCAAAAAACTCGGCCTATCTGGGCTGAGTTGCTTCAAATTAGACCGATAACCGTAATCTCCAAGATTCAGCATAAAATCAGACTGGACCAGACCGATCCGAGACCATGAGATGGCAGACTTAAAGAGTAATGAAAAACAACCGGAAAAGCAAATACAAAAAAATGTAGACTAGTCTAGGCGTTTTTCTCAAACAAGACATCTTGGCTTAATGCCTGTGATGTTTGGGAACCTTAGAGGTGTTAGAGAGTATGTTAGTATACGGGGTCGTCCCATACATCGTATTATAGTAGTCAAGGTTTTCTATTTCTACTACAAGAGAGTCTTAGTAGTCTTGCCTATTATAAGGTGAATGGTAGAAAAAAATGTAGGCTTTCTTGAAATGTTTGGTGAGATAGCATGACCCTTACCTATAAAGGGTTTCAAATCACATACGTCATTCATATTCATGGTGAAACCCCAAACATAGTCAACAAAAAAAGTGGAAAACCCCAAACCCCACCAACATTGCCACAATCACAATAATTATTTTTTTGAGATAATCCACAATCACAATACTAGTTTTTAAACTTGTAATTATGCACCATTCAACATTAAAATGCAAACCCCAAACATATAACTAAATACATGGTCCAACACGTAACACATAAAAATTCATCCATATATCCCTCCTCCAACGAATTCATACATTCCCCTTACAGATTCATACATATACCCCCTACAAATTCGTACTATCCTTACCCGTTCATCCATACCCCTTACAAATTCTAGTGACATCATACAAGAAGTTTGCAGTGATAGGCAAAGTTTTTTTTTTTTTTTGGCAGTGGTAATTAAAGTGGAAAATGCAGTTCATATTAGGCTAATGAAATTGGCATTTACAAAACAACTTGCAATGGAAAAATATAAATGCTTCCAATGGTTAAAGCAATTTAGACAAGTTTAGGTTGATACATGTTCATTTAAGCAAAAAAAAAAATGGTAGTTCATACAAGTTCGGTTGTAATTGCAGAAACAAAAAAATAAAATCAAGAGGGAGTGACGACTTAAAAGAATGAACTTTATTCCATAGGGCTTCAAGAAAATATTTTAAAAAGACCTTACTTCAAATGTTGAATGTTTTCTACTTCAAATGTTTTCCTCAGTAATACAAATTTACTTTTTGCTGGAAATCCCAATAAGATTTGTTCATAGACTAAAATTGATCACATTTTGGCTTTGGCTCAAAAGTTCTCATTTAAAGTTTCTAATAAAATAAAGTAATAAAGCCACAATATAAACTTCTAGTCGCCTGTACATGGTATACTAAATGCATGACACACTTTAACCATATTTTTAAGATAATGCAAAAACGTGATTTATTATGAGCTACACATTATTCTCGAACTCAGTGTTATATATATGCGACTTTTATCTCAAAGAAATACTGTCACTCTTTGTGAAGCCTTAATTTTCATAATATAGATAGACGTCGAGGACGTTGAGGGTATCCCAAGTCTTCTATATTTTTCATGTTTCACTTTTTGGTTTGTACTTTTTGTGTTAATATATTAAGACATATTATAGGGATGCCGTTCTTAGTGGACAATTTTTGAAATTTGTTTTCTATTTCAGGGAAGCATTCTGATCGGAAGGATCTGAAAACTTATGTTCGTGACCTGTTAGACTTGTTACCTGCTTTCTGTCGCTATCCAACTGATACTCACAAGAATTTTGAACCCTTTGCCAAGCGTCTTATAACTTTTCTCAAGAAGGATGGTTTTATGCATGAAAATATAGCACTAGCTTTGAAGGTATGATGTAGTTCGTACTAATAATTCAAAGAGAAATCTTGTAAGTACATATTGTGAATGGTAGATTAGAATTATAAGTTGGGTGAAGGAAGGGATGATTTGGCAAACCGTCATCCTAACTTTTTCTTCTCTTATAATTAATTCTTACTGAGGTCAGATGCAATCACATATGTGACAGATGTGGTTTATGCGACCTGAAATCGCATTGTATCTGTATCTGCATCTGCATCTGCGCAGTCCCTTAAATGCGATCAAACACGGATGCGTTGCATTTTGCATATCATCGTTTTTTGTCACATATTATTGCATTTTCTAAGTAGCGCAAATGTGAGAAACCAACTAAAACACGATAGAAAGCACAAACATGGAAAATATTGTATGAGTATCGCTAATACTATTCAAATAACACCATATACAATAAATAATTGCTAAACCTTTTATACAATATTAATATATGATATAATTACGAAAAGTATAAGCTTCCTAATAAGATTAAGCTAGGAGATACGAGAAATGAGATACTCAATTACCTTATTCAAAGCAAAACCTAAAAACATGAAAGACCTACATTCCAAGAACTTCCTTGAAACCAACGATCTCTTAGTTTGCTACATGGCATATTTGAATTTCCTAGTTATGGTTTGTTAGATTTTACTTGAGAATGAGGAATAGATTTCCAAGTTATGTTTGTTAGTTGTTACTTGATATTTGTGGATATTTCTGTTATTCATTTCCTTTTGAATTACCCAAGCTTGTTAGTTATGTGACTTATGTTTAATTTTACTTTTATTAATGAATATATTGCATTGCATATGTATATTTTTATGCACATATATTAGAATTTTATGTAATTTTAGCCTACTATGTCACAATATTAACAATGGCATTGCTATATTTGCATTAACTGCAGTAGCATTTTTTCGCCCATGATTGCATCGTATCACAACACATTATTTATTAGTAAGAACAGTCATAACGTAAAGATTTTTGAAGACAATGGCTAACAAACAGACATGAGGAGCATTCTATTTTTCTTTTCCTACATGCTTCCCGAAAGATTACGAGAGCTCTAGCGACATTTTGATATTGTTCAGCTACATTTGTACAAGCTATTGTCAAAATTCTGGTTGGTTCATCACTTCATGTGATGTATGGCAAGTTTATTTGAAACCGGACAAATGTCAGCCGATACTTGATGCTTTCCCTCCATTGTAGATTCTTATAACGGGTGTGAAATGGCTTTTAAAATTACAATGAATGGATGAGCTTTCAAACCAAGAGAAACCTAAGTAAAAGATCGAATATGAAGTACAGAGTGCATTCATTCCTAATTATGACAATGAGTTAATATTTTTTTTGTTATCTATTTTATATTACATTTCATGTTCTAAAACAGGGTTATATATTTAGGAACTTGTGAATCAAAATAGGAGTATACTTGGTCAGAATCACTGTTCGAACGAAGTTCAAGAAAAATCTGACACCCCTTGCAGAAAGGAGTTCAGCTCAGAACCTTTAACTAAACCTTCTCACTACTCGAGAAAAGTTGCAAGCAGGAATATCAAGGCATTGGAATCTTGTTCGGTTGGCTTACTTCAAGCATTTACTGATGTGTTCTTCAGTTCCTCCTCAGAGAAGCGGACACATTTAACGGTTATACATCTTTTCCACCTAATATTTTTTAATCTAGATTGAGTTTGATATAGTTGACGAACAGAGAGATTTATTCTTCTTTGGTGGAAGGGCAGCCGAGCAAAAGTTAACTGCACACTCACGTAGGAGTTAAATCTGAAAATCCACATGGCTGTTATATATGTTTTAGAAGCGGGTTCCTTAATGAGGACAATCAAACCCGACCAAAACATAAAATATGAAGTGTACTAGATTCACATAATTTAAGACTGTCTGTAACTGTTATTGGTGGGCAAAACCTATCCTGACTGGTTATATATACTGAGTGGGAAATCTATCACCAGCTACTTTAGTTATATGACCAAATCTGTTCGTAGGGCTCAACCACCTGTTCGCCTGAAAAACTTGCATCTTGGGACTGGGTAGTGATACTTAAAGCAGTCAAAAAGGGGCATTAGAGGTCATTATATTCTATTGAATGTTGTGGGTCTCATTACCCAAGGCCAAATACTTGTGTGGCTTGCTGACATGGCACCCTGGAATCTTAATCCCTCCCTTCTTAAGTTGTTCTGTGATTTACCGATAGGCCTTTGATGACCTCAACTGTTAAACCCTTGGGAGACTCACCGGCCATAGTACCCTCCCTGGAAGCAAAATCCATCTCCTTGGCTGAACCATTTTTTCACTTGTAATTAAAGAACTATAATCTCCCTTTAGGCTGTACATGAAATCAACTGACAAACTGTACTTAGTGTAGTGTTATGCTATTCAGGATCTTCAAGGGCCTTGTCAGTGTTAAGCAGTTAGGCAATGTAAGGTTCTGTGAGAAAATTTATATAATGTACCTATTTTTTCCAGGAGACTATTGGATGTCTGGCATCCATTTCTGAAACATCAGAAGTAACAAGGATATTCATTTCATTATTGGAGAAGTTTCAGACCATGAAAGGCGCCGGTGAATCTGCGAAGATGTCTGATGATAAAAAAGTCGGGAATATGAAGCAAGAAGAGCTGCTACAATTACAGAAGTAAGATACATGTATTCTATCTGCATGATATACTTACTCAGTCGTTACGTCTGACAATTACCTAAAAGTTACAAAAAAGCATGGAACATCATATGTTAAATAATTGGTGTAAATATATATCTTCGATAATAAAATGCATGTTGCAATATGAATGCACCTAAGAATTGCAACAGCATTATGAATATTTCACTGCAATTACGGCATGGTACGACTTGATGCAAATCAAGGTAGTTAATGCGTGTTGCAACGCGATGCGACTACAAGCGAAAAAAATGCTATTGCGGATAATGCAAATAATGCAACGCCATTGCGAATATCATAAATCCACATATGTAATATATTAATTAAGAAAAACATGTAAAAGTATAATAAAATATAACTAACAAACTATATGCCAAGTAACAAACATGCATATCGTTGTTTTCGGGAGAGTTTTTAGAATGTAGGTATTTCATATTTGAGGGTTTTTTCTTTTTTTTGGTTGAAAAGGAAGCTGGGGTTGAGGCAAACTCCCACCAGACTCTTAGGTTTTGTTTTAAATAAGGTAATCGAGTATCTCGTTTCTCGTATCTTTTATCTTAATTTCATTTAGAAGCTTATATTTTTTCTACTAATATCATATATTAATGCGTATAATAGATTCAGCAATTATTTACTATATATGTTTTTTTCTGCATGGTATTAGTGTATATTCGCACAATATTTTCCTTGTATGTGTTTTTTATTGTGCTTCATTTGGTTTTTCGCATTTCCGTTGCATTAGAAGATGCAGTAGTATGCGTAGAAAAGCGATAAAATGCGATGCAATGCGACCAAATATAACACATCTGCGTCTGGTTGCATTTAAGGGGTTGCGATGAAGATGCAATGCGATTCCAGGTCGCATAATTCGCATCTATCGCATATGCGAGCGTATTTTTCGTATCTAACTACCTTTGCAATTCAAGGATATGGAAGAAAATCAAAATTTTGTAGCTGCTATGGTATTGCTTTTGAAAATACCAATTGCAGCAAGTTTGTCTAGATGGTGATAAGGCTTCGAAGTATAAGTCAGATGAAAATTAAAGAGGTTTGAAGCATGTATTCTTTTTCTTGTAAACCTTGTTTTTAAATGGTTTGGGAGAATGCACGAGGGCATTTTTATTAAGATGAGGATGTTATGGTCAAGGTTTAAAAAGGCTTCTAAAAGCTTTGAGGTGTTTTTTCTTTCTTTCTTTGTGAGGCGGTTTAATAACCGCGAGGAGCTTTAGAGGGGATAGTGAGACTCGGCCTCAATCTAAAGCCATTTTCTTCAATCTTCCGAAAACTCGAAATTCCTTTGAGAATATATTGTTCTGGCTGATGTAAATCTACCCTTTATTTATGTCTTTGTCATGTTATTAGGAGGGTATTTTTGAGAAACAGCTTAGGGATTTAGGCTAAACAGGAAAATCGGAAGAAAAAAAATCAGCACAGAATAGTATTAAGGCATAAGCACCTCATAGCGGCATAACACAGCTTCATTTTGTAAGCCTTAAGGCCTTGTGGTGGGACTCTCAAAATAAATATTCAATGTATGATGTGATGTGTAGCGATCCCAACATGCTGCAATTGTGATCCTATGCGGCTTACCCTTATGATGCCAAATGTGATGCACTTGTCGGTTAGGACAAAAGTAACGGCTGCAAATGCAAACATAACTGACTCACTGAAAGACGGGTGCTCCAAACGATTTTTTTTTTAGAGTCATCCAAGTCTGTCACCTAGAATATGTCTGAGGTCTAGCCAGACTAGACTGATTGTTCTCGAACAATATTCATAACCTTACTGGTCTGTTGAGTATACCTTTACCCGTGCCTGAATTGTTGCGTACTCTGTACTATTATGATATGTTTAATACACTACTAAAGTGTGATTTCTGCGTATAAATCTAATAGGCTACCTTTTACATAACAATCTTGTAACTCATGCAGGTGTGTAATGATGGAATTTGCATCAGCACTTGTTGAAGGAGCTAATGAAGATCTCCTTCTTATTATTTTTGATTACATCAAGCCTGCATTGATGGTAAGATATTAATCCACCAGCTCGACCTATTCTACATTTTCCGTTACATTACATATGTTTGTTTCTTATTCCCTCTGTTTTCGAGAGGCAAAGCCACCCTTGTGTTTAAACATTTTATCTTTGATTTTTAGAATACTGATGGAATTGATCAGTCCAGAGCGTACTATACCCTGAGCAGAATTTTCAAGGTTTGCGCAGAAATTTGGAAAAAAATTATTTGCTGTATAAATGTCTTCACTTGTGTTTTTTCTTATTGCAAAATTTATTAGTATTTATTAGTGTTTGCTCCAAAGTTGTAATTCCCAAAATTGCACAAAGTAAGTCACAAGCGCAACATTAGATTTTCTCATTTGCATTTTTCGCAAAAAAATTCAACTCTGAATTCAACTTGAGCTTCAGCTCCTTTGCTAAGTGACAAATCATTTTGAGATCTGGACTCTTGTTTATGTTCTTGCAACATCGTTTTAGATATTTTTTGTCTTTTGATTTTAATATCTTTCTACATGTTTAGAGTTGTTCTGTTTCTTGCTAAACTGTTATTGGATTCTGCAGGAACATACTACGTTTTATTCTTCGAGACTTAATGAGATGATGGATCTATTACTTGGCTTAAAGTTTCCTGTTGATAGTATGTCCTTAAGAAGTCGCTTTGCATGTTTCAGCAGTTTATTGATTTATATATTACAGGTCAGATTGTTAACAATCTATTTTTTTACGTTCATCCTTTGGGGAGTTTACTTTGAATTTCGTTAGAAGTTTTTTTTCTTCTTCTTGTACTGAAACCTTTGTCGTGGACAAGCGGCTGCCTACATTCCCCAGTAGAGATCAAGTACTAGTGTAGTTCGATACTTGCATCTCGATCCCCAAGCGCTTCTAACACATCGCCAAGCCCGAAGGCTTGCGTAGTACCTCGAGCCCAAAGTGCTTAACACATCTCAAGCCTAAAGGTCAAACGTTTCGAGCCCGTGGGCTCTGTGTTGTCAAAAGCAAACACTTCGCTCGCTTAAAGCGTTAAGGCAAAGCTATTAAAAATGCATCTACTGCTTTCAAAGCATGGCAAATACATAAAGCGGGGTAAAGCGACAATTTAATACTTAAACCCACTAATGGTAAATTTTAAGGGGTAAAATAGACATTTTACAACTAATCAAATAAAAGAGCCGGCTTAGGTTTCTACTCTCTTCTATTTAGCACTATTCGTCTTCTCTCCCATTAGCGCAGTAAACTCAGAGTTTGAAAATCAGTTAATGGAAGTTGTAATCAACATCCAATGTGAGTCGTAATAACAATAGTTAAGGGAAGTCGTAATTAATGGAACCGGTAATCAACATTTTAGAATGGCTCGCTTACTTGGAGTGATGTTACGAGCACACCTGAAGCAGAGCAGATGAATTATGGGGTTCAAGAACACGATCATATGTTGGTTCGAGTTGATTTGCTCCCATACCATTGTGGGGTACAAGCCGTACCACCGGACGGCAGAATGTGAGTACTACTCCGTTTCCAATGAGTTTAATTGTCGAAGAAGACTAAAAAGTTGGTGCTACTTTGACTAATCTTGCTAGATTCAGACGAGGAAGAGAGATATGTAGAAGAGGAAGGAGATGATGAATTTGGGCCGCTGAAAAATAATTTTTTTATCATTAAGTGGTCGTTTTGCTTTTCGCTTAACGCTTTAAGCAATTTGGAAGAAAATGCTTAATGTTCCACTTTTGCCTTTGACGACATAGTGCGGGCTAAGATCACTACCGAAGTAGTTAGTAAATTGCATAATATTCTCCCCCAAACACGATGTTAGGGTTTCAACTCACAACCTCCCTACGTTACAACGACACTCCGATTTCAAAAAAATTAATCCATGTCCGTACGTTTCTGACGCGAATACGCGTACGAACACTTGGAAGGCAATTCCCATAAAGGTAGTTTGAAGCTTAAAATATATATATATATATAGAAAAGGAGATGGAGATGGAGATGGTACCTACCTGGAAGGCTGCTTAAGAGAGAGGGATGGAAAATATGGAGAGGTTGATATCTCATTAAGAGAGAAAAAGAGAGAAATTGGAGAGGTTGAATCTTTGAAGAGAGAGGATAAAGATGTGTTGAGACTTGGGAGTCTTTAAGAGAAGAGTAGTTGGGTAATTAATGTGGTTGGTAGAGAGTGATATTGAGTATTAAAAAGTGTAGTAGACCACTTGTTCTCCTCGAGATTCGTATTAACAAGTGTATTCATAATAATAAAATAAATAAATAATAAGTCTACAGCCGTGTCCTCGTTTTTACACTTTTAAGGTTGTCGTGTCCGACACCCCGTATCCGTGTTGGACACCGACACCCGTATCCGTGTCGTTGTTACCTAGCAACCTCCCATTGAGGATAGGGTGTGCAACCGGTTAGAAGTACTACATTGATTTGTCTTTTAATCTTTCTAACGTATTCTAAACACCGATAGCCCTCTTTTGACATTTATGCCCATGGGCTATCAACAATTTTCCTTTGAAATAGGAGACAACATATAGCCTTATTGGTTTGAAAGAGACAAAATACTGATTAGTTTATGCCTCAAGACTTAACTATGTCTTTATTTCTTATGAAAAGTTTTTTTGGCAACATTCTTATACGCATCATTGATAGTGCTTTATCTTGAGTATTTATTGTTGCTTCCTTTTAAGTATGTCAAATATTTCATTCCTTTTCACCTCAAGGGAAAAACTGTTATTTTTATTATTACTTTGAAATCAGGTGAAATTCATTCAATAACTTGGTGGGTTTATATATGTCTCAAGGAGTTGAATTTTTTTGAAAAATAAATTAGGGAGTTGGGCTTACAATTTTAGTAAAAATGAATTCGGCTTTACTTGGAAAGTTGCCATGTAGGTTTGACAGAGATGTACGACATGGAGGAATTTCTTAAACTTTCTAATTGCTTGAGGCATGTTTTCTTGGACTTCAGTGATATCTTTAATACATGGGATATGCACTCCTAAGGCACTAAATCTATTGTCGAAAGGGGAGAGGATATATTTTGGCAACATGTATAGATTTGAATGATTTATACCTTTTTAGAGGAGTGATACGAAGCAAGGATGTGGAAGCTAAACCTTCAAAAACTTAAATCAATAGCAAGTTCAAAAGTAAACAATTCATTTATTTTAATCTTCAAAAATCCAAGAACAACTTCTACTAATTGCGTGCAAACTTAACAAAAAGCAAAGTTATGGGAGTTGGAAATGGTAACGACATTGGGAATTTGGCTCTCTCTTTAGGTTGTGGTACATGGAATCTACCTACGACTTACCTTGGTATGCATCTTAAGACATCTTCTCGTTGTGACGACTTACCGAGTACGGGTGACCGACTTCTATTAAATGTATGGTGTGATTCCAGATAACTTGCATTGGCATTCTAGTCTCTTTAAAATGCTTGCGATCTAAAACTCGAAAGACTGAAGAATTCTACGAAATGGATGGAATGCAAATTGAAACTTCTATTTTTGAGAGATCTTTTTGAGAGGGAAGTAGAGGACCCTGGTTATGTTATTATGGAATTCTCCTCGTTTAAGAAGTGGATCGCTGAAGATAAATTAAAATCGAAGTGGGTCGAGAATGAAAACTTCACGGCTACATCAGCATGTGTTCACTTTTGGGGAGCTAAGAGAGTATGAGGTTGACATTGAAGTGTAGACTTCATGAGAAGATTGGTTTGTAAAAAAGAAGTTTCATTTAAAGTAGCCTTCTTTTATTCGGGATAGATTGGGGGTCAACGACAATTAAAGATAAACTAAGAAGAAGAGCCATCAATGTTGATCCTTTGTCTACTTTGTGCAAATGAAACTATTGATCACTTATTTCTTCATTGTGGAGTAATCTTTGTATTTATCTTTTCCTTTGGCTTTCGGATTGTATTCTTTCCACCTTGGAAAGTTTCTTTTGTGGTCATTACTAAAAAAATATTACTTTCTCTAAAAATAAATGATATCGTAACAATGATTCAGAAATTTTGCAGTAAAGTTAACCACACAAAATTTTATAAACAGAAATGTCCGTATAAATGTCAATCACAAAGTTAGTGTGACAATCATCTGTAAGTTGGTCTTTGATTCTTAACTACTTAGGTTTTATGCTTTTGCAACGTGCCTAAAAAGTTTCTCTAAGTCTAAGTTAATGTTATTACTCTTTGTATTGGTGTTATCATTCTAGTTGTGCTATAATTTCTTCCTTATTAATTTTGTTTCTGACATGTGGAAATAAATATTTATTTTGTATTCATCTGGTTCGATTGTTATAAATGTGTAATGCTTTGTGCAGAGTGATATGGAGGAAAAAAATGAGAAATCTTTTCTTATTCTCAATGAGATTGTACTCACCTTAAAAGATGTAAGAACCTTTTCTTGTTTTTGGTGCTTGATTTTAATTACTCTATATATTTTAGCTTAAAGAAATTCTCCCTTCCTCCCTCACGCATACTCAAGACATTTAAATATACACACAAACACACATTCGTGCACATGCAAAGGCAGACATACTGACAGAGATGAATAAAGTTCATTATGGACAATATATGACCAAACCACTCTCAGTGTCCACCTAAGACAACATATGACCAAGCCACTCTCAATGTCTGCCTAACAACATTTGACCAAACCACTCTCAATGTCTGCCTAGCACGTACATATGTGCCAATAAGGACTATCCACACCAGATAATGGCCACCCCAGTCGTTGCTATAGATTCCACACCACTCGAGTAAAGCCACGACAGATATGACGAGAACTTCCTCTGAGTCTCTTATGGTGTAATGGAATGATAATATTGTGGCCACCCCAGTCGTTGCTATAGATTCCACACCACTCGAGTAAAGCCACGACAGATATGACGGGGACTTCCTCTGAGTCTCTTATGGTGTAATGGAATGATAATATTGTGGGCACTATTTGATGGTTTTTGTTGTCGAGTAGCGGTTTTTTTTTTTTTCTTATGTTTTGTTGGTGGTTGTCCCCTTTGTCTTTGTAATCCTTTTTCTATATCAGTGCATTTGCATTTATACTAATAAATAAATATAAAATCATGTGATCCACATTTTTGGCACTCTTCTCCCTTCAGCTTCCTTTACTTTATCTTCTGCCTATTCCTGGATTCCTGGATTTCTCTGGTAATTGGAAGTATTATATTTGCAGTCAAACGAAGAAGCAAGAGCAACAGCTTATGATATGCTACTCGAGATAAGTCGTAGATTAAAGGACTCGTCCTCCACTGGTTCTGACTCACTTCATCAGCAACTATGTAGTATGGTTGGTAGCTTAACCATTCTCCTACTCGTTTTCCTATTTAAATTAGTCCTTCATCTAGCGAGATTATTTTCTGTCCATGTTATGTTATAATTTTCACTTTCCTCTCATTATTGTATTTTGGCTTCCTTTCTAACATCAAGTGATTTCATATTTTGTTTCTCGTATTGGGCATTAAGTGCTCAAGAGTGATATATTTGCAAGTATAATTTGATTCTGACATTGAGTTTGATTTGTAAGTACCTCTTATACATATTTGAAATATGTTTAGAGCTTATGGTAATTATAGGATGAGCATAATCTAGGGAGTCTTGAGATCTGGAGTATATGCCATCTGTAGGGGTTCCTAGATGGTTGCGGGGTTTTCCCGGAAACTTATTCGAGTCAGACTACAGGAAAAAATCACGCGGGAAAATTATTGAAACTACTACTGAAGTTTATGCGATCTGCATGGGATGCTTAGATTGGGATGATGGTAGTCCCAGCAACTTCCACTATAGTCTATCTTTAGGGGTAGGCTACAGATGAAAACACTTGTGGAAACCAGTAATTGGAAATGTGTTGAAATCACTTAAACTTTCGAAAGGAAGATCTTTCTCCAAGTATACAAAGTTGCAATCATCAAGAGCACACTCTTGAGCAAGCTGCTATAATTTTTCTCTTTCATCTCAGTAGAATTGAGAAAATCTTGTGGTGCCTCTTTTGCTCGAAAAGGTCAATTGTTTTAAGTATTATCTGTTAAAAGGTCTGATTTTCGATGAATCTGGGAACTTTAAGGTTTTGTAAGATGTGTCGAGTTCATAATTTCTTTGAAAATAGTATCAGAGAACAGATGGGTAATCTGTGGCGAAGTTTTTCGGGACAAATGCTGGGGTAAAGTGTGGTTTGATGGCCAAAGAATGTTAGGTATCTCGATGGGTGAAGTGTGTCATGGATCCTGTAAGTTTTGGGTGAGGATTTCACACGTGAAGTTAGATTCTGGGAGGAGAGACGGTGCGATAGTATAACCTTAGGAAAGAGTACGCTACAGAGTGGAAAAGGACAAAACTACAAGAATTATAAAAAAGCAAAGGAAGTACTTAATGCATCACTACGAGTCTAAACATCTCAATAAGGTTGCACCGAGAGACCCTTGAAGTTATTTGCAGCTTTAAGCTAAAATCAGTTGTTCTTAAGTACTCAATGTTGGGATCTTCTATCTTGGTGATAAAAGAAGGTTTTCTACTGTTTGTTTCCTTTTTTTGGATTTTGATTCATCAGTGGGTAATTTCAAGAGTTAAGAAAGAGTCTTCACTTGTATTTTGGTCTTACAAGTCCTGGATTTAGAGGAAAGATGAACAACCTCTTCCTAATTCCAAGTTGTATTGCTTTCCTCGTGGCCTCCACTATATTGACATGTTCTTTAGAGTATGCAGTAGCTATGCCCAAGCTTATCACCAGGACACCAATCATCTCTGCTTAGTGTTCTACGAAAATTGCACGAGCTTCTGCATTGTGTAGGTTACCTTGTGATACATCATCAAAGTATGAAAGCAGACTTCGATCTCATAAAACTACGTAACAGTTAAATCTGAAGCAGTGTTATACATAGGATAGGTATAATAATAGCCTGCTCTTGGACTGTATCTAAGATTTTATCCTTGATTTTAGAGTCTCTTTACGTGCTGAAGCAGTGCTATAATACGATACATATACGATAGGAATCATGACCATAATGGTCGTGGTCGTAGTTGACGTCCCCTTAGGAGCCGGCCTCTATGGGGATCCTCCCATATTCTATTTTTATTTTATTTTATTATTTTAGGATAATGCCTATTTGAAGGGTAGTGTTTTAGAAGGTGGAGGACTCCTAGTTCTATAAAGGAGTCCTAAGATAGAAGGTAAGGGTAGGTTGAGTTTTTGAGATAAATCCATAGCTAAGGTAGAGAGATCTAGTTTATTTTCAGTTTTTAATTTAATCAAAGTAGTTCGTTTTTGTCGTTAGTAGTTTTCCATCAATTGGTACCAGAGCTATGTTTAATCCTAGATTTGAGATGTATGTACAAGCAATCGCAAGGATTGCGAAAATTGGGGTGGGTGTTGTGACGGAGGATTCGATGAGATTCGATGGGGTAGGCTTGAAGACCATTACAAGGAGACGACGGAGAGAGAGGGTCACCGTGTGATTGATGTTGTAGGTGGGGAAGATGGAGACGTGTTGAAAAGTTCTCGATCAAAGTCCCACGATATGGTTGCGACCTTGATGCGTGAAGTTCACCTGATTGACGATTCCGATCATCACGAAGTTCAACCGAAGAAAACCAACACCACCCCAAAACCAATACCCAAGGTCGAACAAGTTGAGGAGTGGGGTTTCGTCGATTTGTTCGGCAGCGATGATGAACCCACTTCTGCGATTGAGAAACTTCTAGGTTTTCGAGAAGAAGAGGGCGAAGAAACGCCAAAATTTTCACAATGTGAGACCACCGGAGTGGTGAGTACATCCAGTGAAGACGAAGAATCGTCGAGGTTCGACTTAGAGTCAATAAAATCGCCACAAACATTATGGAGAAATGACAAAAACATATTCGTTAATTCACAAAATGATACTAATGGAGTGGTCGAAACCGTCGTGGGAGTCAGTGGAGAGGTTTGCGGGGTTAGATCAGGGTCTACGACTCCGCCGGTAATCGGTGAGAGAAAACTTGTTTTGTCGCAGGTTGCAACGGCAGGAGTCGGGGAAGAAATGGGCGTCACCCACGTGTTTGGCACGAGGCGCTTTGATGGCACGGGTCGAGGCACGCCAGTAGGCATACCAAGGGACATGGGAGACACAAATTTTGGCATGTTAGTTGGCATTTGTGGCACGCCTTTGGGCATGCCACAGAGCATAAGAGGCACGGGCAGAGGCACGGGTACATATCATGTGCTTGGCACACAGTTGGGCTGGTCTTTAGTGCCTCCACGTGCCTCACACATGTTTGGTACTTTAAGCCCAAACCCAAAAGTGAGGAACCAGACCCTGGCTCAAGCAAGCCCAATTGGGGCTGCGAACTTGGGCCGAACTCAACTCAACATGGGCCCAAGTTGCAGGTACGCAAGAGACGAATTGATCAACACAAATAATTTAGGGAGAGTAGATCACGCAACGGAGGAGAGAGAGAGAAAGCAGAGTTCTACTTGCAGAGAATTTCAGAGACAAAAAAAAGGTATATGAGTGAGTGATTCTATGGTACATGGTATAAAACAAACACCACAGCCTTGCTAGCAACACATGGGATACATGGGCCGACTTGGGTACATCATCCTACTTCAACAGTACACAAGAATATGGTACCCCCGACTCGTTTTGGGTAGAGTTTGAAGATCGTCCACGTACGACAATAAAAAAGTTTTGGGAATTTTGGAAACACATGGGGTTTTCGGCACGACAACAGTTTCTCTTTTCACAGGCCGAGTCAGCAGGTACGGAAAGTACCTTGGACGGATTCGAAATCGTCTTATTCTCGGAGCCACACCTTCAGAGTTCAAAATTCATGGTCAAATTTTTCGCAGCATGGGAGAGTTGATAGGAATCATGACCATAATGGTCGTGGTCGTAGTTGGCGTCCCATTCGGAGCCGACCTGTATGGGAACCCTCCCATATTTTATTTTTATTTTATTTTATTATTTTAGGATAATGCCTATTTTGAAGGGTAGTGTTTTAGAAGGTGGAAGACTCCAAATTCTATAAAGGAGTCCTAGGATAGAAGGTATGGGTAGATTGAGTTTTTGAGATAAATCCATAGCTAAGGTAGAGAGATCTAGTTTATTTTCAGTTTTTAATTCAATCAAAGTAGTTCATTTTTGTCCTTAATAGCTTCCGCGTTAGTAGTTTTCTATCATTATAAATATAGTCGCTCTTGGACTGTGGATAAGATTTTATCCTTGATTTCAGAGTTTGTTTATGTGCACATTATTAATAAAATGAATTTGTTTCCTGTCATCCAAGTTAAGTGTAAGATGGTTAATAGATTGCTCTATGGTTCCTTGCCAAGGGGCTAGCTTGATATGTTCATTGTATTTGAATACTGTTGCATTGTACTGAAACATTGAATTAGCTCAGTCAAATAACTACTGAATGAAGTCATACTCCCAATTAGGTGTGTAATAGAGTTCTTCACATTGATCACAAAGATAGCGTGTAGAGTCACAAACCTTATTTTTTCCTTGCGAAATTGTGTCAGTTGGGATGAGTTTGATTCTCAGTAGAAATTGTAGTAGAGAGGCTATTGGGGTGGAATTGATAGAGAGGGTTTAGGTTCTCTTTCTAATTTATAAATAAAAGTAGGTCGTGGACATTGGCGTGGACCACGGCCAAATTGCAAGTTACAACCAATAGAGTTTGGGGTTTATAACTTACCCATAATTAATAAGTAATACTTCTAATTAGATGGTTCTTTGAAATAACCTCCATCCTAAATTAGATGTATCAGACAGGACTTTGGACTTCTACGCATAGTTATACCACCAAATCTTAGGTCTTTGGTCCCTAATGTAACCATAAACAGACTTAGTACTGAATTAGCATTTGGTTTTCTGAAGAGAAAGTATCCTGCCCTCATTATAAAAGCCTCAATGAGGTCTTACCGTGTTGGAACATGAGTAACATATCTGGCCATGTGAAGGTGATGAGGGGGTTTCTCTAATTACAGGGGCTTTATACAGTATTGCTTAAAAGAAATGTGAGAACATTTAAAGGAAGTGCTTTTGAGTCACTTGTGGTTAAGAATTTCATTTTATGAACCTGCCATGTTTTATACGGGGATGTTTTTCGTCTATTTCTCATTTCCCCCCTTGATTTCCCAGTTCTGTATCTAGCCTGTTTCTTGTTGGAAAGGTGCCGATGAAGGTCCCTCGTAGTTGTAGCTGACATAGTTTTGGTTAGGCTTTGACTGGATCTCCTGCGTAGATTTTTGCTTGGCAAAAATTGAAAAAGCTGAGGCAGTTGCGCTATGCCTTGTTAAGTATGTTGAATTATTCATCTATAGCCCTCTATGTTAATTGAAATTTATGCTCTATGAAGAAAGTCCCGAGGTCGTACTGAAAGCCATCATCAGAATCTGAATTGGACACGTGAATTAGAGATTTCAGATTACTAATGTACCCATATATCATCTCTTTGATACTAAATTTCACATCTGGATATAACAACCTCTGACTGAAACTAGTTAAATTCCTTTCTTTGCACCCATCATGACATCATCAACACCAAATTGTTGAATTTACCACTAATACAACTGGAAACAAACTGTCGTTGCAGTATGAACAATTGTTTTGCTGACATGCCAATCTCTTGGCCAGCAGTGTGTACTTAATTTAGTCGCAGTGCTATTATATTACATTCATTATATAACATTTTGTCGTGAGACTCGCCTATGGGGTATAACAGGAGCTTTAAAATACTCATTCTTATGACATATATCCGTCTTTGATAATTTGGATGTCATTAGCCAAGGACTGAAGGCCTCCCTTTGATGTCGGTTGGTTATACTAGCAAGGAAACTCTCTTTTTCCCTTCAAAAATTCAGTGGTCCTTTCTTAACTATACCTTGAGTGAAATTAGGATAACCATCCAATGAACTCTTCCCAATAGAGACAAACTGATTATCAATGTATTCTCTACTACCTCATTGGTGTTGGGCTAATGGTTTAGGACCACCTCTTGGAGAGAGTAGAGAGAAGTTAGGAGTTCGAAACCTAACACCGAGGGGTCATCCGCCAAGATTTATCTTGACTTAAAATGGAGCGTGCGGCTTGGGGAGGTGCCGTGGGCGAGCCCCGGGAGACTAGTTAAGAGAATGGTGAAAAATGATGAACCCGACAAACTTCCGGATTCCCAAAAAAAAAAAAAAGTATTCTCTACTGTAGTAGGCATTACCCAATATACCTAAACCGAGCATGTGAAGGACCATAACACAATAGCTAATGAACGATGTAGTAAATATAAACCACAGTTTTCCTAATTTCTTTGTACTTGAAGCAGTAAACTAACACCCACTTTTTAGCTTAGATTCTTAGTTGCTCAGATATTTCCTAGAAGCAACCACATTAAAGCAATTTTGTAGGACCTTGAGTGCAAGATACCTGCAGCAGCAGGTTCAAAGGATACAGAATTGTCAGAGCTTATTAAGAGATGACCGAGAAGGTTCCATTACATGTATGGTCCCACTACTCCCACCATTGCGTGCCTCGAGATTAGCTAATAGTGGGAGTTAAGCTCTCTATTTTGTGAAGGAATAGTCCGTAAATGTAAATATTGACAAGAAGTGGAGTTTACTTAAGAGTATCAATAATTACGTTCTGTTACACCACCACCTTGAGCGGTATTTTGCCCATGTCAAAATTGTGGTGAACCTGTTAACATATTGATATTGAAACCATTGGGCTCTTGGCCCAGTGGTGGTTGTGACCCTCCACCAAAGAGTCGTGGGTTCGAAACCGATGGGGTTGGAAACTTAGGGTTACGGATCATAAATAAAATAATAAAATAATATTGGTAATGAGAGCCTTGTTCTACTGAAGTTCCTCTATTAACTGTACCATATGATGCAAACTATGTATGCGTAGGGGCATTTGTGCTGGGTGGACAAATCTTGGATATAATTTTAGTGGCTGAGAGCAATGTTTTCAAAGCAAAATCGAGGAAACGACGATTTGTGAATGGGTGAATGGAGAAAGTGTACGATCATGTCAGTTCAGATTTCATTGATACGTGCTTAGTAGAATGTTTTTCAGAGATAATAGGTGAAGGTTTGTGAATGTATGCATTTCCATGGGCCTTTTTTTTAGCAGGGTGCTATGTTCTGTGATCGGGTGTTTCAGTTGTACGAGTGCATGCAACAAAGTTCCCTGGCAACTGATAAGCAAGTGGCAGTATGTTAAACCATTATTTTCACTGAAAATGAAACATCGCTGGAAATAGACCTTACTAGAGTGAGTCTGCTTTGAAGTCGTAACATTTTTCCAACCCAAACATGCCTTTCGTAGATTTATCAACAAGACCCCTCATGTAGGAAGCCTTAACTCCCAAGTTAACCTAAGTGAACACTCCTTCCTTAATGCCAAAAGGATTCTCCACTTGTCTCATCTTAGTGTTACAGATGCAACCCAAGAACAAGTTGATCATACTTCAACTAAACCATTGACAAGCTGACTCCTAGTATTTTACTAGGAAATCTTAGATAAGTTTCAGACCTTTAATATTGCCATTGGCAAAGATAACACAATAGCTTAGAGGATGTGCTCCTTGAGTGTCCTTATACCTTGATTTTCATCTAAATATAAATGATAAAAAAACTAGATTTTGATACCTCTCTTTTGGATAAACTAGTCAGTTCGACCCTTTGAAAGAGGACACGAGGTTTTACAGGAGTTGAATCCTAACGCCTTTCCTGAATACAAAATCTAAATTTGGATTCCTCATATTCCTTCCTGATATTTTGTCCTTGTTCGTTTATTTGGTTGCTCATTGTTTCATTTTTTATGTTCCTCATTTTATTAGATAATGGGCTATCTATCTGGAGCACCTCCTACCATAATGAGTGGGGCAATTGCTGCACTTTCGTTGCTGATGTATACAAACAATGACATCTGTTTTTCGGTACCCGAGCTGGTGCCCTCCGTCTTACTTTTGTTTCAAAGCAAAGCTAAGGAAATAATAAAGGTAGAGTGTTCCCTCAGTTTCCAGTTCCATTTATTTTAGGAAGATAGTTACACATCTTGGAGATGTAAAAACATGAATGCCTTGTTTTATTTTCCTGCCATTTATCATCCACGAGTCTTGTACATGGATTTCTTATATTATCTCAGCGAAAATTACTGTTAGACAATTTTTCACGTCTCTGGAGATGTGCAGATATATTTCTGTGTTATATTACTTACTTTAACATTGTACTGTTATAATGGAGCAGGCTGTTCTGGGCTTCGTGAAAGTTCTAGTATCCTGCTTACAAGCAAATGACCTGCAGAAGTTTCTTCCTGATATTGTCGATAAAATTCTCCCGTGGTCATTAGTTTCTAGAAATCATTTCAAATCAAAGGCATGTGTCATTTGGCATAAATATTTCATTTGTATAACATTCGTATATATTTTTTGTTTTGTAAACTCATTCTTTATTATTATTGCAGGTTATAGTCATTTTAGAAATTGCTATAAGAAAATGTGGCTCTTCAGTTGAATCACTTGTACCAAAGAAATACGAGCGCTTTATGAAGACTGTCATGGAGGTAATCTATTTCATTCCTAAATCACCAAACTTGGACCCGGCGTACAACTTTGTGGCTGTTAATATTAAGTTGCTCACTTTACGAGCATGTTTTGTTGCATTATTAAGCTCTACGGCAACACTATATAACTCAAAATGCATTGTTGTTTGAAAAAGAAACCATCCAAAATGGATGTATTTCTGAGAGTGAGTATTTCTGAATATATCATATTTGTGAGGTTCACATTTAGAATGTCAGTTAATCATACACATTAGAATGTGTTTATCAACTTGAAAATTATGTCTCTCGACTGAAACCCCTTTACCTAAGTTAAGCACCTCAAACTTTTGCAGGAAAAATAAAATAAAGAAGACATACTCGTCTCATACTTATTAACGCGTCGAACATAACCCTTTCAAATTGCTTGTCCAGAGAAATGTACTTCTCCGACAAACTTTCCTCTTTTCTGACCCCTCTTTGGACATCCTATGTTTCTAATATACTGATATCTATCCAAGTTAGGTGCTAGCTGAATGCTGAGATTAGCCATTGAATCTGACCTGACCGGACTACGATAGAATTCAGTTTTCTTTGTTTGTTGTATATTCAAGCAAATTTGCTTATCCAATATCAGATTTCTTATTGATTCCAGATAGTAAATGCTGATAATGCTGATACAGGAAAACCCATGCTTTTAATTTGTGTCTTTTCTCTTTATATTTGCTTCTTTCACTTAGACTGTTTATTAGAATCGGTTTTTTGTGCTCAAGTCAGAGCTAATGCATAACGGTATGAAATTCATCTCTTGTGTTTTTAATAGTCCCTACCACCTGGTATGTGACGCTTTCCCTATAGCCTAAGGAAAGCACCTCTTCTCCCAAAGTTACGGTGTCATTTTGCCGAGTTCCTTCGACATTGTCTCTCAATCGCCCTTATAAGGCTAGTATACTCTGCTTGTTCACCTGTCGGTTTAAGGTACTGTCAGTTCACTGTGAAGATCACCCTCTCAATTCGAAGTTTTTTCCTGGAAGTTTCAAACCCTCTGTTTCCACTGAACGCTTAAAGCTGGCAAGAAAGAAACGGTTTCTTTCGTAGTGGTACCATGACCACTTTCAACACAATTATTGTGGTTTTACTATGTCCATTATCCTTGAGATACATAGCATAAATTCATTGTGTGTATCCATCTGACGCTCTACGAAGATCATTGCCAAGACATGTTTCACGCCTATTAGATATCATATGCTTGTACACCACGAGTGAATTTATACTTTACAGCACATGAGATTTTCTAGTAGTGAATATATAACTGGATAAAACAACTAGAATGATACGACTCCTTAGTCATATAGTTAACTTTGTGGCTGAGATGCTCTAGGGTGGGGTTTGCCTTCCGGTTGTATTTCTTAACAAAAATCCTTATGAGAAGTATCTAGTATAATGTATTATTTATCTTTTTAAACTTCCTTGAACTTTTTCACAGTGCTTTGTGAAAACCTGATATAATTATGATTTTTAATGCAGCAACGTCACGGCAAGATGAATTCCAAAGAACCTGAAATTCCAGATGCAGTACCAATAGTCACATCTCCTCATAAACGGTTTGACCTTTATATCACGCACACATTTTTCGTACTTTGCAGTTCTATATAGTTTTTAACTTAATTCTTACTCTTTCTATACTATCATGTACCTAGGGGGCTAAAAAGAATGCATGGGGAATATAGTAGTCAAAGAGATCGAACTGGTTCCGGGATTAGGACAACACATAACCAAGATAAGAAACGTAGGTTAAACGCATCTCACACAAATGAGACACATTTCAAAGGAAACCATTCAGGACATGCCAAGAGGAAGGACTCTAACTGTAGTCGCTCGCTAGGAGGGAAAGCGAAGATAGAGCACAACAAATCAAGTAAAGCACAATTTCATAAATCTGCATCAACTTCCAAGTTTCAGAAGCCCAAGAAAACACCAACTACAAAGAAAAAGGCAAAGAACTGAGATGGTGGTTAACATGTTTTGGAAGATTGCATGTGAATGTTACTCTGTGCAGTTGCTCTTGTTTTGTTCATAAAATTGAGAGTCAGATGATTATTTCAAGGGGGAGCAGTATTTCTAATTTGTAAGACGGCACAAAAGGTTTCGTATGTCTCGGAATCCATATTTGTTGGGGTTGTATCCTTATCGAAAATGAAATGAGTTGTATGCAAGTATGAGTAAGTTGACCCAAATCCTTTAACCCAAAAACGTATTTCTCTTTCAAGTGCAAATGTATTATAGTTTGCTCTCCATTGGTTTATGTATATTATGAAATGGTGTTATTAGTTTAACTAATTTAGTTAAAATGTACCATTATTTGAAGAAAAAAATTCATGTATTTTGCATAGTTTTATGCGGAAAATTTTCAATTTTTCTGAATTCGGCTCCTTGGGAAACAACGGAGAATTGCATGGCTAGGTTTTGACTCTTTTGAGACACCCCGAAAAGGCTTACCGCTACAGGAACATATCTCATTTCCATTATGCAGCTTTTGTTCATTCAACCCAAAACCTATAGGAATCTTTGAAACAAAAATGCAACAGATACCAGATGTGAACACAATTACTTCACAGTGCGAGCAAGTCTGGTTTCTACTGGGGATTGTCTTGTGGCTTATGCTTGGTCTATGAGCCCTATCTGAGCCAGACTTATTCACCACTTCAGAAAAGCTAATGAGGGGCACACTGGCTTGCAAACAGGCTTTCATAGGCAGAGGAGCTGGTTTTTTTCTTACAGAGCTGACGAACATCATGGAAGAAGATGCCAAGGGTAGAGTATAATTGAGATTGTAACAATTATTCTTTGTATTGTTGTACTTTTTGTTTTTTTAAGGGGTTTTGTTGCCTATAAGGGCCTCCTTCTCTCCCTCCCTCCCTCCCCTTACATTCTAATGTAGTCTTTTCCTATAATAGTAGGGATATGCTTTCAACCAAGGGTTTTTTTTATTTGGAATAATTCCGATTGATCCCAAAAAAAAAAAAAAAAAACAAACAAACGATCCGATTAATTTGAGTATAATCCCCTCCAAATTTTTTATTATAGAAAACCCAAATTGTCTAAAAAAAATCTCCTAACAATTCAGGATTAATCCGCACTGAATTTTTGAGCTAAATCTAATCTAAATGTTGTAAAAAAATGATCAATATCCCAAAAAAATAATAAAAAAATACCGACTAGATTAATTTGAGTATAATCCCTGTGAATTTTTAATTATAGAAAACCCAAATTGTCTAAAAAAATCTCTGAACAATTAAGGATTAATCTCGACTAATTTTGTTTTAGTCTCGATATTAGTCCGCACTGAATTTTTGAGCTTAGTCTAATCTAAATGTTATAAAATATCTATTTAATTGTGATTAATAGATATTAACTCTCTTATTGCACCATAAATAAATGCACAATGTCACACTTCTACAGGAAAACCGCATATTAAGAGTACAAATACAGTGAAATGTGTCTTATTGCACCATAAATAAATGCACAATGTACCAAAACTTTGGTCCTAAATGCAAATCATATCTAATTGTTAGATATAGAAGTGCCTAATCCCAATCTTTATATATATACACACATTATGGCGGTCCCAAGGGTGTGCATTTATCTTAGGTTACATTGTACTAGTTGCGATCGCGAAGTTTAGGATTTTAATTAAGCAATTCATGGCGAGGGGTAGACTCTCATATGTGCCCCTTAACAAACGAAGCAATTAGCTAGACTAGCGATCCAATTTGGCGCTGTCAAAATATATAGCATAATCAACCTAAATATGTATATTTGGGGTTTGGGCAAAAGAAAATAAAATTCAGAAGGTCAAAGTGGGCAAAATTCTTCTTTTCTGGAAAACCCTAGGTTTATATATAAGCCTGTAACTACAACTTCCTCGCCGTTGTCCATCGCTTTAAAACCCTAGGATCCAAACTCCTCTCTCTACTCTCTCTTTCTTTGGTTTCAATTGCAGGAGAAATGAAGTTCATCGCTGCGTATTTGCTCGCTGTGTTGGGAGGGAACAACGCCCCAACAGCTGAAGATATCAAACACATCCTTGGATCAGGTTTGTTTCTCTCGTTGATTTTCATTATTTTTTTCTTAGAATCTCTCATGTGAAATATCGATTCATTTATATAATTAGCTTGACCTATCAAGTTACCAAGAGTATTGGGTATCTTGGAAATAGCTCTGCGTACTTGCTTTGCAATGGCCCAAATTACCCACAAAATTCCCCATTGTGAATGTTTCCGATATACTATGTAGAGCCTTTTACTTAAAATTTATGTGAAGTAATATGTTGACTATGGTCTTTTAGTATCCTAATTGATATTTCAATTATCGAACCAGCTTGCATACTCACAAAATCTGCCACTACCAGACTCTCCTATGTCCATTTACTTATTCCCAAATAGGATACAAGTCTAGATGCACTTGTTGGCGTTTTATTTAAATATGTACAAATTCCTTTATTTGTTAGAATATCAAGTATGGTGATGCTTATTACTTTCACTAAAACTATCTATTTAATATGCCTCTTTGAGTAGCCAAATGTGTCTTTGGGCGAGTTTTTCTCCCATTTCATGTTTCATTTGGCTTAGTTATGAGGCATACATTAATAGGTCTCGTTCTTTCTTTTGGACTGACTGAGATCTTCTTATGCCGTTTGAGTGGACTATTTGCATCCTCAGTCTATTGTCCTTTAAGCAGCTTTGGAAATAACTTTTGTGATATTAATAGCTTTGGAAGTATTTTAGTGACATTATTTGGTCTATTTTTCTACAATAAGGGGAAATTAGGGAACTGAAACTGTTGTTTGCTTATTTTAATCATTCCCTATAATTTTCATATTGAATTGTAAACTGTTATTTTGATTTGCAGTTGGAGCTGAAACTGATGATGATAAAATTGAATTGCTACTATCTCAAGTTAAGGGAAAAGATATAACTGAGCTTATTGCATCTGGACGGGAGAAGTTGGCTTCAGTACCTTCTGGTGGTGGCGGTGCTGTGGCAGTAGCTGCAACTGGTGGTGGTGCAGCAGCTGCAGCACCTGCTGCTGCTGAGGCAAAGAAGGAAGAAAAGGTTGAAGAGAAAGAAGAGTCAGATGATGTAAGTTATCATTGTCAATTGTTCATAACTTTATTTGATCAACACCTTCAATTTTGACTTAATTTTTTTATAATTATCATCTTTTTCTCTTGTTGCAGGACATGGGTTTCAGTCTATTTGATTGAAGGAATTCAAAGCCAATCTACATTTAGTCTGTTCTGCTCCTTTGCTCCAGTTTTGGTTCTTATTTTCATTTTAGAACTTTACGAGTGATGCTCTTAAGTATCTCAGCTATGTAAAACTTTTTCTCTATTGTTGAGTATGATTTGTTTTCAATTTCTAGACCTGGAACTATTAGTATTAAAGTTCATCTTCTAGTACTTATGTTTCTGTATCTTAATTGTTTTTTTTTTCCCCCTTCAAGTGGTCCTTTGTTTTCTTTAGGCAAATTTGCGTAGTTCGATTATTTGAAAGTTGAACTATATCTGGGTAGGGTACCTTGTATTTTGTCTCTTACAAAGCAATAAGTCTATAAATCATAATGAAGTTGCTATTTGGAAATGATCATGACAATTCTTGTAGAATAAAATATGTAAAGAACTTGTAATTAGTTTTCCCTTTTCTTTTTTAGTTTAGTGATTCAGAAAAGCAACTGATACAGAAACTTTGAACACTTCACAGTAACTTTGAACACTTAACAGTTACATTAACTTCGAATACCAACAGTAACTTCGAACTGTTACAGCCACAATAACTTTGAACTTCGTAACAGAATTAAGTTTCGTGAGAGCAATTTATCTGAAAGAGTAACAAGATGATTAGTGCTCGAGGCGTGGGTCGCACTCTCTTTAAAGAGTATCTCAACGTAACTCGACTACTCTCCCAAGATACAACGCCCAAGTATACTGTAGCTTCACACCGGGAAGTCTATATAAACGATGGTCGCACCTCAAGGTAAACTGTAATATCAAGTTGGGAGAGAGAGATGAATAATGCTCGGAGAGAAATAAGTTATGTGTTATATCTTCAAATGTGTTGTTCCAATGGATATATATAGAGGAGTTGTGCAACGGCTTTATCCATAACATACATGCGTTTTAAAGTTATGTAACGGCTTTATCCATAACGTACATGCGTTTTAAAGGCCCAAAGATCAGGTCTTCAATACTAGTCGTTTTGAGAATAAAGACCAAGTCAAGAACAAACCCAAGCCCAAGGAGTTTTTGAAAAAACCAACAATTCCGTTACAACAATATTGACCTTGATACTTGTTTGCTTGATTTTAAACCAAGGACTCTGATGTTCTACAATGGGTCTATCATTATCAGAAATTGGGACAGAATACTAATCCTGAGGAGACTACACAATTGCCATCAAATGCATACTGTACTTCGCTTCCTTTTTCTCAACATCCCTAAGAGCACTTGCAGCAGGGTGTGGGTTTGAGTTGGGTTTGCAAACCCAAACTCAAACTCACACTTTGAGTCTCCCAGCAGCAAAAAATCAAGTGTGAGTTCTCCTACGTGGCGATACAGTAACTCAACCGAGTGTGAGGAGCTCACACCCAAATAAAATGAGTTTGGCGGTGTTTGGATTACCGTGCGGTATTCCTTTTACAGTCCGGAAAATCCAATACCGCAGGGAAAATCCGGGTGGTATTCCTTTCTGGGCGGTAAAAGGAATACCGCGCGGTAATCCAAACACCTCCAATCTCAATTATTTCTCTAGATCACTCCCTCGCTACTTCTTCTCTCCCAAAACCAAGGAAGCCGAGTTAGAAGAGAACCTCTACGTTCTCCCCAAATGGCAAACTCCGGCGCCAGTAGTAATAACTCTACACCGTCGACCCCATCCTCCCATAACCCACATTCAACACCATTCGCTCAACACCCATCATCACATTTCACTCCATACCTCTACCACAACCAATCGCAATTCCAACCTCAATTCCAATCACAGACCCCACCTTCGTTTACCATATCGCAAGGGGATCCTAGTTATGGACAATATCAAAATCCATTTACACTCTTTCAACCGCAACCTCATGCATTTAGCATGTACTCTCAACCCTATCCGCTCACCCAACCTCAAGGTTTTCAACCTCCAAATTACTTTCAGAATTACCTATTCCATGGTGAATCTACTCAGCACAGTCAAAATGACGCAAATGCGTCAATACCTATTGAAACGGTAGCGCCCCAGGAAGAAAAAGGAAAAGAAAGAAAGAAAAAAGCACCCGCAAAACAAAGACAAAGCGTGCAAGTGCCAGAAGATGCTGATTTTTTGGACGAGACGGATGATGGTGGACTGCATTGGACGAAAGCTGACTTTATGTATCTCTCAAGGGCGTGGGTAACAGCTTCTGTCCAGACAACGGGATGCAGAAAAGGTTTTACTTTCTATCAAAATGTCAACATTACCTTTAACAGAGACCCCGAGTGCCCCACACGATGATCAAGTGGGTCGACAAATCTCAGTGGTATACCCTTAATGCGCAATGTGTGGCGTACAAGGGGATAGTTGCTCAAAAACGATTTAGGAATAGAACCGGGAAAATAGAAGAAGATCGGGTACGTTCTGATTTCCTTTAACTCAATTTCATTTATTTATCGCGGATATACATGTTATTTATTTGTATTTGGTAATTTTGCGAATTGTAGGAAAACGATGCACACAAGATCTATCAAGGCTTGAATGGTGGCAATGACTTCAAACACCGTGAATCGTATAAGATTTTAGCGCGAAAACCGCGATGGGCCAACCTAAGGGATGATGGGTTGAACCATGCGGGGAATATACCAAGAAATGTAGCTAGGAGAACATCGGACAATTCTTCTCCGGGAAACAAGGTCGGATCAAACAATCTATCGGAGGACCCCGACGACCCACCTACACCTTAATTCGCGGGCCCAAATTCTGGCTTAGATGGTTTGTTGTTTGAGGGCCGAAGCAAGCCCATCGGCCAAAATCTCTATAGAAAGAACCTTGTAGCACAAATGGCATTGCATGATGTTGTTGTATCTGGTAGCGGTATCCAAACAATGCTGGATGAACTACGATTGGAGAAGAGACAAGCGAAAGAAGAAAAGAAAAAATGAAGAACCTATGCAATGTAACACTGGCAAGCCAAAATGGATTTTGAGCAAGCAAAGGAAGATCGTAAAATCATGGAGAAAGACCTGAGTACTCTTTCTGGATATCAATTGCAATACTATCTGCAAAGGCAAGCTGAGGTCATGGAACGTCTCGCCAAGAGGGGCAACCAGGTACTTCAAGTGGTGATGAAATGTAATTTAACTTTGTTGTATATATAAGTTTTCTTTCTAAGAATGTAGTTTACCTTCCAATAATGTAATTGTTTGAATAATGTATTTTGCTATTGAAGAATGCAATCTTGTTTTTGAAATGTTTATTGCCGATAATATTGCGTTAAAGCAAATACAAGATTAATGCAATATCAAAAGCATGTTTAATAAACTTGTACAACTAAGAAGCTTTAAATTACATCAAGAACACGCAGATAATACAAGAAATGGAGTACTAAATTTGAAGATTTTCTTTCACGGCCCACAAATGCTCGATTAGATTATCCTTTAGATCAAAATGCACTTCTCGACTTTGAATGCGGTTTATTTTTTATATAAAAGATTTTATTGTTCTGCATTCACATACAATATCGAACCGTTCGCCTTCAATAGTTGAGGGCTCGACCGGATTGTAGTCTAAGTATGATGGGAATGCACCTCGTTCCTCTTCGAAGATCATATTGTGTATTATTACGCACGCCTTCATGACATTGTTCAAAACCTTGGGTTCCCACAATTTAACCGAATTTTTTACAATATTGAACCGAGATTGTAATACCCAAAACTCCCGTTCTACGTCTTTTCGGTAACTCTCTTGTTGTTGAGCAAACAATTTTTGTTTCGCTATAACCGGATTGGATATGGTTTGGACAAGTGTTCCCCATTTGGGGTATATGCCATCCGCTAGGTAATGCCCCATATCATAAGGTTTTCCAGTAATTGTATAATTGCAAGGCGGGGCGATACCATCGGCCAGGTCGGTGAAAAGATGTGATTGTTGCAGGACATTGATATCATTGTTAGACCCTGGTAACACAAAATCTTTTCACATATAACAAGGTTGTGCTTTCTCCTATTCGAATATATTCGTCAAAAAGATTTACCACAACACCGTAACTTAGGAAACGTAGTGCTGCGACTACCTTTTGGTACGCTGATAACCCTATAGTACCAGCGTTGTTGGGTTTCTGGACAAAGTAATGATCATGTGCAACGACTGCATCGAATAGACGCATAAACATGTCTCTACTCATACGAAAACGTCGCCGAAATTCCCATGGCTCATATGTGCAATTCGACTTGAAGCAGTCCCGTATAATGCTGTAATACCCCAATGAGTGATTTTGCATCTTTCACTTATCCTTACGGCCCATGACACTCCCACCATGACTCGAAGTTGCATCGTGTACTACTATGTTCATTGCAGCTGGGTGTCGAACGCAAATTGCCGCCGCACAATCAAAGATAAGATCGTCAGAGAAGGACGACGATACACCTGGAGGATCTCCAATGGATGAATCGGATGATGAAGAAGACATTTGAGGCTGTGGAGTTAAGAGAAGGGTGTAATACCAGTTGGTGAACAAGTTTCCAATGGGAGAGAGAAGTGTAAAAAGGGAAGAAGATATAGGTCTTGAAATCAGGGATTTGGCGGTGAAAAGAACACCGCGCGGTATTCCTTTACAGCCAAATCCTTGTTTCTTTTCGAATAGACCCTAAGTCTATTCGAATAAAACACCTCAGTGCAAAATCTATTCGAACAGACTTTGGGTCTATTCGAATAAGGCTGCTCAGTACAAAATTGTGCAAATTTATTCGAATAGACAAATAGTCTGTTCGAATAGACATTGAAAAAACTCTCCCAAAAACCAAAAAACTTTAGTAAATTTCAACATTAGATAGTTATTGCTAATGAACATCGCACAAACTCTCCCAAAAACCATTCTAGTTAAACTACATCATGGGATTACAAAAAATAAATAAAGGGAAACAGTGCACCTATATCTATTGATAATCATCTCCAGTACCCTGCCCCCTGCGGCTAGTACCGCCTCCCCTGGTTCACAGACCATATCCACGCTGCCTCGTCCTCGCGCCACCTCCAGGTGGTAGTGGCACCACCCGTACGTCACGCCCCCTCCTCAGCTGTAGGTTCTGAACGAGACAAAGTAATATTCACAGTTTCCATTTGGTAATTGAAGTGACATCCTCTTACGGGATAGGAGTTTTGCAGTCAGTACGCCCTCTATCTCAGATACTGAAGAATCTAACCAAGGTTCCCATGTGATCGTCTCAATAGTGCAGTGGTCAATGTGGTATTTGCCTAAAATAAACATATTGGTTGCCTGGTAATTTGTTTTCCTCCTGTTCCCCCTCTCCCCTGCTCTGAGGTGCAGATAGGCCGAGAACTTAATATCTTCCTTGACTATAGGGTGACTAACCCCACAATACTCGTAGAACCAATACTGCATTTCGAAATAATATAAAAAATAATTATAAATTATATTTAAGGTGTTTATTGGAATATATTTGATTTGTAGCTTGTAAGAAAAAAGTTTAGTGTATCTTAAGAAAGTGGGAAAATCCAGTTATGGCACTCCCAGTGGTGACTGCGGTATCTAAACCATGGTACAGGGAAGCAAGAATAGCAGACGCCCACTCATATTGGGCAGCCTCGTCCAAATCGTCCACGGCCGCGAGATATTCAAGCGGGACAGTGTCGTTGGCCATTTGGAACCACAAATGTCCTATCATGAAGAGGATAAAAACACGAGCAATAGTAATATCATCCTCCCGATCAGCTGCGATGGTTAAGTACGTCCTCAAATGTGAAATGCTGACGTTCTCATTCTTTATATGGCTGGAATCAATGTTGGGGAGCAATTGCCTTGCATTGGATAAAACAAACCATGCGTCTTCATACGGCATCTGTGTCAGATATCAGCCGATTGATAATGATGTTAGTGTAGTTTTCTTGGGATGAGTTTGGTATAGGTTGTTGGACATCTTCAAATTCTACTCGTTTTTTTTCCTTCCGGACCTCGACCGAGTTACGGCTCGCTCTGGATCTCTTGTCACTCTAAACTCAGGTAATGTACTGAGGTGTGGGTCTTCCTCTTGGTTTTGCATTGTGTTTTGAAATAATTTGAGAAAAATTTTAGTATACGTTCGATTTGAGAGAGAGAGAGAGAGGAAGAAAAACTGTTAAAACTCGAGTTGGGTTTGATTTGGGGTTAACAGTGCAAGCAACGGTGTTTGGAACCCCGCGCGGTAACCGCGCGGTAAAAGGAACACCGCGCGGTGTTTTGATATCTTCCATATTATAAATAAATAAAATTACACGTCGCAAACTCGAACTCACTCCTGGGAGAGAATGGGTGTGGGCTGGGTTTTTTGTGGTCCCCCTGTCATAGCCCACACCCAAAGTCACACTTGCTGCTAGAGATGCTCTAAGTGACTCAGTAGTCAAGATTGTCTACATCAAATCGCAACCATCTACAATTTAGTTACTACAACCTCTTGTAGTCTTACTCGTTCAAATACGGCAAAACATTTTACAATACATCTTTGGGGAGCTTTATAAGTAAGGATGTACTTTTGGAATGACAAGGAGATTTAAGTCTCCAATCAAATTTTGTAGTAGCACGGTTGTGGGCCCATCACCTAACTAAATCTACAGCTACAACAAAAAAAATCTAGAAAATCTTAAATAAAAACAAAAAGGTAAAGTCTTTCTTCTTTCCCTCTCAATCAGAAAATAAATATCTCACGAATTTTTTTTAAAAAAAATCCCTCTCTTTCTCTTAAAACTTATTAGGTTGTCGTAAATATGATTTTGTTCAAGGGAGTCCCTCAAGAAACAATTACTGTCAAGTATAGGTGAGTTGTAGAAGTATGAAATCCTTGCACTAATAAATTGAAAATTATATTTAGAATTGGAGTATTTGATTTAGGTTTTAAAAATACATTTAGAAGGAGATCATGCGGTGTTGGATATGGACTCATTGATTTAAGTTACATAAACAGATTCTTCAAATTTAGAAGTAAAAGAAGTTAATTAATTACTTTGGAATCTTTCATGGTTAAAAGAAAGTAAAATGCGAAGAAGGAGATTGGTGTTTTTCTACTACGGTTTCTAAAATCTAAAACTTCTTAATCCACGTTTAATTCTAATCTTTGTTCAAGTTCTTTGTTGTTTTGGGAGAGAAGAGAGGCTTTAAAGGGGAGACAATTTCCTAATTAAGGAGGATAACAATTTCTAAGTTGATGGGCCCACATCCTTGCCTCAGAAAATTTGAAGCGAGATTTTTAATCTCCTTGCCATTCCACAAATATATCCTTGCTTATAAAGCTCCCCTATATCTTTCCCTCTCCACCCTTTTTTGTGTAGGTCCTCTGCAAAGGAACTAGAAGTAACAACAAAATACATAGTTACAGGATAAAATCTGGCAGGTTTGCTTAAAGCTCTATTGGTTTATTTGAAGACTCTTATCAAGTCACAGTACTCCAATTCATCGATCATGGCATATATGTTTCCATTGTGCCTCTAGCTTCCCAAGGGGAGTCCTCCCATTTTCCAGAATGTACATAGCCTTCTCACAGTCAGAACGAACTTGTATTCTTTTTTTGAAAAAAAAAAATTTGAAAGTAGGGAAGGTAAGAAGACTGGCGTGCACCACAGAAAAGAAAACGTTGCAAGTAAAGTATTTGCTTTCTAGTTTTGACTGGCAACTCAGAAATCCGAGAAAAAAACAACTAAATCTCTTACCATGTTGAAGGTGGGGGGAAGGAATCGCACTGCAATAAGTCAAGGCAAACTGGTGAAGTGAGAGAGAGAGAGAGCCTGATTACAAAATCGCCGCCAAGGTTACATAAAGCCTCCACCGCTTTACCTATTAGGCGTCTTTGGTACATTATCTTTTTTCTTGCTTAAAGGGTCATTTTCTAAAGTACTGTTTCACAAGCTCTACTCCCAAACAAAATGTAGGGGTTACAGGGGTGCTAACACGGCAGTGGTTCCGGAGAGCTACAGTTTCCAGACCCGAAATTACTTCATGAAATCCAAGAGACAAAAGTCAGAAAAACAAATTATTTATCTACTAAAGTTTTCAACCATATTGATGCTATCTTGACACCTTAAATAAAAGGTAATTCTTGTGCAATGAATCGAAATATAACTCATTTTCATTTCCTTCTTTCTTCACTTTGAAACCCCTTTAGGCTCTAATTGTATATATTTATCATTCTAGTGCAGTAAAAGTACACTGACTGAAACTCTAGAAAAAGTTTCCTGGCTCATTATCATGTTGTGTCCCATTCAGGAAGATTTGCAGTAGCCTCATTCACCCTCTTTACCAATGTGACCTACAAAACCAATGAATGACGGCATTTAGAGACAGAGATACAATATAATAGGGTAAAAACATTGGTTTATAGTTATCTGTTAGTTAGAAAAACGTAGATGAAAACACAAGAGAGTTAAAGATGCTCCTATAAAATCAACATGTCGGTGGTCATAGTAATTATTAATTATTAACAATTGTAGACAAGTATGACTTCTACTAATATGGTTGCAAGCCAACAATCAGCTCCAACGCCCACATATATTACAGTGATTCATGCACAGAAGTGGTGATCCTCTATGACTGGTAACTCAACTTTAAAGTTTGAACTAAATAATTAATGCAAGGACTCGTTTTTCTCTTGCATAAAGAGCTAGTCATTCTTTTAAGCCATACTTCGAGTTTTCCAATTTTTATAGCTTGTTCTGGCAATTGGCTGGCCCTTTTTTTTTGAGTTGGAAGCTGCTTGTGAGAATTGGCTGACCTTACTCTCGTCTGTTGCGAGGCTGTCCTCGAATCTACCTTTCAGCTGTTTCTTTCAACAGTCTTAGTTTCTAACAGATTCCTCGTTCAGTGCTTTCCATCAACAGATGAATCAAACATCTTGCTGACTTCTTCGAACAGCCAGAGCAGATAGCCCTCAAATGAGTAAAAGGTATCTCTAAACTGATCCAGTCAGGGTAGGCCAAAGTTGGAGAGCATAGCAGATATTTCTTAGGTTTCTCCCCTTATTGGATATATTAACTCCAAATCCCTGATTACTATCAAAAGGCATGGAGGTGCTTCTAGACGCTCCCCATGACTGAGTGGACCAGCATCAGAGAGCATCAATGATTCTTAGTAGGTCCCTCCCCTCCCCCTTGTTGAATATATCAACCCCGAATCCCTGAAACTGTCAAGGCATGTAGGTGCCTCATAGGCTCCTCGCCTCTGGGTGGACGAGCACTGGAGAAGGAAACTAATAATTTGGAAAATATAGCCTTCACAGTCGGAATCTTTTGGTGGACATGCGAGACAATTCTTGAATATTTCTAGTTTTGACTGGTCAAAAAATTTAGATCTCCTTCATTAGATTAAGTCATGAACACCTACAGAGTCGGCAATGTCCCACCATGTCTATTTAGAAATGAGAGTAGTTTAAGCGTTTAAATTAGCTAGGGGGTGCTGGTTATTACAAGAATGTCCTCAAGTCTTCTTAAAGTTCAGAATAATCAACTAACACAAACAAAATGAGAGGAAACTCTGAGCATAGTAATGATATGCGCAAGGGTAGTGTCTGGGGATGTTAAACTCCAAATAACCCCTCTTTAAATGATGAACAACTAAAAGGCCAAACTATAGAGGGAATGTAGGAGAAATTGACCAACACAGTTCATTACTGCTCCTAGAGAGAGCAAGTAAAAGGAGCTACACTTGACTTTTTTCTCATGTCAAATAAAAAAAGGACAACAACATATAATCAAGTAATTCATATGGTCAACATAGATTGAGGAAAAATGATATTTCTACTGAGTTTTGCCTAACTACAAAGGATGAACATTCTAAATAGAAGAGAACAGTGTTCAAACTTATTGGAAGAAAAGAAGAACTGAAAACAAATAAAAAGAGCATAACATAGAAGCAAAGTTATGGAAATTTTAGCTTTCGAGTGAAATATTGGAAGTTCAAAAGCAATCACGTTCAACAAACTTGAAACCAGTGCATGGGAAGGCCACAGGAGTTGAACAGTTGCACACTCAAAGTAGGGATGGCAATTTGCCCCGCCCCGCTGGGGATCCGCCCCGCCCCGAACGGGGCAGATTTGGTATGAGCTAACCGGGTATGGGGTGGGGATGGTATAGGCTACCCAAAATCCGTCGGGGATCGGGGCGGATTTGGGACGGCTAGGATAAAATCCGTTATCCGCCCCGCATCCGCCCCACTAAATATTAATCAATACTTTTACTATTATACCCTTATATAACCCTATATAAGTATTATTAGAATTTAGAAACCCTAACATTCGCAAAGCAGCCGCAAGCTCTCAAGTCTCAAATCCTCTTCTCTCTCTGTATCTGATCTCTTCCAATCTCTCAAGTCTCAAACCCTTACATTCGCACACCAAGCTCTCAAGTCTCAAATCCTCCTCTCTATTCTCTCTGTATCTGATCTCTTCTCTCTTTATATCATTGTGGAAAATCGAGGAATCATTGAATCCTCTTCTCTGTATCTCAAGCATCATTGAATCCTCTTCTCTTATCTCAAGCAAGAAAATAAGGACAAAGGACTCTCCTTTTCTTTTATTTTCATTTCTTCTCTCCTCCTCCTCCAAAGCAAAACTGGTCTTCAATGATTTCTAGGTTTGGGTTCTGTAAGTTTTTCACTTTAGATGTATGGGGTGCTTTAAAAATCTGATTTTTATTAAAGTTTAATATATTCTTTTTATTTGGAGTGGTTTATGGAGATGGGGTTGGTTTAACTTTAACTAGGTTGTGAAGTAATTTTTGGGGTTAGATTTTTGTTGCAAGTTATTTTTTTTGTTTTTTGTTTTGTAAAAATGGGTAATGTTAGTAATATAAGAGGGGATGGCGAAAGCAACAATTCAGGGGAGTTTGAAGAAGAGCAACACATGGTGATGGAGGAGGAGAATCCTGTTGCATTATACTTTGATTATACTTTGCAGTCTCTGTTGCATCTGTTGGATTTCTTGGATTTTTACTTTGATTATACTTTGATCTCTACTCTGTTGCATTATACTTTGATTATACTTTGCTTACAGTGTCATCTTCTTTTGCGGTCTTGACGATAATTCCTTTATCTATTGTCTCAGACAACTATATGTTCTTATTGCATTTTTTGGTCTTCTAGAGAGTATGGTCAACTTTTGGTGGGTTGCGGTATGATAGGAGATGCTCTTAAGATATTTGAGGAGCTGGAGCTATAGGATGATTTAATACACTGCTACTGGTATGCCTTCATGACTCAAGGCTTGAACCATTTCAAGCAAATTAAGCAATTAGGTTTCAATGCTTCGTTATTCTTCGCTCCTTTGCCATCTAGTATGCTGATTATTGGTTGTTTTTTAAATGGATATCTATATGCTGATTATTGGTTGACAGATTGGTTTAAAGTTTAGGAATCAAGGTCTGTTGCATCTATTGTATAATATGTTGCATCTGTTGTATAATCTGTTGCATCTGTTGTATAATCTGTTTCAAGGTCTGTTGCATCCGTTGTATAATCTGTTGCATCTGTTGTATAATCTGTTGCATCTGTTGGATATTTTTTGTATCTTGTATCTTGTATCTTGGATATTTTTGTATCTTGGATTTATGTGAGAAGATGCTTAAGACTAATGTATAGGAAGATGTTCGTGTAATTCAAATGTTAATTGTGATCCTTCAAAACTTGGTCTTGATAATGGGGGTCAACCATGCCAATATCATAGTGTCATTTCAGAGTTTACTGCTAATGGTACCACATCAAAGCCTTCTTCGGTACACTTCTTTACATATCACTCAAAATTATTTTTGACAATTATAATGAACATGCACTGATTTAGCTCAATTTTGACATGTTCTTAGGCGACAAGAGCTAATCCTTCTGAAGTGAGAAGGATATTTACCATGGGCCTTCCATTTTCAGGTCATCATGCAGGGCAAATTCTCTTCGGCCCTGATGATGGGTATCTATACTTCATGATGGCAAATACATCTGCTAGCTCTATAAATCCCATATTTCCGATAACTGGTTACAATCACTCTGATGTAAATAAGAACTAAGGATCTGCATCAATCTCAGGTGGCTATTTCTATCGGTCAATGAGTGATCCATGCATGTATGGAAGGTGAGTCCAGCTTCAGCCACTACTGTAATTAGTTTTGAAAATTGTACTTGATTTATCAATAGATTGTGTTTGTATGTAGACATGCATATAGGTTGCTACTTACCGATCTTTCTATTTTATCAATACTTCAAAAACAGTTAGCCTGTCATATATTTTCTTGTATTTTTTCATATTTTGTTTTTCGTCTTAGTCTTTTGTGTTTTTGTAAATACCGTCTTCTGTCTTACGGACCATATTTTAGATTTTTCTTGAGATTATTTTGTTTGGTAAAAATACTTTACTAAAAAAACAGACCTGAAATTTCAGATTTGGTATTAATATTATAAATGTTAATTTTTTCGGAACTTTCTTTATAAACCATATTGGATCATTGGCTCAATTAAGTGAGAACATAGTTTTGATCATAGTATCTATCCGTGAAAACACAGGTACTTATATGCAGATTTGTATGCTGGAGCTATATGGGCAGCTGATGAAATCCCTAAAAACAGTGGATGAATGGAATAATGGATGTATTTTTTTTGAACGTATGTTATTAATGATTGAATTAATAATAGATGTTAGTAATGCCTTTTTTTTTGTATGGATGTTAGTAAAAAATTTTTTTAATGAAATAATAGATGTATGGAATATGAATGGAATAATGGATGTCTTTTTTTTTTGAACATATGGATATGGAATAATGGATGTTAGTAATATTATTTTTTGTATGAATGTTAGTAATGCCTTTTTTGTTGTATGGATGTTAGTAATATATTTTTTAATGGAATAATAGATGCAGGATGTATGGAATATGAATGTGGGGCGGATCCGGGGATCCCCGAATGGCATTTAAGGCGCGGGGATGGGGCGGGGATTCGGGGATCCCCCCGCTTATTTTAAATGGGGATCGGGGCGGGGATGGGAGGTGCAAACCTAAGCGGGGATGGGGATGGTATTGGCTCCCCCGCCCCAAATCCGCCCCATTGCCATCCCTAACTCAAAGACGGGATCCAAAAGAAGAGAGGTAAGTCGATGATTTAACTATCATTTTTCCAAGTCCACCAAATTACCCAACATTTGGCCAGTTCGATGGGCGGCCGATTAGTAGTCTAGATATTCAGGTGTTCCCAAAAAGGCAAATAATTACGAAGACGGAAGATTTGCAGTTATTGGCCATTGAATGGCTATGTTATAATTTTAGAGCTGGTAAAATACTTCATTGCTGTTCTTTACATTTTCTGTTATCATAATTAAGGGTTTGGGACCATTTTAACTGTTTATTGTTAGTTTTTAAAATTTGTATTGAAGCTATATAGGCATGACTTATGATGAGATGAAGCTGTTGGTAAACCTGTAACGACGAGTCACAACGTCCATGCATTATCCTGTTGATGTTGGTTACTCTTGCTAGGTAGCCCGGTCAATGTTGATTAAATAGTTGACACACGTCTTGCCATTTGTGTTGCCTAGGCGTGTGGTCAAGGTGTTTGAGTATCCGCTCTTGCAATTATCTTGGGACATCGTTAAATTATACTCTCTTGTTGCTTTTGGGAGAGTACAAGACACCTTTGGAGATATATAAACATACATAGAGGACCTTCACAAAACCTCGAATTCTTTTACTACAAGCAAACTTAATGTCAACGGTATGATCTTGCAGCACATTGAAAATTGATCTTGGGAAGCATATGATCTTGTTCAGTGGGAGGCTGTGTTAGTTAGTATGAAAAGCTATGAATTTAACCTAAACTTTTGGTGACTGGACTAAACAAAGCATTACAGCCACTACTTTCTCTATATCCATCAATAGGAGTCTTGAAGGACATTTTAAGAGGGAGAGAGGGTTAAGGCAAGGGGACCCTTTCTCTCCTTACCCCTTTGTAATTGTTATGGAGGATTTGAGGATTATACTTGAGAGCAAAGTAAGAAAAGGCTCTCTTCAACTTCACAAAAAAAGAGTCAACAAAATTCTAAGTCACTTGATTTTTGCATATAACCTCTTAAATTTTTTCAGTGGTGATACGAACTCAGCCACAAGTTGAAAAGTTGTTTTGGCAAACTAACAAAAAAATCACAGGAATGGTCGTTAACAAGTCTAAGGTTTACCATGGTGCTATTCAGGATGACTTTCAAACACTAATTACCAACATTTTGGAGAATAAAAATGGAACCATGCGACAGATATCTTGGGACCCCCCTAAGCTCTGCTAGATTGAAGGCTAGAGACTGTCAACAGCTGGTTGAACGAGTGATAAACAAAATTAGCTCTTCGTAGCACAAATTCTTAACTGGAGCTGGGAGACTACAACTGGTCCAGTCAGATCTTCAAAGTATAAGTGTGTACTTGATGGGAGTGTTCATCCTCCCTAAGCATACAATTGACAGTTTAAACAAAGTTTGCTTTAAATTCTTGTGGCACGGAGCTGTAGAAAGAATAAAGTGTGCACCTCAAGATTGGAGTACAGTTAAGGTGTATGAAAACATGGAATAGAGCTGCAATTATAAGAGACCCATATGGTGGCATCATGAAACGACTATGGGTCAGATGGGTGGAAGGTAACTTAATCAAGGGAATACAATTTTGGGAGATGAAGATTCCAACAGTTGCTCATGGGCTTGGATATGTGTTTTAAACTCTAGTAAGGGAGCTAAGAAGATGGTTCTGCCGTTGGTTGGAGATAGCCAGAAAACTCTACTTTGGAAGGACCATTGGCATGAAAAGGGATCCTTCTTGTAGATTTTTCCCAGGAACTAAGGTTTGACTCCACCTTAAACATTAATGCTACTTTAACTAATGTTATTAATGACTTCTAATGGCGATTCCCTCAACATCCAACAGACTCAGAACTACTATTTGTAGGAATAATGAAGATATGGTGGTGTGGACAGCTTCTCAAATTGGTGTGTTATCTGCTGCTATGATATTTCAGCCTTAGCTTTTTTGGTATGCACGACTCTCCCCTTTTCCATTTATGATATTTCAGCCTTAGTTTTTTCGGTTTGCCGTTTATGTTATTTCAGCCTTAGCTTTTTCGGTATGCACGACTCTCCCCTTTCCCATTTGACAGTTTCCAGGCTCTCCAGCTCCACAAACTCATCTCGCAATTGCCGGTCTCGAAAAAAATTAGGCACGATCGCCTCCTCAAAATCGCTCTTTAAGAGAGAATTTTGGCTGGGATGGACCCCACATCTAGCCGGCTCAAGCCCATCTTATCGCATCAGTCTGTGATCGTTGTAACAAAGTAGGTTAGAGGTCGCGCTTAGACACGAAGCATTAGAAAATAAAAATAGATAGGCTCTTGAAAAAAACGCCAGGACTGGTTCATCCACATCAGGTGACTTTTGAGCCTTTAAGGCACTGGGCTCCTGATTTCTTTTAACTATATGAGTGCATGCAATTCATACAAGTGGTTGAAGTTGGTGGGGTAAACCTATCATGACGTGGGGCTGCCATTGTGAGCTAACTATGTAACCGAAACTTCTAACTGACTAACTGACCTTCATCCCTATCGCCTAGCAACCCTTTCCTCTTTATAGTCATCCTTAGGGTTAGCTACATCCTCTCCCGAGCCTTCACCTAGCTTTTTCGATAGCGTACACTCCGGTCTAGTAGTAGGTCCTGCGGGATAGTGGTAATGTTTATAAGAGCCTCAGCTAGAACAAAAACGATGACCCTGTCATTTGTGTAGGGCAAGGCTAGAATTGGTACGATTAGACGGCAGTTGCAAATTTCTATATATGTATAGATAATAGAACGTACCATTACTAGGACCAACGGGAGACTCGAAGAGTGCATCAGGAAAAAAAATTATAGACATTACTTTTAAGCAAATTCCATTTTTGCTTGTCCTTGGGGTTCATTCGCTAACTTGAGGTAGGCTAAGGCTAGGCCAAAGCATAATCGAGAAGGGGCCCCGAAGACTGACCTAGTCTTCCATAGCTTTTAGGCCCCATCACTGAGGTGAGAGGGCCAGTTCTGAAGCATTAATGAAAGGATCTTGAAGCCTTACACCAAGTTCATTTTTCTTAGAGCTAATGTTTTTCCTAAGCTTTTTCCCTAGGCATAGCTGGACCGATTTAGCTAAGCTATTATTTGCCTTCGGTAGGTTCTTTTTATGCTCGCTGATGCATCGTCTTAGCTTATCCTAGCAGAAAGATAGGCCAAGATTTGCAGACATCAGTTAGTTGAGGTTGAGTCTTAGTCGACCTATCTGTTGGTTTGAATGTGAGATTAGTTGACGACGCCTGCAATTGGTAGGACCTACTAGCTTCAACATCACGGCTTTTCTTTGATGAGTCACCTAGTTTTCTTTTCCTTTGTTGAGGTTCGGTTCAGTTGACACTAGGGTGGGCAAAGGGCCAGAGAAGAACTCGTTGGTGGCAACAAGAGGTCCTAGATTTTTCTTAACTGAGAGCTTTGAGTTGGTTCCCACGCCCGCTCTTTTAAAAGAAAGGACTAGTCTTTTCGTAGTAGTAATGCTGCCTTTTGCAGGTTAGGTTTAAGAAGAATGTCGTAACCACCAGAGCCTAGTAGGACATTATAGGGTAAGGCTAGGCGTCATGTCACATGTCTTGAAAGCCTTTCGCTCTGCACCACGATTACCTTTCGTACCAGGATACAAGATGGGCCTTATTTAATAGAATGTTATACGAACTATAGCGGAAGCAACGGATTAACAAAAAAAAACTAACGTACTCTTTTATTGATTACTAGCAAGAAAACCAAGAAAACAATAGATCTCGCTCTCTCTCTAGCCTTAACCTAGGCTTTCTCTCAAACACCAACTCTAGTTACCTCTATCCCCAAGACTCCCCTTTATAGAAAAGAAGCCCTCTCCTTCTCAAACACTACTTACCTAAAAATAAGAAACATATCTTAACTAGAATCTACGCATACTAGAAAACTAAAAGGTCGGACCCACGAGGAGTGCGTCAAGTAAGAGATGCCCATGATAGGTCGTGGTATCAGAATGCAATTTTTTTTTATTCTAATATATCCTTGTAAGGGCCTCAACTAATAAATGGAGACTAGAGAATCATCAGGGTTGACAAAGTACATATCAGTTGCATAAGAACAATTTCTACCTAGTCTGACATGATCATAAGAAAAATGATTATAACAATAAAATATGTAAAATTTACAAACATCATCAACTGTAATGAGGTGCGATACGAATTCAAAAAGAAAATTAACTGTAAATTAATTATAAGCATACCACACTTTCAGGGACTCCTGGAGGGGGCAAAGATATGTTTTTTGGTGGAGGACCCTTAAGATATGATCTCTTGTCGAAGCGCCACTCCCCTTTTTTCCCGTATGTTAGCTCACCCTGATAAGGTATCATAACGAATTTTGAACACGTATATAACCAATCAACCAAATAGAGAATTTAGCAATGTAAGCGAGTTATGTTGAAAAAAGCAACATTGGCTCCACATAACTCATAGGTAAGCATTAGATGAAAGAGTTCACTTCACCTTCAAAGAATAGTCACATCCGTAAGTGTAATGGATGATAAACCTTTTTCCAATGTTCTTATCCCATGGGGGCTGCAATCAACAATTAAAGGACTATAAACAATAAGTACAGAAATGTGTCGTAGTAGAGAGTGAGAGAGAGAGAGAGAGAGAGAGAGAGAGAGAGAGTGGACCTGTAGCATAAAATCTTTTCGGAGAATGTGACGCACATCATGCAATGCAGATGCAACAGCATATCCATACCTGATTCAGTAGAAAAAAAACATACACATTTCAATTTTCAAATAAACCTAGACCTACACTTATCAACAAATATATGAAATAAGTTTATGATTTTTTCTACAAGTTCCTCTCACATTTCTAGCACCCATCCGAAAGCTTTATCCGTCTCTGGGTCATTTTTCATTCTTATGGAGACATTCATCCATGTAGGCGCAATCTTCTCCAGCATGGCCTGTAACAGGAAGATGTTTATTATTAGACAACCACTACCATATGCTTAGAATATCAAAACTGTAGTTCTCTAAGAAAATATCTGAGATAATCATGAATAGATGTAAACTCCCGTGAGATTGAGCTAGTTCTATTAAGCTGCAATAAACACGCGGCACTACCTTTTGGATGATAACAGGAGAATTGCCAATTGGATCGATATCTGTCACAGGGCCCTTCTCCTCTGGGTAGTACTTTCTTATAATTTTTTTATTTTCGGAAGGTTTGATATAGAAAAAAGCAAATCCAGCTGGATATCCTCCACGTGCTAGGTTGGGCAGAGGATTAACAAAGATGTGGTCAGGCTCTGCCATCAGAATGTAACTGAAATAACCATGAAAAGTATATAGACTATAAGATGAATTTCGAAAAGAAAAAAAACCATATGTATTTTAAAGTACATGCACTCACTCCTCCTCAATTATAGCCTTTTCCAGCCACTGTACGAATGCCCATGGTCTATTCAAGACGATATATCCCTACACAACAATTAATTATAATGTCAATGAAAATTATTTTGCAGAATATGTGGAATATTGATATGCTCCAACAAAAAACTGAAAATAACCCCATTTAGACGATAATTGCAAATAAAAAATATTCCAAAGAGGGGAAAATTAGATTGAATTCAGCAACTACATGGATTATCTAAAACATGAACCAGGTCGATTGAAAAGTGTTTACAAACAAACAAGCTGCTTCATCTTGCAAGAGTAGATGTGGAACATCTCCACTCCAAGAGAGAATTAATGTTTTCTCCAACAAAAAATGGGAAAGAATCCTTGATACAGAACTTCTGTTTTATATTGCAACTAATCAGTCTAAGCGCAATTACTAGGTAACTTTGAAAGTTGTATCAGCCAGTAAAATGTATATAAGAAAAATAACGAAACGTTAAGGAATAAATCATAAAATGCATACACAAGTTAAATTTCTCACTCACCCGATCCATACCTCCAGGAAGAGGATCAGCCACAAACGTCGGAATCTCATCCATGAGATTATCAGGATTCCCAGAATGCAAAACCCTAGTAAACCCTCCCATCTCCGACCCAGCCATGTTTTTTACCTTCTTATACCAATAATACATAATTCTACATTGCCACTTGCTATAAGGAGAATCACTAGCCGTAACGACAACATGATAAGGCAACCTAACATTATCATCACCCCCTCTCTTCACATTATCAGGCATCTCAGTAATGGGATCAAACCCATTATCAAAACCGCTCGAACCCCTCATCGATCTATTGTGAACTACCATTGTGATCAAATTATACGTCGCGAAGAAAAACCCTAATGTTAAAATGATCAAAAACAAAGGTGAAGCAGCTCGACCCATGTTTTTCTTCACTATCATCTTTAATGGCGTCTTCTTATTTCACGAATTAAACTCAAAACCCTAATCAAATTCTCCTACTACCAGTAGAGATGACCCAATACAAGTAAATCTATAACGATCAAACCTACAAGAGAATCAAATCACATAAAATAAGGTCTAAATCTTTGATCCAAAGTGAAGTAATGAAATTGAGATTGCTTACCATTAAGCAGAAATGGTTAAGGAGAAGAGAGAGAAAATGCATAGATTTGAAAACAAGAAACGTACTAAAGTACCGCAACATGGTGGGAAACGACCAAGAAAAATATTTGAAGATTTTATTTTCAGTGAAATATATTCGTGAAAATCTTCTCAGTTAAAATCAAATATCTTCAATATATTAAATATTTTAATGAGCATTTTAACTTTTTAATTTTAGCATTAGATTTTTACTTCTCCATGTAGGCGAATCTAGCACATTGCCTAGTAGTTTCTGATCATTTATGTTTTGTTCAACCAAGTAGGCCCCAAAAAACTTGAATTTACCATAGAGGCTTCAAAAATGACATCTTTATAAGGACCAAGAGCAGTGCTATCAAAATATATATATTCTAATAATATCTTTTTGGAAATGATGTTACGGTCTCCAATAATAAGTAAAGGGGTAGAGAAAGTTCTGGTAAAACTGTAGAAGTCTTAACAAAGTCCCAGAACATAATCCCATTACGGGTTACATTGATGTTTGTTCTCTGCAAGCATATATATCTTAATTGTAATGGCAGTAATGTGTTGCTGCCACTCAAAAATCATTACCCCAGTGTAGCAGCTTACTGAAAGTGTTACGCAGGTGCACGACCATTGGAAAATTTCAAGGGATGCTTGAACTAACTTACAGAGATACAAATACAAAAGCAGCACACAAAGAACGCTAAACACTAGGAGGCCCGAGTTGATGATTATTCGGGAGTCCATGTCCTGAAGCATTGTATTCCACTGCTAGAAGGGCGTTTTTGCAAGAGTATTCTTAAATATTACAAGCTCAACATATTTAGGCAACCACCATAACTTTCATGACCTAAGGTTCAGTTCTAATACATCAACAGTCAATAACTGGCAGGAGTTGTATATAATTTCAAGAGTGGCATAAACAGAAAATAAAAAAGCAAACACAGTGCTTGAGTTTTTCTTTTACGAAGTAGCTTTACTCCCTGGGATGGTACTTAACATATAACCTTGATGATAAAAGATTCCCTATTTCTTTTCAGATTGAGCTGACTCTTGTGCTTGTTTTACAATCCTTAATTGACCACCTTCTTTGTTGGCAGCAGTTGCCGCTTTCAACTCATTGCACTGGTTTATGAACTTAGTTACTTCCTGATTTCACCAAAGAGTTAGCTATCAGTACAAGTTGTAAATGAAAGAAAAAAATTATTAAATCAATCATTGGATATGTAACATTAACACGAGTATGTGTATCCGCGTCCGACATGGGTACGAGTAGTCAGACATCGCGGCTTTAAATAAGTAAAAACATGGACAATGAAGATTCTATACATTTATGGTACTAACTTTTTGTTAAAATATTACAAACACAAATCGAATTAATATAGGTTGAATTACACTAATAATAACCATATATGCAATATTAGTAGTTATTAGGATTGAGTAACATGTCCAAAGAATTGGAAAGTTTACAGTATACGGCACGGTTACTGTAAACTTTCCAAATGTCCACACAACTGTCTGTGTGTTCAACACGGATACTTTTCCAAATATTGAGTGTCCGTGTCGCATGGATCATCGTCATTTTATAAGTTGGGACTTAAACAAAAGAAACTCGCTGAGTGAGCTTGTTATCAATAGCTTGATATAGGACTCCTCATAGTCTATATTGCCAAATTGTGTTATCGTCATTGTCAGGGGAAAACTCTAGTTGTTTTGGCACCATCACCTACCAGGCCTCTAGTCATTGCGTGTTTTGTTCAAAGAGGGTATTACCGCCATCCTGCTACAAATTAGACAGCCCATATGCTTCAAGGTATAGGATGGTCGAAAGCTTCATCATATTCAAATTGACAATGATGTTCATTATGGTTTACAGCTAAGGCGCTATCCTAATTATTCATGAAATCTTTTTTCAGTGATATCATCACAGGAATCATTGACTTCTTATTTCTACTCATGAAAGCTTCACCTGCAGCCATCATATAGCGCACAACTATTTAATAATACTAGAAGTCATCTCTATGATAGAAGCTATTATTCTTATTTGTTTGGAAACCTGATCAAGAAGGGCTGGGGATATGTGTGGAGTCAAAAAGGAAAGGCCAAAAAAGTTTTGATTTGGGTTAAGCACTCTTGATAACACAAGCGTCTCTCCAGCATCTCCCCCGTTGGACTAAAAAGAAACCTCGATATCTGGCTTGAGGACCCGCCTTTGTTTTCTCAATGTTTTGTTCCCTATGGACAATAAGCAACGAAATCAAGGCATTATACAACTTATCAATGGTTAATGCACCCACCACAACAGCTCAACCACATGAAAGTTTTAAGAAGTTCAATCATGGTGAGCATATTCGCCATATAGCACATCTTTCAAAGATGAAGCTGCTTGTATAAAGGGGCCTTGAGGCAGCCTAACTGAACCCTAATATTTTTACCCACATCATGAGGATTGCCGCTTGAAACTGATGAACGTTTTGTGACTTCAACCCTAAACCGTACAACCAAGCATGGAGAGATGAAATATTCATTGATCATTCAGATATTTCCAATCTTTCCTTCTTTTTTTTCTTTTTAAGGCACACAAATGGCTATCCTTAGCTAAAGAGCACTCCGAAATCAAGACCCACCTAGGCAGTGAGTGCGCTTTTAGCACGACCTTACCCCCTTTCGTCCTCTAAAGTAACTATTCAATAAATATGTATAATGGGATTCATAATAATTTACTGTTAACTTAGCTTATTTAGCACCTCGTCCATAACTTCTATTCAATCAATATATTCATCAACCGCATTTAGCTAAGAAGCATTGATCCTCGACTGATTAAGAAATAGCAAGAGAACTTACACGATCAGCATCCATGTCTTTAGAGATCTTTGAGGGCTTCACCACTCTCTTGCCTGTAAATAAGCTAAGTTAGAGAGAGAGAGAGAGAGAGAGACCCCGATTGTTAAGAATTTACCTTTGCGAATAGACGGGGCTTTGCCATGGCGATTAGCGGGAATGGACTTCTTCTTCTTCTGCCCTTTGAACAAAGCAGCTTTCTGCGTCATCCTTTCTTATGTATCACTTCTCGTACTGCAACACAGTGGGGAACGAAGAGGTGACTAATGTGTTCAATTGTACCAACCAAACAAACTATCTAAGTATTTGGAAACATAGAAATGCGACCGAGATCCTCAATGACATACTATTAGGTATGCAATCATATAATTAATAATTAAATAGACGACATAATAGCTTCTAAGGTTGCAATATATATATATTATATATATATATATACACACATATATATAATATATACCCGTGAGAACGCTAGGGGAACGAAAAAATAACCCTGATCGACAATTTATTGAATAAATGATCCAACAAAGGATATTTGAAACAAAAACTCATTACACCCAAACAGAAATAATGCCATATAACATTTGTACATGGAGGCATTAACTTATAATAATAGCTTAGGAAATAGCAATCTATACTACGCATATCATCTACGGACTACCACCCAATACTCTATAAATATTGCGTAATAAAATTTTGGAGTTCCTCCAGTTAAGTTTCCTAAAATTTAGAGTTCCAAAGATTTGATTGAAGAAAAGGTGTCTTGAAATTCAACTGCAAAGTTTAACATATTAATTGAAGGCTCAACTAGGTAGTTGCAGTGATAATAGTAGCAGTCCAACTAATGTTTCTTTCGCCCTTGTCAATTCCCCATTTTATTTTTTCCCCTCTACATCATTCTCGTCTATGTTTCTTTTGCCCTAATCGAGGGTTCGAGGGCCGTGCCCATTTCCTTCAAACTCTCACACTGTACAGCAACAGTAGCTCCTCTTTCCCCAACCACTACTGCTCCAATCCAAGCTCACTCTTACGACCTCTATCGACAATTTCAGTTTTTGTGGATATGTTGGCCTCTATTCTTTAGGAGTTAGAAGTAAATTTGAACCAAATCTAATACAAATTCTACTTTTTTAGAGTAATTTTTATTGAAGTGATCTCTTATTAAGGTTTTGATTAGCAATTAAATTAGGATTTCAGTACTCAAGGAACAAATTGAGACCTAACAGAGAGAGAGAGAGAGAGAGAGTTACCTGAGAGTAGTTTTGAGGGAGATGGAACTGATGAAGAAGAGTTGCTAGGGTTCAATGTTCTTACTTTTGAATATTTCGTGAATTAGTTTTGGAAGCTCGGTTTTGGCGATATTTCGGCCAATAAAAAGTAAACCATGGGTTGCTAGCGTGCGAACGACCGAGAGATAACAGAGCGAGATGGGGTTTCTTTTGGGAGAGAGATGAAGATATGAGAAGATATTCAGGGTAAAGGGAGGAGAGAGAGAGATGGGAATAAGAGATTGAAGAGAAGAAAAAAATAGAAAGATGGTGGTAACAGATGGATGAACATTTATTTTGTGAGATCTTATAAGACAATCCCCTAAGGTAAATATTGGAATTCAATCAATTTCGTCCTTTATTTTGAATTTTGGACTTAAAAAACATCAAACAGAGTGGCAATAATGGAAGTTTGCTCAAATTTTTCCTATACATATGCATGAAATTTTATATGCTCGTATTTAATGTATTTCGATAGATTAGGTCAGAACTATTTCTATCAATCAATGATCTAGGATTGAATAGAAACAATCAAAAATAAAGACAATAAATTAAAAAACACAAGCAATTGTTTACCCTGTGGAAACTCCTTACACAGGAGAAAAACCTCAGGTCGATGTTGATGAAATCAATAACTAAAAATCCACTAATCAAAAAGAGTTCAATCTGAATTACACTTACAAACTTGATAACCTAGTCTCAAGATCATCTCTCTTCTGACCAAAGCTTCACGCCAAGAATCGATCTTCTGTTCTCGCAACAACCTTTCTTGATCTCCCACCAAATCTTTTTCTATTATCTCAACAGCTCATCTTGATCTCCCACCAAGAACCTTCTTCAACGATATGTAGGAAGTATTGTCAAACTAATTCAACATCAATCTTTGGATTAGAAGATGATTGATTGATATTGAATTCACTCTCTGATAAATGAAGTTTTAGCCTTATAAAAAATAAATTGGTTTTTGAAACAAAAGACCGGGGGAGAAAAGGAAAACAAGGTTTGCTTAAATAGTAACCCTATTTCTCCCGAGAGTCATTCGAACAACAATAAGTATCGTTCAAACGAAAAATTGGCTATGGGAAAAAAAAGAGGATATGTCAACTCGTTCGAACAAAAATTGGCTATGGGCCAAATTTCCAGGAGACATGCCAAGTCGTTCAAACGACAATTAAATAGAAAGGTTATTCCTTTATCATTGAGATTTACTTACCTTCTGTCCTGAGATCTCCATTTTGTCAGTGTCTTCGACTGAAACAACCACGAGACTTCACAGACACGAAATGGAACAAATAAAACCTTTCAATCTCCCCCTTTGGTTTATTTCGTGACAAATAAAAACTAAGACGAACACACAACTCTGTAGTACTTCCCAGCGACAGAGGATGTATAGACCTTAGAAAGACACCACCCCTTTCTGAATAGGTTCAATCTCTGGACCTCTTCTAGGAATAATATCGTCTTACAACCCTGTTTTCATCAGATAGTGTAATTGAATATTTGCACATTCAGCAAACGCGTTTATGATATATGTGAAAAAAGAAACTTAGAAGATAGTCACACAAACGAACTAAAAAAAATAACATATACATCCAGAGAAGCGTTTGCAAACCAGTTATGTAAACTCTTTCCTCTCCCATTTTGTCACGGAAGAAACAATCAAACAACTAAAAACAACTATCTGAAAGAAATAAAATTATAGATAACTGATAAAGAGATAAACAAAAGGTAGTACTAGATAAACTGGTAGAGTTAGTACAAAAGCTCCTATCTCACATTCTTTCAAAACAAAAAAATAGAATCTCAAAGAAAAAACAGACAAAAGAAACCAAAATGGAGAGCAGATGGAGAGAAAAAAATCTAGCAAAGGCACCCTATGCAGTCAGTCATTTCCAGAACCAGAATGAAACACAAAACCATGTGACTCCTCGACAGGATGAAGTCCCCGAACCTCTGTCTCAAGAGTCTCCAGGTGCCCCTCAATAGTCTTTAGACGACCCTCAATAGCACCCGACCTGGTCGTTACTGTCTGAAGCATGTTCAACACTGCTTATATTCAACACTGCTTCCAACCAATCAATCAGTTCTTCAAACACACCAACAGAAATCCCCTTGGCCAAACAGTGAAAAAAATAAATTCCAAAACTAATAATGCCCACAATATCAACAATCACAGAGGTGAAATAAACAACTTAGGAGATTTTACATACCGGTCTAAGCCAATTCGTCCAAAGAAGCATACCAAAGAAAAACTAGGGCACAAACAGTACGAGGAACCAAAACTTACCAAATTGAAACCCAAGCGTCAAATTGAACGTGGAGGAGTAGAGAAGATACCAACTTTAGCTAATTTCCTTCCAATCAAGAACCAACAACAAGCTTTTAAGAACAATGGTGGAGTGTAGTTGAGAAGAAGAAAGATAAAGACAAAAAAAAAAATCAAACCAAATTTGTTTATAAAACAACCAAACCCGAGACTCGTCGTTCGAACGAAACATAATCTTTTCCAAAAAAAATACACAGCAGTTTGGAAATGGATGAACCAAAGAAAGTAATGGATGAAAAAGACGAAATGGATGAAAGAAAAGAAAAACTCATCCAAAATTACTGAGTAGCCATAAACAAACGCAGAGAGCAAGAAAAGAAAAACCAGACTAACAGACACACTCCCCCTCAATATATGCAGTCATATCTATAAGCATAGCAGATACACGATAAAGAATATTATAGAGCTATACACTAAATAATGCAAAAGAACTTAGTGTGTGTGTGTAGTCCAAACAAACTCCTGACAAGTAGGCATACGAAGAACACTATATTGGAAACATGATTCAACTTAGGCCTCTCATGGTTGGTCACTCAAAGTCACTAAGAATTTACTAGTAATCACTCTTAAGGAATATGAATATGAGTAATGAAGTTAAAAATTCATAATCCAAGAAAGTGGCGCTATTTTACTGAAGATCTCATGGAAAGAATATCAATTATTTTGGTGGTGTCAAGTTAAGTACCATAGATTTTTAAACTATCATCTCCACTAATCTCGATTGCACTAGACATAGAATCAACTAGGACTTTTAAGGTTGTAATGAAGGCAAAGGTAGGCTAGTGAGGAAAAAGATATTTTGTTGGCATTCTGAGGACAAAAAGAACTTCCACCTCCATTGTTGTTATCAATACACCTCCTTTCCTTTTTTTATTTATTATATTTTATTATTATTATTATTATTTATTTTTTTCGACCTTTGTTGTGATCACCTCCATTGTTGTTATCAACACATCTTCTAGCACTCTTTGAATATACACTTTGTTGTAACAAAACATTCTCCTAAGCAGCACTCATACACACATCACCCTTCAGATTGTATTACTTCCTATCCTCAGAACAAAAGGTTAAAACAAGAATTTTGCGAATACAAAAAAATGGCTTATTTTAGGCTCAATGGGTAGCAAGTGAATTAACGATTTTGGGTTAGATGCTAAAAGGTCAAAACAGGAGCAAATAAAAATGCCTAAAATCATGTCCTAAGACTTGTACAATATCTCGTTTCGCCTCGAATCAAGTAGAGAAAATGTTATAGTATTTTAACTTGAATTATATATTACCACCAACAATTGATTAAATGAAGAGAGAGTTTGCTGGAAAGAATTTATTTAATAACACTCAACGCTGAAACAAAAGGCTAGATCCTCACATAATGTTAGGTAACGAAGTCTCTTCATTGCCCCTCAAGATTTCTACATATACCGAAAGTCAGGGACAGTTGAACCTCGTGACAAATAAGTGATGCCAAGTAACTTTAGCATTAAATGAATATAGAACACGTAAATAATGTCCATACATGCATATGCAAAGCTCGATGGCTAAGTGCAAAACAGGGAAAATAGTCAGTAAGAGTAAAAGACACGACACATACCTAACGATGTCCACAAGATAGCAACACCACAGACAGAAAGACCAGAGGGATTTAGGAAATATAACAAACACCAATAGCGCATCGAATATTTTCAAACCGAATTACATCCAAAGGTTTGGTGAAGAGATCAGCAAGTTGGTTCTCCGTACAAACATTCTCCACAATTACAATCTTCCGCTCAACAAGATCTCGAATGAAGTAAAATCGGATGTCAATGTGCTTGGTCCGTGAATGTTGTTCAGGATTCTTGGAAATGTTGATTGCACTTGTATTATCACAATAAAGTGACATTACTCCCTGATTCAACCCGTAATCATGTAACATTTGCTTCATCCAGACTAGTTGAGTACTACAACTTCCCGCAGCAATATACTCTGCCTCCGTAGTAAACTGTGAAATACAATTTTGTTTCTTTCTTTGTCATACCACGAGATTGTTCCCAATATAGTAACATCCCTCAGAGGTACTCTTCCTTTCATCAGAATTTCCGGCCCAATCAGCATCTGAGTATCCAATAATTTCAGATGTAGTGTCTTGAGTATACCACAATCCAAACTCACAAGTCTCAGACACATATCGAATGATCCTTTTAACAGCGTGTAAGTGGGATTCGGTAGGACTTGCCTAATAATGTGCACATATGCAAACACTGAACACAATGTTTGGTCGACTAGCTGTAAGATACAATAAGCTTCCTATCATGCTCCTGTATATCTTTTGATCCACATCAGTACCTGCAGAGTCCTTACTAAATATGGTGGTAGTGCTCATTGGTGTTCGGGCATGTTTGGAGGAATCAAGACCAATTTTTTTGACAATATCCTTTGCATATTTAGATTGAGAATCAAATATACCATTCTCCCGTTGTTTGATTTGAAGACCTAAGAAATAGGTCAATTCTCCAACCATGGTCATCTCGAACTCTTTTCACATTAACTCGCTGAATGCTTTGACACGAGAGTCTGACATAGATCCAAAAACAATATCATCCACATAAACCTGAGCAATAAGAATGTCATCTCCTTCCCGCTGAATAAACAATGTCTTATCAACTCCCCCTCGAATGAACCCCTTTCCAAGTAGAAAGTTTGAAAGTCTATCATACCACGCTCGAGGGGCTTGTTTTAGGCCATAAAGTGCTTTCCTCAAACGATAAACATGTTTCAGGTGATGAGGATCTTCAAACCCCTTTGGTTGAGCTACATACACTTCTTCCTCAAGTAGCCCATTCAAGAACGCACTTTTTGCATCCATCTGATAAAGCTTAAATTTTTTGTGACAAGCAAAAGCCAAAAGCATTCGAATCGATTCATGTCTAGCTATGGGAGCAAAAGTTTCTTCGACATCCACCCCTTTTATTTGATTGTATCCCTGAGCTAGCAACCTTGCTTTATTTCGGACAACATCACCGTTTTCATCAAACTTGTTCTTGTAAATCCACTTAGTGCCAATAATATTAGTATTTGCCGGTCGTGATACTAAGTCCCACACATCTTGTCGTTTGAATTCATTGAGCTCATCTTGCATGGCGTTAATCCAATATTCATCAGATAAGGCATCTTTCACGTTGGTTGTTTCAATGATAGACACATAACACACACTCTCAACTGTCTCATATAATGTAGAACAATGATACCCGACACACCTAGCCGACTCATGAAGTGTAGGGCATTCATAATCATCAAGGTATCTAGGAGCGCCACAATTCTGAGACGGATTAGTACGAACAGTAACATTTGGTGCTAAAATTTCCCCAGAAGATGTTATAGGAACTTCAGCGTGAGGTTCTTCTTGAACATCTTGTGTCATAATAGATGAGGTTGGCAGGGAATCTACTTGAACATTGCTATCTCCATCATCTGTTTGTCCAAGAACTGTCAAGTCGTCAACTACCACATTAATCGACTCCATGACCATTTTGGTCTTCAAGTTGTAAACACAATAAGCCCGACTGTTTGTGCCATATCCCAGTAAAATACTTTCATCGCTTCGGGCATCAAATTTTCTAATGTTCTCCCGATCACAAGTGACATAACACTTACTCCCAAACACACGAAAGTATTTCACGTTCGGCTTTTTCCCAAACTAGAGTTCATACGGCGTGTTAAGTGTAAGAGGACGCAGATAAACTCTGTTGATAATGTGACACGAGGTATGAATAGCTTCTCCCCAAAAGTGATTAGGAACATTCTTTCTATGAAGTAATACCCGCCCCATTTCCTGCAGAACTCGGTTCTTTCGTTCTGCGACTCCGTTTTGTTGTGGCGTGATTGGTGCTGAAAATTCATGTTTGATCTCATTCGCATTATAGTACTCAATCACATCACTGTCCTTGAACTCTCCTCCACGATCACTTTGAATTCTGTCAATAGAGCAATCTTTCTCATTTTGTATTCGCAGAGCTATAGCATGAAATTCTTCAAATGTGTTCGACTTCTGCTTTAATAGTGCAATCCAGGTGAATCGTGAGAAATCATCAACCATAACCAAAATGTACTTCTTTCCACCCAAAGTACTCACCCTCATAGGACCCATCAAGTCCATATGAATTAACTCCAGAACTCGCGTAGTGGCAATGTTGGTAGATTTTTTGTGCGGACTCTTGGTTTGCTTTACAATTTGACATGGTCCACACACTGCATCGGTTAGCTTACTTAGTTTCGGAACCCCCCGAATTATTTACTTATTAGTAATCTTTGCCAGATTACTGAAGTTCACATGTCCTAACCGTTGGTGCCAAAGTTCCACATCACTTATCTTAGAAACTTTACATGATATCTCCTTTTACGATACAGCATAGCAGTTGTCTGAAGTTCTATCAGCAGTCACAATACATTTCCCGGTATTATCAAAGACAACATTTTTTCTTGTCGAATGTTACTGTGTTGTCCGCATCACATAAGTGACTCACACTCATAAGATTTGCAGTGAGTCCTTTGACATAGAGTACATTATCGACTGTCGGGCACCCAATTCCTTATAAACTCCCCTTTCCCACAATCTTTCCACTCATTCCTCCTCCAAAAGTTACATCACCTCCTTGAATATCTGTGACATTATTCAGACGTGTGGCATCCCCTGTCATGTGCCGAGAGCATTCACTATCTATATACCACTGTGTAGAGTTAAATGCATTTAGAGCCATTATTACAACATAGGACCGTAATTGTGGAAGAAGGTCCTTCTTCTGGACCCAAACAAATCTCACTTTCTTCTGTTCTTCTGTTGCTTGAGTCATATTCCTGAAATCATTAAAAGACTTTTGGGAAAAAAATGAGTTACCAAATGATTGAGCATATGATCGTTGGGGTTTCCCTCTTTCCAAATGTAGATTATTCCTACCACGGAATTGAGGAACATATCTACAATAGGGAGAAAGATGACCCTTTCGACCACAAGCCTCACAATAAAATACATGAAAGACAAAAGGCTGTTTAGTCTGAGTATGATGAGCATTATTAACACTTTGTATGGGCAAAGATGGCACTGGAGTAGCTTTGACAAACTTGGTGATTTGAGGTGTAGACTTAGCATTTTGTTCATCAAATCCAAGTCCTCTTTTGTGAGTACCATTTTTGCTCATACTTAGCATTTTGTTAATATTTTTTGCTCTATGGTGAAAAACTTAAAGTTTCTGCTTAATAAAAGTCAAGTCAAGTTTGAGCTTCTCAAGTTCAGTTTCAGCCAATTTTAATTTCCCCACAGTAGTATGTTTTTCTTTTTCACACATATCAAGTTTGACAATAAGAGCATTTTTCTCTTTCTTTAGTTTCTTAAGCTGAGAAATAAGTTGAGAATACAATTCCTCAATCTTGTGTTCCTCACTATTATCAGTTTCATAATCACTCTGACCTTCAATAAAGATTTCTAGTTCAAACGGGTCAGAATAATTATTACTAGTGTTTATTATACTAGGAAATGCACAATAGTTACAATTTTCATATTCTTGGGGATGATCATCAAATTCATCATTATTATCATCCCAAGTTACTTTAATATACATGGCCTTATGGTTACTATTAGAGCTCTTAATGGGACAACTGTGAGCATAGTGACCGTACTTGTGACATCTATAGCATTCAACCTTATTAAGATTTTGATCAGAGTCGTTGTGAGGATGAATACTTGAGTTAGTTTGTTTGCCATAAGACTTTACACGGTCATGAGGACGAGACTTGTAATTCACATTTTATCATTGTTTCTCAAATTGCCTCTTTTTCAAAAGTTTTCTAAATTGTTAGCTTATAAGAGCAATTTGAGAGTTAAAGTCAAGTTCCTCATCATTGTCAGAGACACAGTAGTTGTCAACATCTCTGGTTCCCTGAGAAGACAAAGAGTTGGAGGAAGACTTAAATGCTACACTATTATTCTTCTTAGGGTTTTCCATTTCCATTTCAATTTCAGATGTACGTAATTTTCCAGCAAGTGTGTCAGGTTTCATGATTTTAAGATTGTGTGTTTCCTCTATGGCATCACGTATGGAAATAAAACTCTTAGGAAGAGATCTTAGAATTTTATGTACTATTTGAACATTAGTGTATCCAGCTCCTAAAGAAGAACTGTTGTTGACAATATCGTTAAGTCTGGCATAAAACTCACTAAATGACTCATCCTCACTCATCCTAATGTTTTCAAATTGAGATGTGAGCATTTGCAATTTATTTTCTTTAACCGTATCATCACCTTCGTAAGTGTGCATCAAGATGTCCCAAGCTTTTTTCGAAGTAGTACACGCAGATATATGCATATGCTCACTTTGGCTCAGCAAATTAAAAATAACATTAAGACCTTTAGAATTATACCTAGATATTTCTTTTTTCTTCCTTGGACCATTAATTTTTAGGTTTAGGAACTTCAATAGCAATTGCTGGTTCACCCCACATAACAGTCGGAGGCACCCATCTATCTTCAATGGCAATTCAGAATCTTCTCCCATGAATTGCAAGAAGGCAATCATTCGAACCTTCCAGTAAGAAAAGTTTGTGCCATCAAAGAGTGGCGGACGATTTATAGGACCTCCAAATTTTTCGAAATCCATTAAATTAAGCAAACACGTAAACAAGATCACCGCTTAGGATATAAAGCCTACAAGCGATTCTGCTCTAATACCATTTGAAATTTTATATGCTCTTATTTAATGTATTTCGATAGATTAGGTCAGAACTATTCCTACCAATCAATGATCTAGGATTGAACATAAACAATCAAAAGTAAAGACAATGAATTAAAAGACACAAGCAATTGTTCACCCTGTGGAAACTCTTTACACATGAGAAAAACCACAGGTCGTTGTTGATGAAATCAATAACTAAAAATCCACTAATCAAAAAGAGTTTAATCTGAATTACACTTACAAACTTGATAACCTAGTCTCAAGATTATCTCTCTTCTGGCCAAAGCTTCAGACCAAGAATCGCTCTTCTGTTCTCGTAACAACATTTCTTGATCTCCCACCAAATCTTCTTCTGTTCTCTCAACAGCTCTTCTTGATCTCCCACCAAGAACCTTCTTCAACGATATGTAAGAAATATTGTCAAACTAATTCAACATCAATCTCTGGATTAGAAGAGGATTGATTGATATTGAATTCACTATCTGATAAATGAGTTTTAGCCTTATAAAAAATAAATTGGTTTTTGAAACAAAAAGACCGGGGGAGAAAAGGAAAACAATGTTTGCTTAAATAGTAACCCTATTTCTCCCGAGAGTCGTTCGATCGACAATAAGTATCGTTCGAACAAAAAATTGACTATGGGCCAAAAACCAGGGGATATGTCAACTCGTTCGAACGACAATAAAACTGGTTCGAATAAAAATTGGCTATGAGCCAAATTTTCAAGAGACATGCCAAGTCGTTCGGACGACTTGAAAACTCGTTCGAACGACAATTAAATAGAAAGCTTATTCATTTATCATTGAGTTCTACTTACCTTATGTCCAGAGATCTCCATTTTGTCAATGTCTTCGACTGAAACAACCACGAGACTTCACAGACACGAAATAGAACAAATAAAACATTTCAATACAACAGTGCATCACATGAAACACTCATTTACAAATTGAAAGTAGCGATCAACAAATGATTATGCCTATCGCATCAGTCGTGTTTGTATCCATTACCTTACAATTATTTAACTTGTCTACGTGTAAGTTAGAGAACGCTTGGCAATAATCAACTGTATAGAAAGGTAAATATCATTTCCAGGGACACAAATAAATACGGAAAACAAAGTTCTAATAGCATAGACAATATCTTGGACCCTTCGTAACTCTAACCATTTCTATAATACATTGTACATCATCAATTCATAAAACATTTTATGATACCATAATCCAGTGAAAGTCTGCCATTCTTTATGCAACAATTCTCCATACTTGACACTACTATCAACATTCTTTACTCAATCTTTCGATTCATCCGTTCAATCATTAGCTAGCTTTAAACATATGTAACACAAATTCACAAGCAACATGGAAATAAACAAGTGCAACACAAGAACATACTGGCCACCAGACAAGGTTTGCATTCTGCAAATTAGCAGCATGTATTCCTATTCATAAAGTAAACCAAATATGAACTACATTGTTGCCCAGATTTTACAGCTCACCTGAGCAGAAGAATAACACTGGAATTCCAAAATCAATTTTCCAAATTGGAATTAACTCCTCTGGGTTTATAAAGGCTCATCATAAAGATACAACAAAACGTTATTATTTCACTCGCTTGGTCTGCTTGAGGAACAAAACCGAATGAGAAATTATATTATCCGATGAGCATCTCATTTGTTTGCCTCAATGAATTCTTTGTACTCTTTCTTCATTTTTACACCTGATACAATCCTGCATATCCAATCCGGAAAGCATAGTTACAGTCTATAAGCTAAATTTAAGAGCATAATATTCACAATAAGCCAATATAAGATAATAATTGATGTCAATAGTCTGCTACAATGAGATGTCATTCAATAATAGTTATGAAAAATGTGTTCTCAGTGCACCTACTTCTATCCCCTTAGCCCGTGGTTTTTAATCGAAATATACATGATGTCTATCTCTATATTTGTTTGGGATCCTTTTTCGCTAAATCATATTCATTTTGTTGGCTGTCGTTTCTCTACAATCATCAATATTGTCAAAATCTTAATGATTTTCAACTTGAATCTACAATTCAAGTCAAATCCCATCTACAACGATTCGAATCCCATAGTTAAATTTCATTGTCTCAATTTTGCGATTCACAATCTACCTTCCCTCGACTCGTATGAATCTTACAAATCTTTGTAGGACTCATAAAATAATCATGCTTTCAATATACTGAGGATCTAGTCTATAAATCATTAACATTGACTAACCTGTTGATAGCTCCAATCCATCCTGAGATCTCCTGCACTTCGGGTTGCTCTACACTCTAGAAAAACGTGGCTAACGATGGTGGTTCAGAAGCTTAGGTCTCTAGAGTGGACGGCTCCCCTTTATATAGATGTAGGTCTTGAAGTGACCTACTAGGATTCATGGTCATAATCCATCAAGGAATATGAATCAACGGGCTTCACACTAATCTGTCAGGATATCTACCTCCTTTGGACTATACCAACATATTACCTATGGGCCCACACTTGCACTACGAATACTCATGTGCGAACAACCCGCCCGGGTTTTGTTAATATTGTATAATGCATGGCCAAATAAGATATTCTTATAATCTCCCACTTGGAACATGCATTTATACATTTTTTGAGAAAAAAATGACTATTCCGAGCTTGAACCTTTTTGAAAATCGATTGGCGAGTCATTTGTTTTGAAAACATGGTTGTCACAACAATAAATCAGTGTGGTGACTTCCATCCAATTTTAACAGTTCTACAAATGGCTAATCATGAACACACTTGGGCTTCCGATATCATAAGGCGATTCCATAGTTCAACCGTTAGTACCACAAATAAAGTTGATGTATACTTCTTTGGTGGTTTCTTTCGTGTGAAATGGACAATACATCATACATCGGATATCATACATCATACATTATACATACTGACAGCCATACCACAAATTTCACATTAAAGATAATATTTTAATCGATTTCATATTCTAATCAATCTGATAACAATTCTTTTATTATTTCACTATACTTTAATCAATTGGTTCATGATTGTGGCACCTGACTATACTTTATGAATTAGTTAATGTTAATGATTGCTATTGTTATCTGACTTCACCTTATATCAAAAAAATCAATCTGACTCATATCATATTGTATGAAAAATGATAGATCGTGGCATGGACCGTGACTTACGAGGCACATACTTATTTCCGTTTTAGTAACCGTTTTAGTTTTGCGATGCATGTTCAAGCTATTGTGCGAATCGCGGAGATTGAGGCGGGTACAAGGGAAAGAGGGGGGGGGGGGTTATTCGATGAAGGAAACTCTAGTATGATCCAACCCAAAGAATCAACGGAGAGAGAGGCTCAACGGGTGATTGGTGTTGTTAGTAGAGAAGGTGATGTTGCGCTAAGAAGTTCACGAACAAAATCCCACAATGAGGTCGCGATTTTGGGACGTGAAACCTACCCAATTAAAGTTCTTAATCATCATGAGATTCAACCCAAGAAAACCCAAATCGCACCAACTCAGCTACCACGAATTCACCAATCAGAGAGAGAAAGGTTCCCGCTAACAGTCAAGTCGTGGTCAGCACCATCAGCAGCGAGAGAGGCGTCCCCACAAGTTATACCGATGTCACCCTCATTGGCAGCAGAGAGAGAGGCGACCCCGAGGGCCACCGTGGAGGAACACACCGGCAGCAGCAAGAGAGGCGTCCCCGAAGGCCACCATCGAGGAGCTCATGCTGACAGCAACGAGAGAAGGTGTCGGGACACCGCCGACAATAGCAAGAGAGGCGTCCTCCAAGGCCACCATCGAGGAGCCCACGCCGACAACAGCAAGAGAAGTCGTCGGGACACCCCCAATGACGACACCAATAATCGCGGGGAAGGAAGAAGGTTCTGAGGTCGACGGAGAGGCCACTCCGTCATTATGTGAAAAGATAGGGGGTATTCGCGAATCGATTATGGTAGACCCATTGCCTCGCCAACGGCCAAAAAGGGCAAGGGTTCTACCTATGAGGTTATCGACGTTCTGCGGTTTGGTTAACAGAGACAACAAAAACAGTTTAGGAAGAGATGAGTATTGGAAGAAGCAGTGTTTTCCAAACGAGGGTTGAGTCAGATAGTAAGGGGTTGGAAATGATAGTTGATAATGGGTCTACAGAGAATTTTATTTCAGAAGACGTGCCAGAGAAATTACATATCTTATTGACTCCGCATCCCAAACCTTTTACGCTTCATTGGTTACAAAGAGATGGTACGACTCGTCCACTACAGGTAAAAATCAAGATAGATAACTACGAGGATACTATTTTGTGCACGGTAATTGAGATGGATGTGTATCATTTAATTTTGGGGTGACCTTGGCAATGGGAGAGAAATGCAGTACATGTGGGAATGCCCAATGTATATGTTTTCACGTGGCACAGAGTTCGGCAGAAGTGGCCATGTTTACCGCCGGTTGGGGCTCCTGTGGTTCAGCATACCAATTTTCTAGCAAAAGCGAGAGCACAAGGAAACGCTTATGCGTTGGTGTGACGACACCCCCTACCGCAGTTCCTGACGAGCTACAACATTGCTTAAGCAGTTTTTAGATGTTTGTCACGAGCCAAAGCTACCAGAGTTTGCCCCATTACCGAATGGCTCTTGCTGTTGCTGCTGCCTGCTGAGCATGCGAAACTACATAGCAGGTCACCGAGTTATGTAAGAAAGGTTTGTTGAGGGAAAGTATGTCATCTGTGGCAGTTTCAGCGCTTCAGGTGCCTAAAAAGGACGGGAGTTATCGTATGTAGGTTGATAGTTGAGCAGTCAACAAAATTACAATAAAATATAGATTTCCAATTCCGAGGTTAGAGGACATAATAGATGACTTTTTTGGGGAACGGGCTTTCTCAAAATTAGATCTCAAGAGTGGGTACCATCAGATTCATATGCGGCCAGGGGATGAGTGGATGAGAGCTTTTAAGACTAAGGATGGTCTCTACGAATGGTTGGTTATGCTATTTGGGTTATCTAACGCTCCGCTTACTTTCATGCGATTGATGACAGAGGTCCTACGAGACTGCATTGCAGTCTATTTTGATGATATCCTGATCCATAGTCGACCCAAAGAGGAGCACGTGATATATGTTGAGAGGGTCTTACAGGCTCTGCGACGACACAAATTATTTCTGCAATGTAAGAAATGCTCTTTTATGATGTACGATGTATGATATTCGATGTATGATGTATTGTCTATTTCACACAAAAGAAATCACCAAATAAGTATACATTCACTTTTATTAGTGGTACTAACAGTTGAACCATGGAATTGCTTTGTGATATCGGAAGCACAAATGTGTTCATGATTAGTCATTATTGGTGCTATTAAAATTGAATGGAAAGTCACAACACTAATCTATTGTTGCGACAACCATGTTTTCAAAAAAAATGACTCGCCAGTCGATTTTCAAAAAGGTTCAAGCCCGGAATAGTAATTTTTTTCTCAAAAAATTACTATTATTGCATGTTTCAAGTGGGAGATTGTAAGAATATCTTATTTGGCCATGCATTATACACTATTAACAAAACCCAGGCTTGGGTTGTTCACATATGAGGATTCGTAGTGCGAGTATGGGCCCATAGGTAATATGTTGGTATAGTCCAAAGGAGTTGGATATCCTGGGCAGATTAGTGTGAAGCCCGTGGATTCATATTCCTTGATGGATTATGACTATGAATCCTAGTAGGTTTAGAAAACTTCAAGACCTACATCTATATAAAGGAAAGTTGTCCACTCTAGAGAGCTAAGCTTTTGAGCCGCCATCGTTAGCCACGTTTTTCTAAAGTGTAGAGCAACCCGAAGTACAGGGAATCTCATGATGGATTGGAGCTATCAACAAGTTAGTCAATGTTAATGATTTATAGACTAAATCCTCAGAGCATCTCCAACATAGAAGGTACGCTATTCCGGCTTTGAATACTAGTATCCTGAATAGCATACCACTTTGCTCCAACAGATTTCTCTCCAAATTCAATTTTTTTTATTAAAATTGGGACCCACAATATTATTTTATGTGAGTGAGATAAAAAAAAATTATTAAAAATTGGGACCCACAATGTTCCATTATTAGAGAGAAAAGGAAGAGAAGAAATATTTGTAGGGGACCCACAAAAGTAGTATGCACATACCACTCTACAAGTTCCGAATTTACATACTTTGGAGGGGTATGGGGGTGAGTATGTTGAACACCGTACCCCTGTTGGAAGGGGGTTTTGCAAAAGTATGTGAAAAGTGTAACAGCATACCATGTTGTTGGAGATGCTCTCAGTATATTGAAAGCATGATTATTCTGTCAATCTTACAATCACCATTAATCGTCCGCTTCACACATTTTGAGCAAATGTGTGTTATTCAACTTTTTACCGACTTCCGTCATACGATATCCATCGTCTTTTAGTTAAAATAGAGGCTTATGAGCTCGGTGCCTAATCGAGTTCAGCCCAAGCAACTTTTAGAGTATTGTGCGTACTCTTAGACATAACATTTTACGGCTTCGCCATGTGATATCCATCACCTTATGCACGTGCAAAACAGTATATATAGTGTGATAAAAGATGCATCAATATTCTACAATAATTAAATAAATGCGGAATCATAATTTATTATCTGAATATCTGAAACTGGATAACAGAAAGATAGATCTAGCTAGAAACTGAAATAACGGGAAAAACTAGGCAAGCACATAGTCCTATAGATATCTCCTACATACAAGATCAATTAATGGACTCCAAAATACCCATCCAGGTAAACATGCTGCTTGAAAAGAGCTGGCGAGAAAGTCTCCTGAAAAGCAATACCTTCCCTCTGTCTAAAGCCTTTAGTGACAAGTCTTGCCTTAAACCTTTCTATCCCTCTGAGTCTCGTTTGATCTTAAGAAACCCATTTGCATTCAATCGCTTTGGCTCCCTGTGGCATAGATGCAAGTGTCCAAGCGAAATTTTTCTCCATAAATTTAAGCTCCTCCTTTATAGCTTCAAGCCATTTAGCTGAGTGATTTAGTGAATCCATGGCTGCTCGAAATATAATAGGACCATTTGACTCTAACTGATCTTTTTCGACAATTGCTTCCTCATTCTCTTGTAAGTACACATGATAATCCAATGAAATGGCAGATCGGGTAGATCTCCTAAGTGCCTCCTGCTGAACAACAGGTGATTGCCAAGCAACTGGAATATCGACTGAGATGGGTTCGGAAGGTTTAATCAAAGGAACATCTAATGATCTAGGCAAATGTGCAATAATTCCCGGTAAGGAGAAAAGTTGTGTGTCATCTCTAAGCCTCCTCGAAAACTACATCTTTGCGGCTCCCACTGAGTTCGTCATCCTCTAGAAATCTGGCAGTGTTTGGCTCAGCAATCTGAATGGGTCTAGATGGGCAATAAAATCTGAATCATCTAGATCTTTCTGGATACCCAATGAAATGACAGCTAACTGTCCTGGAATCAAGGTTGAGAATGTCGGGATTATAAAGTCTGGCCTCAGCGGAACAACCCCAAACATGCAAGTGATTAAGACTCAGTTTCTTGCATGTCCAAAGCTCATAAGGAGTCTTCGGAAAAGCCTTACTAGGTACTCTGTTGGTGATATAAAATGCCGTCTTTAAAGCCTCTCCCCAAAAACTATCTGGCAAATCTAAATAAGATATCATACTATCTTACTATTCATAACCAACTCAAACTTGCATCTCACAATCTGAGTCTATAAAAAATTTGGTCAACTATGGCCTCCTGACTTTAAAAACACGTTTTACTTTCCTAAAACTATAACTTTAGGACTTCTTAGTGTACATTCATTTTTATTTGATTATGGTTCTTGTGGATTTAGAACCAAAAAAAATAAACCTTATCTTTGGTGCAATTGTTGACGAACACCACTTTTAGGGTCGCGTTTTCTCGATTATAACTATAGTTGTTGGTTTAAGCTTCTACTTTTGTTTAAGCTGGTGCATTCATTTTTATTTGATTATGGTTCTTATGGATTTAGAACCAAGAAAATAAAGCTTATCTTTGGTGCAATTGTTGACGAGCACCACTTTTAGGGTCGCGTTTTCCCGATTATAACTATAGCTGTTGGTTTAAGCTTCTACTTTTGTTTAAGCTGGTGTATGATGAGTTAATTGGTTGATTTCTGAAGGTTGTTGTATAGATGATTTCTGCTTGTTTCATTTTTTATGTCTTGTCCTATATTTGTGAAATCCACTTAAATCTTATGATTTGTTATTTGATTATATTTTTCTCTCTACAATTCACAATACGATTTACGATCTGATCACCATTTACAGCTTTTCTTTTGTTTTTTGCTATAAGTATGTCGACATGGATAAGATCAATATAATATCACCAACCTGATCATATCCTTATTTTTGAAAAACTGTACACAAGGAGTGCCCATAATTCCAGCAGCCTCTGCGACTTCTGGATCTTCCTCAATGTCGATTTCGACAAAATGTACATTCTGATCATATTCGTCTATTACCTGCACCAAAGAAAAAATAAGTTTTATAAGTAGATGGATGTACGCAAGCTGTTAACCATCAAAGTTGAAACAAAACTTATATGGATGGTAGTTAGCAACATAATCTTAATATACTTCTTTTGCGCTTTCAAAAAAAAGTTTCAAATGATCAATATGAATGTGTGTGTATTACACCGTAAATCAAGAGTGCCAGAAACTCATCAACACCCCAAAATACTCAACTATTCATCTAGCCCTCTGAGAAGCTCATCTTGCATCTCACATCCAATACCTCTCCTATACCTTCGCAGATGTACTTGGATTCCTAAACTCGTTTCAGGATATGAACACCAAGTCCAAAGAAAAACACCAAAGACTGGCTTCTTAACTAATTTTGGTATTATCAGCCAAGAGTTGGTCAAAGCCATAAAAGTAAAAACCAACTTTTCTTCCAAATGAAACCAAACTCAACAATCTTCACCTTATTTTGAAGTCGAAGAAAGCCAGCCTTTATTCTTAAATTATTTATTCCGCATCTTATGGTACTCTAAAACATGATATACAAGCAGCATTATCTAATCAAGCTTTACCATGATGTGAAAAGTGCAAATATATTTGAACAATATCCAGTACGGACACAAATATCTTCTAAAGCTATGAACATGTTTTAGCACGAACACCGCTAAACCACCAAATTCGTTATTGTACGACATCCATGTAGAATTAGGATTGAATCAGGGTTGTGAAACGGCACGCATTCGGACAATGTAGGGTATGTACCAACTCTCAGGCTGCTATGCAAGAGAACGCACGTCCATACAAAGAAGTGTAGCCCAAACAAGCGGCTGCTGCCTTACTAGATTTCCATCTTCGTTGTGACTTATGATTAAATGGAATGCTTTCAGATCAACTTCAAATTTTTCTTTTGAAAAAGAATGAGCAATTTGTATTAATAAAATGGGGAGTTCCAATGAGGGATATGTACAAGAAAAAAAGGCTAAGCTCTACTGCAAACATCCAAACTTCAAGAAAGATGTCTCCAACCAAAATTTTAAAGTTGGCTCTTCTTTTGGTGATTTTAGTATGTTCATAACCTTGGGAGAAGCAATCCGTGAGAACATTTGAGTCTTGTACCTTGCACTTTATCTTCTTCACTCTTCCAAATGGGAGCTCTCAATCATCCTGTCTGTGTATTTTTCCCTATCTCGGGAGCTTTAAAGTTCAAATATTTGTTTTGTGCATTGTTTACTTTCTTTATTATTTTGAGTCATCCTAATCTGGATCTTAGTATTGAAGGATAAACAGACACAGATTTGGCTATTTTCTATCAGATATAAGTCTATTGTAGGCTATGGTACTTGTGCTGCAGGTAATCTTGCTATTCCGAAGAGTAAAATGCAGATAACTGCAGCAGCATCAAGTATTGGTGGAAGAATATGAAGTAGACAATTGCAGCAAGGTCGAGTGCAGAATCTAAGAATTTTGCATGACTCATGCTGCTTGTGAAATGATATGGGGTTCAGTATTTACTAGAGGATACTGGAGTTTCTTTTATAGGACCCATTAAGCTTTTGGTGAAAACCCAAAGACCTTTAGACATTGCTTCTAATTCCACCATTAATGAGCAAATAGAAGAAAAAGGAGTGAATTGTCACTTTATTGGAGAGAAGATTCGGAGTCACAAGATCTGTCCGATATATGTTCTGCAACTTGATTGAAAGTGGTGGCATAAGTTAGTGTACGATAATTGTCATAGTGTACACAATTGTCATCAGCTGTAGTATATTATAGTAATCCACATTTAGGTTTTAGGTTTTTCCAGAAATTTTTATGTAGTAAGTAATAGCAGTAGTTATCCAGTGTCATAGTGAATCTCTCTTTCCTTCACTGTTAACGCCTACAAAACAGTGTATTTTCCGCTTTCTGGTGCATCCATCTCTCTCAACCTCTTTTCCGACTCAATCATTGGTGTAGCGAAATATCTAAGGTAAATTTGAGCCACTCAGTGCCATTTCATACTCTTCTCTAGCAAGGTTAAGTGGACATGTCCTCAACTCTCAGTATGGTAGTCAAGAAGGCTCTTTCTTAATCTTCATCATTTTAGTTCATCTTTTCATGTTTGCTCCTTCGCGACCCACATGATGACTGAGGCTCTTTCTTAATCTCATAAGCATTATGCGATCATTCACGACTTTATGAAATGTTAAAAACAATATTTAATCTGTTTCTAGCATTCACGACTTTATGAAAGTATTTTGTATTATCATCACCATCTTTATCTATTTTCCCTTAAATATGTTCAAACCAGCATCCGTCTTTTTTTTTTAACGGTAGCCAACATTCGTCTTTAAATTGCCTACTTGTTGTATTCGGTTCTAAGATTTTCCCTGTTGTCACAAATTAAAGCGAAATGGGCCCTCTTACCTCCTCGAAACAAGGCTAGGAGATAAATTGAATAAATCCCATTAGCGCTTTAAAAGGCTCTCGGCCCTTCTGCCTTAAGCCAATATTATCAAAACCTAAACGGCTTTGTTTCAAAAATCCTAACTCAAAACTCCAAAACTAATGAGTGTCATCCGACAACATTCTTGGAAGACATCTTAAGGAATGGTCATTCAAGAAAAAGTCGCCTCGTTGCCTAATAGTAAGGAAATTTCCCAGTTTAGCTGAGGAATAAGTCGATTTGGTTGTAGATCAAGTGAAGTTGTACGGTTCTACCCACTGAGGTGAGGCTCTTCAATAGATTTCTATTGATGCATCTATCAAGTTACTCACATAGCGTGGTATAAAATCTAAAGATTCCCTTCACGCATATAACGTGGAGGGAATCACTAGATTCTGTCCCATACACTCCATTAGAATTGAAGAACTTCAAAACTTGTGGCAAAAACTAGTCTCATCCTATGTGACCAAAACTTATGGCCATTTTATATGGAATAGCTATGATATCAAATGGTGAGACTTTATCCTAAGTCTACTAGAGTCTACAACCAAAAGCACACAATTATAGGAAAAACACAGAAGATTACAAGTCCACATCTTAGTTCTTACTCCTGTAACTTCGAGCTCTCCAACAAAACTATATAAAACTTAAAGCATGATTTACGTACGTACAGGAAATCCTATTCCAAGATTGACATGAAAACCAACTGGTATAGGAAAGCCCGAAAGTTAAGACTTAAATTGCTCCGATTCTTGTCAACTAAATGTGTGCCACATTCATTTAACCCGCTGCAACAATAACTTGTCAATAAACATAAAGTCACAGTTGATGACTAACAATGGGGTGCTTATTGAGATCCACATATCCACCAGCACCTGTGCATTTTGCCAATAGTATCACAATCGCTTCCCTTTTTTGATGTTCTTTCCACAACTACATTCAGTGTTATTAGATCTATGCCGTATATCAGCAACCAACACTGCCAGGAATACAGTTTGACCATAAAAAATGACAATCAGCTTTGACCATTTTGACCATCTGAGCACACCATAATTATCATTTGCATATGACCATCTTATTAGACCATATTGATCAACCAACCAAAACAACTTCACCATCCAAATCAGATCATGCAAGGCAGAGTGATTCCTCAAAAATAACTGGTAGAGCTGTTGGAACATCATGTAGTGTGAACCAAAATTGTGGGTTCAATTACATTTTCTTGGGGATCACCTCAAAATGCTATACTAGAAGTTCCAGACTGCAGTATTAAAACACTAAGGAGGAAAGTAACAAGAAGATAGGTTGAACATCTGGTTTCTTGATCATGGAGGTTGGCTTAAGATACATATAGTAGAATACATTCCAACTGGGGTGCAACGTGCTGATGGAATGCTAAGCAATGTACATAAACTATGAATTGCATTTTGACCAAGAAGGAATAAATACACGAAATAAGCTTTTATAGTAGCATCGCCCCTTATTATATATTGGATGTAGTGCACTGGCAAGCATAACAGACAAATATTAATTATAAATATATATATATATATAACAGAACAGATTAATGACATAAATGATGCTGTTTTCAGGATATATCACTATATATATCATCTAGTGGTGTGTATATTTAGCTCAAATAGTGACTAGCTATATTTTCCATAAAAGTCCTTTCATACATTTCTGAATGATAAAAACTCTGCAAATACCATTGTTAAAATTGAGTTTTATAACGATATTACCTTGCTCAAAATGGGCTTCAGGGTTCTACAAGGACCACAAGTTGGTGCTGTATATAACACACATATGAGCCTTGGACTTTCATGATACAACTTCCGTAGAGCGTACTGCAAAAACCAACTCCAGCTTAGAACGAAAGATATGAACACAATACTGACAAACTAAACAAAATGGCTCAAAATGGGAAAAATTCAGGCCTGTCGTGAGAGATTAAAACACAAAGATCTTGCATTTTGCCATCTTTTAAATGCCATTGAGATACATGTAATGGTTTATCATTTGTGTCTCAATGATACTCTGCAACGAATAGAGGCAAGAGATTTGTGCTTTAAATTCTGGTAAAAAAAACTTCCCCACATTCATGAACCCACAAAATATAAAAATATCAGTAGTTGGAAACTGATTAGAGGCATACCTGACCCCTGTGCTTCGTTAGTGTAATATCGAAACCTTGTTGGACGTCTCTGCTTGTGGGTTCCTTCTTAACCTCTTCAGTTTTGGGCTAGCAAATAAGCCATGCAGTAAAGAGAGGAGATTGGTTAGAGTCAGCTAGAAAGGAAAAAAACTATCTGAACTATTGTTAGTCAGACACTAAAAATATTTTTATTGTCCTAAAGAGACTCACACGCCCAAGAAAATTCATTGTAAGATTTCATTCATCAAACACAAGTTTTTTGGTAAATGATTACACAAAGAAGGGCTCGAGAAAAGACAGGAAAAACCAAATAGTTGCATCAAGAACTAACAAAAAAGGGAGAAACCAGGTCTAACGCCCAAGAAAAATAGAAAAGAGCATGAAAAACATTTCGTTTTCCACTCAAACTATGAAAAATATAGTCTCAGCTCAATTTTGAGAGAAGCGAGTATAACGACATCTACTAATCACGCTTGCAAGTAGCTAGCGTTAATAACTGCAAGATATTATTACTAACAATGTGAAAAAAGAAAAACACCTGGTGAAATTCGGCGAGTAAATTATTGCTTGTAAGATATCTCTCAACAGATAAAGCAGCTACACATCCTGATCCAGCTGCAGTTATGGCTTGCCTCCATTCATGATCCTGAAAGAAAGACCAGAACTGGATAAGAAGACAATCCAAAATAATAATGAGGGTCATATTCTATAACATTTGCAACACAAATTGCATTAATAGTTGGGCAAGTCAAAAGTTGCAAACTGGGGCGGTCAAAGTATAATTTGGATGAAATAGTGGGGGATAACAATCAAAATTCCCCAAATAAAATAAAAAAATACTGAAATTGGTATGTAGTAAAGAGAAAATAACTTCTTATTATTACCTGTACATCTCCAGCTGCAAAGACACCTTGAACAGATGTTTTTGCTGTGCCTTCCTTGACCAATACATAGCCTGAAGTATCAAGTTCGATTTGTCCTTCCAACAATTGGCTGTTTGGAGTATGACCTATACCGTAAAATAGTCCCTTCACCTCAAGTACTGATTCCTCCCGAGTATCAAGCCTCCTGAGCAAGATTCCAGACATTTGTCCTTTGCTATTGCTAACGACATCCACAGTCTCTGTATTGAAGTGCACGGTAACATTTGGATTGTTGATCACTCTGAAACATTCGCCAGAATCAACCTGTTAACAAACATCGACAAAGTTGAAAATTTACCATACACATTATTTATTAGTACTCACTTCACTTCGTTAAGTTTCAGTTATTAAAATAAAGCCTTAACCTCAACTCTTAAGAGAGTTGCAGTGTACAACTCCTCATGTAGTACTTTATGTGACACGTATTTGCTTTGGCTTATCGTTTGTTGGTGGCTGCTGGTGTGGGAGGGGAGGGATGTCAGATTTTAACATTAATTCAAGAACATGAATTAAATTGCAATAGAAGCCCAATTAACTGAGTTTCTTTCCTTGTATATCAGGGTTAGCCTGCATATTTGTACAGTCAAGTTGGTGAACACAGGTGCCATATGGGGGGAGTTGCCAGTGCAACTCTCTTAAGAGTTGCTTCATAGAATTAATAGAGACAAATGTCAACAACAAAAAAATTGCGCAAAGAACTCAAGCAATGCACCATACTAGCATAAGCACCAAAAAATATATGCACAGAATTCAAACATTGCACCATAAAATAGTGAATTGGACTGAGAAATCAAATATGTAGTTAAATGCAGGGTCATTAAGATCACCTATATATCAATGTAGTGGCCAGAACGGAACTTTATCTAGATACAATAAATAACAAAATATCACCACTTATCAGCTATAATCTTAGTCACCATATTGGCCAGAAATTTTTTTGTGGTTATCAGCCAGGAATTGGTAGAGAGGTGGACTCTTTGGGAAAAAACTGGATGGTCATAAACATGATATAAGAAAATTCCTTCCAGGTTCAACAATATGGAAAACGGCCACAGCAGGTCACAGATAAAAGGGATCTAACGCGCACTAAGAAAGCTAGGCAGGTGTGCATAAATTAAAAAGTGTTCATTCAGAGCATGTAGCGTACTTATAAGCTCCCGGACAATTACTTGTTTCTCCAGCAAATAGCAAAGGGCCAACTTTTGTTAATCAAGATACTGTTAATGGAGTAGGGAAGATCCTTTCCTTGGAGAGGTAGGGTAACATTTATAGAGAATCTTTGGTTAAAAATTTGATATAAAGCAAAGGAAGTCTGAAGAGGCATATGTTTTTAAGTCTCTTATTACGCGCCGGAGAAAAAATTTTATTGGTTAATTTTGGTTTGACTAGGCCTTTTTTTAATAAAAGACCCAGAGAGGATGAGCGTTAGGTTGACCCCTGCCTATTTATTACAATGAAAGAGAAGTACAAGGGAAGGACATAGACCAAGCCCATGACAGAAAAGAAAGATTAAGATCTGAAACAGGCTACTCTTTTATCTAAGATTAACATCAGGGGGTACTTCTCTTTTATCTAGAGAACCGCAACTTTGACGCCATCAGGGACTACACCAATTCTATAGTAGGACTGTAGGAGAGAGTGACCATGTCACTTCCTTGCTTAGCAAAGCCATCTGCAGGTAAGTTACCTTCTCAGAAGGTATGAACTAGGACAAGGTTGAAAAGTCTGCCTACTCTAAGCACCTCTATCCACATGTCAAGCATTGTCAAAAGACACATCCATTACCCGTATACGGTATACCACTGAACAAGGAGAAGAGAATCAACTTCAACGATAAGAGGGGACTCCAACCATGTTCGAAACAGAACTGTAAATGGGAAGAAAAGGTACAAGTATATTCTCCATTAGGATCTCTAACAATGTCACTGCCACCATAGTTGCCAGGATTAACAACTCTAGAGCTATCTGTTGAGTTTGAAACAAAGCGTGCCTTTTCAATCATCAAAGTTTAACACTTGTATAAATCAGGAGATCTCTACTTCATAGAAGCCTGTTGTGATCAAGACCATGTGGTAACCAACCACTCCATTCGATTAACTGACTTTGAGGAAGTACCATTTATCAACTTCTCATTTAGTTTGTAAGCCTCCCAGGAGAAGTCTCCTAACATTCCCAACCTTATAGCATTCTTAGTTTGCCCCTTGAAATTACGAAGGGTAGTCAAGCAATCCTACAAAAAGAGAGACCTAGATGAATGATTTCAGCCTCACTCACATCCACATTATTAACAGGATCTCAGTATACAATTGATTGTCCTCGGCATACTGGGCCACTTGTACACATCGACTCTAAAAGCCATGTATTTTTGAAAATCCAGCTCTTTAGGAAATCCCTCCTTGGAAAGATGCTCATATTTGAATTATGAGGTTCAGTTTTCTCCCAGGTAGGGGTCTCAAGAGGCCTAAACCTCCTCACCAGATCTAAGCCTCCACGACTTATCTATAATATCAGTCAGTATGTCTAAGAGGTGAGAAAATTAAATGCGAATATATTTGTAAATTTATTTGTGCAACGAGGAGGGGCAAACTTAAATACCAATCAATAGGTTTGGCAAAAGTCTGGTGTCCCCAGTGATCCAAAATTCAGAGTATAGCGTTATGAATATTGCGTTACAGGAAGTGGCTTCATGAAGGGAAGAAATGTAGAGCCTTCAGAGAAGAGTGTGGTGGCTCAATTTGGTTAAATAGTGATGCAGTGGGATTAGGGTTATGTAGATAGTCTTATAGATGTAAATTTTGGAGGACTCTGAAGAAAAGGATGAACCGGAGAAAGTTATTAGGGAAAGTAGTGAAAAGAATTGTCAAGTGGACCTCTCAATATCCTATCCCTTATCAGGATAAAAGAGGGTAGGATGATGGATATTAATGTAGTGTACACGAGATTATGTGAAGTCGAATGCAGGAGAATCTCAATCATTAGTAGATCAGGCTTAACCATAATTATTTATTCACCCTGAGATTTACCTTATAAAGTCTTCTTGAGAAGATACGAGAGAATAAGGTCGTTCTAAAAAGGGTATCTCTCCGTGAAATTCATCGATTATCATTTAAATCCAACACCTACACAGACAGATACATCAGACTAGATTTCCTGTTCTATGGGATATTCCAACTTTAGTTCTTGTGTCGGGGATGGATTCAAATGCAAGGTATCCTAGCTATTGATGCCTTTATGACCTCAAGAAGATCAGATCAGATCAGATAGGCTATAAACCATTCTTGAGAACGAGTAGGACTAGCTTTTAGTGGAGGAGGTGTAACCCTCCTCTAGACAATATGCTTGTGAACTTAAGCAGGGCGGAATGACAGAGTACAGGGAAGGGGGTTGGAGCAGTTGCAAGTTCCATTTGCCACTTAAGCAAAGCAGTAGAAAAACTACGACCTATGGGTGTAAGAAGATAGGTAAAATGGAAGTGGAAAGTTGAAATGGATGTAAGTAAAAAATTCACAGGTAACGGGCATTTGGTCGAAGTGAGAGGCAATAGTAAATATTTTAGGAGAAAAAGGAGGTTCATAAGGTCTGTAGGAATAACATCCAATTGAAGTTCGCTTCATTTTATCATGTTGCTGTATGGGCCGTAAAGATATGGATTTGGACCTGATCATTTTTTTTACGTCATATATGATACCACAGATTAGTCTATCGCTCATTAAACTCTCGATTGCACTTCCATGATGAAGGTGAGGGAGCACTTTCTAAAGCTTTTTGTCGCCGCTCGGGTGATTGGAGAGATCGACGTGGTGTTTTCCCATAGGAAGGGTCTTAGATGAGTTATTTAATGGTGATGGTGCAAGATTGTTAGAAGAAACATCAGGAATATTGATGTTGATCCTATTTTTTTGTCTTGCATGAATGAAGGAGTCATCAGTTTATCATCTCATCTTTATTTACCTCTCTCAGAGAAGATATTAGAGCATTTCGGGTGATTGGAGAGATCGATGAGTTATTTAATGGTGATGGTGCAAGATTGTTGGAAGAAACGTCACGAATATTGATGTTGATCCTATTTTTTTGAATCTTGCATGAATGAAGGAAGAATCAGTTTATCATCTCATCTTTATTTAACTCTCTCAGGGAAGATATTAGATCATTTCTTAGATCTCTGGAACGTATTGCAAATTTCTATGTTGGTTTGTATGAGCTCATTGAAAACTTGGTGATACAATGCATTTATTATTAAAATTGGGACTATAAGATTGGATGCCCCCTACTAGTGGATGAGTGTTGTGAAGTAAACAGAATGCAAAAAACTCTGATGGTAGGTATAGGACCCTGGTTCTGTCACCAACTCACATAAAGGCAACGGCACGTGTATTAGTCCCACTATGCAGTAATATATCCAACCTTTACCCCGCAGCAGATGTGTACAAACACACATTGCCCACTTTCACCACACAGGTGGCATGGAACAAGACTCTGGATTAAGTCCTAGAGATAACCTCAACCCCCTATGCGGCTACGGCACCAGCTCCAGCTTAGGGATCCATTCTCAACTTTACGGCCAAACATTGAAATAACCCCAGACTTCCAACATACTCCCCGGAATCCCCTCAGATATAGATGGTTTACATATACTAGATAGCTCATGTAGGAAACAAGGGAGGCAAAAGACTACATCTCAGACAAAGGTTTTACGTATTTCACCATCTCATATTACTAGCATTGGAAGTAAAATACCGATAAGAGACATGACTAGAATATCCAAAATAACGATGTATGGAACTTTCTCCTATAATTACCAAAGTTTGTAGGGGAGAACTCAATGGCAAGAATATGCATTAATGGTGTTTGGAGGTTAAGAATGAGCATAAGAAATATTCAGTCTACTCTTGACAGAGAGCACTGTCAAGGAAATGGCTGCAGTTCTACGTTTGACAGCTAGAAGATTTCATCGCATAGGGACCAAGGGGTTTGTATTTATGGCGCTACGGGGTGACTCCCTTTCTTTGGAACTTGATGCGTAAAACATTTCCATGTGAGTGACACTCTGTTAGCATGCTCAAACAGAAGGTTGACATAAAGAATATATACATGAAAATATCTATTAGGTTGGAGCGGGAACAATTTCTTAACTGAAATAGTCTTACAATAGCCATATAGAAATTAACTAAATGGGGTTGACTAAAACCATAAGGAAACAAATAAAATAATTACGTCTTGACTCACCTATCTTGCATAGCTTTGGATGCACGTAGTTGCTCCCTGCGCACAAGTAAATGTACATGACGAGCATATTTAGTTAGGTACAGGGCTTCCTCTGTAGCTGTATCACCTCCTCCAACAACAGCAAGAACTTGGCCTTTAAAGAGTGGTGATGCTCCATCACAAATTGCACAAGCACTGATTCCCCTACTCCAGAATTCATCTTCACGAGGCATATGCAGTCGTTTAGCAGTAGCTCCGGTGGCTATAATAACACTATGGCACATAACCTGAAAAGTTAAATCAAATTAGTTAGAACTCATATACTATTTGGCATAACCTAAGAGTTCCTACATATTTCAGTCATGATATATATTGGTATAACACAATCCAATGGAACAATATTAAGAATCCACCAAAAATAGTACGATAAATATAAAGGTTAACAAAAAAACAGCCTACTACACAAGGCACAAAAGTTAATAATAATGGCTAAACCAACTAGCATAGCTAATTCGAATATTCATTACTCATAAAAAATATATAGAGAGCTCAAAAACGTCCAAGCATATAGGCTAACTAAGAAAGGACTCAACCACATCCCCATAAAAAAAAACACATGAATCTATCCAGGCATTTCCAAGAATTACCTTTTTAATGAGATTCTTATTGGAGTTATTTATGTTTATTTAGATTCACTATATCTAGACACTGTCTAGTAGGAGGGTATTATTGTACTTATATGTTGGTTGCCCTATTATCTATACTATTAAGCCGATTGCCCATATAGTGTTCACGGTTTGCCGTCCCTCTTTTTGGTGGTCCCTCCATCCAATAATAATGTGACGTGTACTTGGTCCATCTATTTTAAAGAGTTTTCCCTCTCTCAAGAGTTGTGACTCTTCAATATTCTCTCTACAGTTATTTTAACGCCGAAAATCTCTCCGTCTTGAATATTAAAAATTTTATGGGATTAGGAGTCCAACACTTCAACAAAAAAGGAGACAATCCTTCAAAAGTCAAAACCTCTCCTCCGATAATTTTATTTTCCCTTTCTTTGTCCTTTTATACTCTTCAACTCATGAAGGGTGGAATCCTAATTTATCAACAAATGTAGTCTCTCTCCCATAAATGTAATTTACAAGAACATAACTGCCATTTCATTTTAGATCACTGATTTTCTTATAGTCTGTCTTGAGTCCTTACTGATTTTTCATCCGAGAATCATCAAAATTTAGTAAATATTTGTCAAACGAGTTCACAAAACTCAAAATGCACACATTGTTGATTTTAACTCTTTTGTCAAATGCTTCCGGTTCTTATAACTGTTTTGTTCTTATGCAAATTGTTACATAATTATTCAAATTGGTGATTATCAAGGTAACATCTTTTTGGGTTGAACAATGTTCGGATTGTGTTTTCTCAAACTGCCTTCCATTTGTTTTAACCTATAATTAAGGGGGTTTTTTTGTGAAAGTTGAGCAGGGAGGCAAAACTCCATGAATAACACACACAAAAATATGACATGATGGGGACACAAATTCTACCCTAATAAAATATAATAGGTTTGAAAAAGGGAGCAGCACGCCCTATGGGCGTACACGTACAGAGCTACGCTAGTAAATATAAAGACAACCTCCACATTGAAGGTGTTTAACATTTATTTAAATCTTTATCTCCCTATATAACTCTATTTGGTATCAAAGCCACCTACAGTTATGTGTTTCCTTCATCACTCACGTTGTTGATATCGTAAACGCCACCACAAACCCTAACGAGAACAGTAACTGCTTCATCTAGCAGTTCCCCACAAAGAAAACCCCCTTTAGGGGTCCTTTCCTCTTTCTTTTGATAAAATAGGGAGTGAAACCCTATGATTTGTGCAGTTATGTTGTAGATTTGATCGTGGGTTGCGATCAATTACTCACCAGTTTTGGTTTGAGCTTATTTTTATACATCGATTTCGACGCACATGCTCACCCTATTGGTTTGAGCTTTCTCTATCCGTTGTTTTTTTTTTTTGCGAGTGGTTGCACCTAGTTGCTGATTTTTTTCCTTCCGAAGTTGAAGCAATCAACTTATTGAAAGGGTTGTGGTGCTGATTTCTTCATCGGTGATGTTGTTTTCCTCTTTCCATTACTATTGCAGATTGTTGTTGTCATTACAACTATCTTTGGGCTCCTCTTTGGTATTTATTACACATATATTGCATATTCTGGTATTCAATATGGTGAATGAAGCGTTCTCAATATGGTGAATGAAGCGTTCTCTGGGCTGTTAGTGAAACTAAGAATACCTTAACTTATGGGAAAAATTGTAACGCCCAACAGATCACCACAACACTTCTTGATGGTAAGAATCTTTCAAAGGTACTGTGCCTATTTCATATGATTGCTCATCAGAACATTTTTCCCTAACTCGGGAATACGAATGTTTTGGTGGGTAATATGCTTTACCTTGTCTATCTCTACAGTACGGGGTATAGTCTTACGGGGTATAGTCTTGACCTGGTGAGTGTTATTATGCACGAGATAATTCTTACGGCTAACCCTGATCTTCATACACGGGCTTTGCCGTTTAGCAGATTTGTTTCTCAGCTTCTGACGATTGTGGGTTATGGTATTCATGAGGATGAGGTGGCTGATCCTAGGGACGAAGTTTTTAATCATAAGTATTGGGAAAAGATTATATAAAGCACATGGAAGCTGAGTCGGAGTCTGAGTGAGAGGAGGATTCAGAGGACTCTGAGGCTGAGCCCACTGCAGCTGGGCAAGCTGCTGCATCTAGGCCTGCTGCTACTACTGTGCCAGCTGCTTCTACAGCTGCTTCTACTGGATCAGCACCTCATGATATTGCTTCTCTCTACACCTATATGGAGTCCCAGTTTGGTCATATGAACTCTCAATTTCAGCTTTTCTGTGAGGATATCGGTCGGTTCCAGACCTCTGTGGATGACCTGAGCAGTGTAGTTCAAGACTCTTCGAGTGGTCCTCCCGTTCCCGATTCAGATAAGCAGTCTGATGTGACTTTGATTCACCTTGTTCACTTTAGAGTGACTATTTTGTGTTGTTTTTTTATCTTTGTCTGCTTTAGTCTATCCTATCTTCACGGCGCATATATTCTTTTTTGGTAGTCATTTTTGGGTATGCTATGTATTAACAGTTCTTTTTGGGCATGGATGTTCTAAGAGTGTCTGATATATGTTTATCTTCATCTTTATTTTTGATTTGCTTACCCTTTGTTCATTTGTGCCAAAAAGGGGGAGAGATGCTCCTAATAGGTAAACCAGGTAAGTAATGTTTGTCTTCTGAATCCCTTATTTTGAATGGGAACGGTTACGTGATGTATCTTGTTTAGTGTGCAGGGATTTCAGAGGATATGTTTTTAAGAATGGATGTTCAGTGAGTGAGTCGGTCCATCTAGTTGTAATTTTCTTTTATTACCTGTAGCTCTAGTTTTGACACAAAATGAACCAGATTAAAACATCATTTTGGAGTTTGTTTCATTTAGTGTCTAGAATAGGTGTCAACACTATCTTGTGTTTATCCGTCGTCAGTTAGTGCACGTGGAGCGACTATAGCTGGACTGACACTGAGTAGGTAAGTGGGTTTGTATTTCCTTGCTCTAAATGTCAAGCCCTTAGTATTTTACAGAGTATGAAAAGAAAGTGATGCCTTTTTGAGAAAAACAGGTCTCTGTTCGAACAGGCTTTTGTTCTGTTCGAATAAGATCTTGTTCGAATAAGAGTTAGTATCTATTCAAACATTTTCACTCATAACTATGTTTGTTCGAATAGGATTTTGGTCATGTTCGAATAAAACTAATTATGTTCGAATAGACTATTTCTCTGTTTAAATACATTACTTGAGAACTTAGTTGTTCGAATAGGTTTTTGTTCTCTTCAAATAAAACTTGTTTTGTTCGAATAGACTCTTTCTCTATTCGAACAAATTACCTCAGAACTTTATTTGTTCGAATAGGATCTTGGTCCTGTTCGAATAGAAATTGTTCTATTTGAATAGACTGTCTCTATTCGAACAGAGGTCGGGTTTTCAGTATGCCTATTTAAGAGATCCTTTATTTTCTCATAACTTAAATTTTTTTTGAAAAACCAATTTTTCTAGGCTTGAATTTTTAGAGAAAAGAGATTTCTTTGAGCGATTCAAACGAGAACTAACAATTCAAACTTGAATCAATCATTGACTCACAAACCCAAATCATGATTTGAAGAACTTGTGAGATTCAAGATTAAAAGCTTTGACGAGAGATTAAAGCAAGGCGTTGCGAGAACGAAGAATCGATTGCAAGAAGCTTGATTAGAAGAAAGGTAATCATGGGATGTGCTTATCGAGTCTGTAAGTAATTGAACTCTTGTAATTTCAGTTTAATAGTGGATTGTTAAGCTGTCGGGTGATTCGACAGCGACCTGTGGGTTTTTCTTCTGAGAAAGGTTTCCCACAGGGTTAAAATTCATTGATCTTGTGTTTAATTTCCAATCGTTTGTTGACATTAGATAATCGAATAAATTCGAATTAGGTTAAGGTTAGATCATTAATTCAAAGGAATTCGGACCTATTGATTTAGACTTAAATTAATCGAAATTGATTAATCTCAAGTGATTAGGAATTTCACTGCGAACCAACAGGAAGCTACATCCGACTTGTGAGCATTGCGGTTGGGTTGGGCACATAAAGGACGAGTGCTACGTCCTCCATGGTTATCCTCCCGGGCATCCTAAGCTGCATAGGAATTTGAGTGATGCTACTACAACCAATAACCCCACCGTAGCCAACACTATGTCTTTCACACCATACCAACATCGACAGTTGTTATCCATAGGAAGGTAGTAATCAGCCCCAAGCAAATCTAGCAGGTAATACCTTATGTTGCAATACTCAGCTCAAAATCTTGGATTATAGACAGTGGTGCATCAAACCACATGATTTATGATCCATCACTTTACTCTATTTTCACACAAACATCATATATACCACCGGTTAGACTCCCTAATGGTAATTTTGCAAATGTTTCACACATTGGTGCCATCCCTCTTACACCATCTATTCATTTACATAACGTATTATGCATTCCCTCGTTTGGTTTCAATCTTATTTCAGTAAGCAAACTCACCTCCACTCTACCATGTTCAGTTACTTTTTATCGAAACTCGTCTTTTTCAGGACCTTTCAATGAAGATGACGACTGGAGTGGGTAAAGAGTGTGGAGGGCTTTATTATTTTGATTCTTTACCTAGCCAAAATAAACCTTCTTTTTTCAATATGGCCAGTATTGATGTATGGCATTGGCGGTTAGGCCACGTTTCAATAAAACGATTGAATTTTTTATCCACCATTGTTGATAATATTACTAGTAGTCCTGATTGTCATTGTGATGTGTGTCGCGGGCGAAACAAACTAGATTACCCTTAGCCACCAGTACTATAACCTCAAATGAACCTTTCGAACTTATACATTGCGATATATGGGGAGGGTACAAAACACCATCTAATTCAGAGGCTAAACATTTTTTAACAATCGTTGATGATTTCTCTCGATGTACCTGGGTCTTCCTAATGATTCACAAATCTGAAACAAAGACCAATCTCAAACAATTTTTTGCCCTTGTGCACACTCAATTCAGTTGCAAAATAAAAAAATTGAGGACCGAAAATGGTCTTGAGTTTTTTTCCCGTGATATTTCACCTTTCCTCTTGGAACATGGAGTCATCCATCAACACACTTATGTGGAAGCCCCACAAGAAAAGGGGGTAGTTAAGCAAAAACATAGCCATATATTAGAAGTTGCAAGGGCACTTCGGTTTCAAGCCCATTTACCAAAATCTTTTTGAGGGGAGTGTGTTTTAGCTGCCGTATATCTCATTAACCGTATATTCACGCCCTTGTTGTCCAACAAAACTCCGTATGAGCGCCTCTATCAAAAGCCACCCACGTATGATCATCTCCGAGTTTTTGGCTGCCTTTGCTATGCATCTACCATTTCACGCCAACGTGACAAGTTCGATCCTCGTGCTCGAAAGTACATCTTTGTGGGGTATCCCTATGGGCAAAAGGGATATCGACTATTTGACATCCAAACAAGGCAATTCTTTGTTAGTCGTGACGTCATATTCCATGAATCCATATTTCCCTTCCAATCTTCTCAAGCACCAATCAAAAACGGGCATGCAGTTCTACCATTGCCTGTCCTTGAACCTCATGAGACTTATGAAATTCAAAATCAGACCACCATTAATCCACCCAAGCCATTACTAACCTATAGTCAAAGAAAGACTTTCCACACAAATATACTTGTGACCGAGATGAGTGTACAACTTCCCTTGGACCTACCACACACCAGTTCACCAAACAGATAATGAACAATCTACCTTGCCTGCACACAGCCCTACTTCACAACCTTCTCCAAGTTCACAGTCCACCGATGAACAAACTACAGCTGATCAAAAACCACAGCCACTCAACCCAAAGAGAAAACGCCAACACCCACCCTTTCTGGATGATTACCATTGTTCCAACGCTGCGCTAGCAAACCACTCCTCGGCATTTTCATTGAATGGTTCTTCAAAAGGTACTCGCTGCCCTTTATCCAATTTTGTTTCATATGCTAATTTATCTGATACTCACCAAAATTTGTGTTAGCTGTGTCCTCTGCCAAGGAACCTTCATCCTTTTCCCAAGCTGTTCTTGATCCTCATTGGTGTGAAGCCATGTTGAAAGAATTAAAGGCTCTTAAACAAAATAAGATGTGGTCCATTACCACATTTCCTCCTCACAAGAAACCAATCGGGTGCAAATGGGTGTTCAAAATAAAATATCATTGCGATGGTACAATCGAGCGATACAAAGCGAGGCTCGTCACAAAAGGTTACAGTCAAAAGGAGGGATTGGACTACCATGAAACCTTTGCTCCCGTTGCAAAACTTGTAACAGTCCGTTGCCTCATTGCAATTGCCTCGATAAAAAATTGGTCACTCCACCAATTAAATGTTCAAAACGCCTTCTTACACAGGTATCTAGATGAAGAAGTATACATGAACCATCCTCCTGGGTTCTCTAGTAAGGGGGAGTCCCGTGTGTGTCGCCTCCATAATTCATTATACGGCCTCAAACAAGCTTCGAGGCAATGGTTCACTAAGTTCTCCACGGCCCTTCAAATTGCTGGTTTTTCACAATCTAAGGCTGATTATTCATTATTCACCCGACATAACAAGAAAAAATTCATGGTGGTACTAGTTTATATCGACGACATTATAGTTACGGGCACAAATCCATCAGCTATATAGAAGCTTTAAAGACATTCCTAAATCGCAGATTTCATATTAAAGATCTTGGTCCCCTAAAGTTTTTCTTGGGCATAGAGGTTATAAGGTCTACCCAAGGAATTTGCATATCTCAACGCAAATACACCCTAGAAATTTTAGAGGATACTGGACTGTTGGATGCCAAACCATGCGCTTCTCCAATGGAACCAACACTTAAGCTTAGTAGTACTAAGGAATAGGGTTGTACACCCAAACCCGAAACCTGAAAAAACCGGGCCGGACCGACCCGAACCGACCGGTTCGGTCCGGTTCTGAGAGGTAACCGGTTCAGTTTCGGTTTCAAATTCAGTAACCCAGTTGTATTCGGTTCGGGTTCGGTTTTCAGGCTTGGATAATCGACCAAACCCGAACCGACTATATATAACAATTTTTCTCCTTTCTCTCTCTCTCTCTTATCTTGGCTTAGTAATACTCGTTGCCTTCTACTTGACCATCTAGTTATCTTTTTTGCCCCTTGGTTCTACGCCCTGAAGTCCATGGTGAGAAGGGGCAGATCCTTTCGCCGGAGCCTGAGACCGCACCTCTCTCTCGCAAGTTCTTCATGTTCTTTGAGACGGCCTTTGATATGTCTTGATGGTTTTTAGGACCTGAAAATGTAAATCGTAGAGTTTCAGGTCTGAAGTTTTTGGTGTGGTTTATGGTGGTTTTTAGGTTTGATCTATTGGAGTTTCAGATATGAAGTTTTGGGTGGTTTTGGAAGCAAAAAGCTCTTGCTTTTGTGGGTCTGTATCAAGAGGGATGATTGAGTTTGCTTTTGTGGTTGGATTTTGGTGGGAGAAAGAGAGATCGAAAGTGTAGTAATTGATAGATTTAAGGAGTTGTGTTTGATGGCGCCAACAAGATGAGTTGGATTGATTTTTTCTTCTTCCTTCCCATCATCCAAAGCTATCAGATTATCTCCTTCCCAACAAAAGGAGTTTGCTTTTGTGGGTCTGCATCAAGAGAGATGAAAAGATGCCCTTGATCCCATGAGTTGAAAAGATGTTGTGGGGAGAGATGACTGAGTTGACTAGTTATTGTGGGGAGAGATGATTGAGTTTTTTTTTATAATCAATAATGTAAAACCCGATTTAGGACCCAGCCCGACTCGTGAATTCCAGCTCGGTTTTGGTCCGATTTCTGGGATAGGTCGATTCGGGTTCGGTTCCTGAAATTGAAGACCCCGGGTCGGATTAGGTCCAGGCCTAAACCCGGGCCGACCCGTGTACAGCCCTACTAAGGAAGATCTTCTCAATGAGCCTCAACTTATCGATTGGTTGGTTGCTTGCTATGCCTCACCATCACAAGGCCAAACATTGTATATACAGTTAATATTCATAGCCAGTTCATGACCACACCACGAAGGCCACATAGTTGCACTACATGTTCTTCGATATCTCAAGTCCTCACCTGGCCAAGGGATTTTCCTGCCCTCTCGTAGTTCTCTCGATCTCCGAGTTTACTGTGATGCTGATTGGGTTGCATGTGCGGACACAAGACGCTCCATAACCGGATATTGCACTTTCCTTGGCCACGCCCCCATTTCGTGGCGTACAAAGAAACAACAAACAGTTTCACGCTCCTCGGCGGAAGCTGAATATCGCTCCATGGCAGCAGCCACTTCTAAAATTCTATGGCTACGCACACTTCTTCGTGACTTGGTCGTCTCTCAAAATAAGTCCACTTTGTTGTTTTGCGACAACCAAGCTGCACTCCATATTGCTTACAACCCTGTCTTTCATGAGAGAACAAAACACATTGAAATTGATTATCATTTTGTTCGTGACGGAATCAAAGATGGTACTATCAAAACGGCATATGTTTCAATGAGTTCACAACTCGCTAATTTATTTACCAAACCCTTGGGAAAAGCGCTACTACGATATTTTCTTGTCAAGTTGGGAGTTATTGATATCCACTCTCCAACTTAAGGGGGAGTTTCGGAGAAGGTCTACTAACAAACTAACAGTCCAAGGACTTGGTCTTCTATATCTGTGTCTAGTTGTTTAGATAGGATTTTGTTGTTTTACCTTATTCCTCATATCAAGGATTCAGTTTGTGTTGAGTTGTATTTATAAACATAGAAATCAATGAGAACAAAACAATTAAACTCTGCAATTACTCTCTAACTTTTTAGATTATGCTGGATCCCGACAGATTGTCGCTCTACATCAAGGATACGTAATTTTCATGGTGGCAATCTTATTTCATGAAAAAGTAAGAAATAAGACGTAGTGTCTCGGTCATCTACAGAGCCTAAATATCGTGTTATGGCCCAGGGCGCGTGTGAGATTATTTGGCTTCGATCTCCTCTTATTGAGTTAGGTTTTTTTGCCGTTGATTCATCTACTTTATATTGTGATAACAAGTCAGTTATCATGATGGCCTCTGAATCTATATTACATGAAAGGACTAAGCATATTGAGGTAGATATTCATTTTCTCCGATAGAAAGTTCGTAAAGGTCTTATTTCCCCTGTCTTTGTTTCTCCTACAAAACAACTTGCTGATATGTTCACCAAGGCCGTTGGGCCTTCCACTTTGTGTTCCGTGATTATCAAGCTAGGGTTGGTTGATATTTTTGCTCCAACTTAAAGGGGAGTATTGGAGTTATTTATGTTTCTTTAGATTCATTGTACCTAGACACTGTCTAGTAGGAGGGTATTATTGTACTTATATGTTGGTTGCCCTGTTATAAATATAAAGATTACCTCCGCATTGGAGGTGTCTAACCTTTAGTTAAATCTTTTTCTCTCTATATAACTTTATTACTCTAAGGCCTCTGGTACGTTTTGATGCTTCCTACTAATCCATATACCCCCATTTCGATAACAATAATCAACTCCCACTAAGAAGTGATACGAAATCAAAGAAATCCAGTGGTTGCTCAAAAAGTTGTCAACTTTTGGAATATGTATTTAATTGAAGAATTAAGATTTATCCTGTTATATTTGGCTACATGTTAAGCCCTCTATATAGTGGTAAAGAGAAGATGTTGCCTACCTAACCGATGGAAGAGGAAAATTCTTAGCTTTTAATAAGACTAATTAATCGTGAATTATGTGATTATACTTCATAGTTCAACTAATTACGAAACAAACCGGTATAGTTTTTATTCACTCTTAAGTTGATTAATATATTACAACCTACCCTCCCTTTTATAATAAGGGATCTCTAAAGTACTTTTACTACTACCCTATGTGGGATTAAAGTAGGGGATCTCTTAAGTTGATTAGCATATACTCCAACAACAGTATATTCTTCATCAGGTGCATAGGGACAATTTCTGTGAAATTGCACGAAGAGCTTCTTGATATTTAGTCAACAACCACTCACAAACCACTCACAGAGACGCTTTGATAAAACATTATACATCGATTTTATGTGTAGCTTGTTATTGTTAAAATATTTATCCACCTAAATTTGCTTCATTTGCGCTGAACTTGGTTATTTAAAGTGATACCCATATGGATATGCGGTGTAAGTGATATTCAATTAGGTTGTCCATGGCAGTTTGATCGGCATGTAATAACTGTCGGCGACCAAAATACGTACAATTTCTTGTAGCACACACGAAAGATCAAAGCTAGTATCTTCTTCTACCAATCAGCATGCAAAGATTGTGGTGTCCTCTTTAAAACTGAAGATTTGAAGAAGAAGCACGTAGAATCACAAGTTCGTGGGTGAACTTTTTACAACCGTGGAGAATGATGCACATTAGGATTAACGATGCACGAGCATTGAACTAGGTCCAATGCCCAAAGGGACGCCCAAAAATCTCTACACTAATTGGGATAACTAAGAAGTTGGATTTGTACGCCGGAACTATTCTCCAAGTATAAAATGAGTCCGTATTTCCGCTTTATCGGATGCAGGTTTTGAAGCCAATAATACCCTGTATCCTATAAGAAGGATTAAATTTAAGGTATAAAGTTAGCAGATCTGATTGAAAATAAAATTTGTTTGAAGAGAGTATGTCTTGTGTTCTTGTTTGAAGAGCAAGGTTATTGAACCTTAAATCGACGAGAATACTTGAATTTTCGATTCAAGATAATAGTTGGTTTTAGGATCTGAGTCCATATCCTTGCAAGTAACTTGAATCAAAGTACACACAATGGTGTCATTGGATATTACACATTTATCGGCTTTAAATGAAAAGAAAAGGGAAAAAAAGAAATGAAGTAAACCCCATACTCTAATTCGGCACATAACTCATAAAAGTAGCGCAATTGGCGAATCATGTTAACATATTCTCTCGTGCAATTGATTTTTTCTTCTTCATATTTCATTTTATTTTCTCTTTTCTAATTAGTCATGTTTTTTTATACTTTACACCAAAAATCAATACGACATAAGAAATAAAATAAAAACAATGCCAATTATTTCTTGAGTTCATTTCACAATCATATGGGTAGCAAAGAACATTCTAATAATCAAATAATATACTAGCAAGTAAAAACTCACCTCACGGTCGCTACTCCTTATAGTAAACGGACTTCTCTTGACATCAATATACTCCACATCTTCTTGAAAAAGCTCTGCTCCCCACCGTTCCGCTTGTCGTCGCATCCTAAATTGCACAACAATATTATCAAGAAACTACAACATTATAAATAGACATAAACACAGCCACTCTTTAAAACCCGCGCATATTACCGGTCCATCAAATCCGGGCCGGTAATTCCCTCGGGAAACCCGGGGAAGTTCTCTACTTCAGTAGTAGTCATCAACTGTCCTCCAGGAACACCACCAACTTGGTACCCTTCAAACACAACCGGTTTCAAATTCGCCCGAGCCGCGTACACCGCGGCGGTGTACCCGGCCGGACCGGACCCTATAATTACCAAATTCTCCACTCCCTTATATGTACCTGCAAACATTTCCAACCCCATTATTAGGAAAGGTAATATTAGTTGAGGTAATTCAAGAGATACCCAGAGGGTGTTTGTAAAAATGAAAAGTACCTGAAGAAGAAGTTGGTGGTTCTTCTGAAGAGGAGGCTCTAATGGAGGTGGTGGTGATGGGTCGGTGAGTTCGAAGTGAGTCGAGACGGACAAGTCGACGAGGTGAGCGAGTGAGGAAGGTTGAAGAAGAAGAAGAAGAGAGAGAAGTGGTAGAGAAGGGAGAAGGAGAAGCCATGGATGATGAAGCTCGATGGTGGAGGTGAGCTGCTCCAGTAGCTCCAAGTCCTATCTGTGCGGCCATTTGTTTCAGACCATACGATGATGATTGGATTGCCCTCTAGCGTCGTTTCTTTCGGGGACGCATATATAGCGGTAGATAGTTTTGATACCATACTCCCATAACTACTATTGTAGCTCAAACACTATTGAGAACATAAGGCGGGTAAGATTCCGATTCTGGGAATCGAATCCAGAATCGGAGCCCATGTTTTTGCTCCAACATTTTTTTCATGAGTTCATACTAATTTTCATAATAAGTTGTTAAGAAGAAGTTTAAAAAGTATGTTAGGCGTTGGTTCGAATGGCGCTAAGCAGACTTCGGAGTTGATCTCGGAGGGGATGACAATGGGGCGGATTTGGGGCGGGGGAGCTAATCTCATCCCCATCCCCATCCCCATCCCCGCCTAAGTTCTTCACTCCCATCCCCGCCCCAATACCCATTTAAGTTAAACAGGGATCCCGATCCCTGCCCCCACATTGCAAAACTAAATCCCATCCCCACCCCCATTTAACTAATAAAGCTATTTTTTCAATAATAAAAACTCTTTTATATAGTTTTGTATTCATATATTTAAGGGTAATTGCAACAAACTATTTAAATGGGGCGGGCGGAGCGGGTACAGATTTTTCGAGACAATCCCGAATCCGCCCCGCTTCCCCACGGATTTGTGTTATACTTCTCATTCCCGCCTCCATACCCGTTTAATACATCCCAAACCCTTCCCGTTCGAGGTGGGGCAGATCCCCAACGGGGCGGGTCAAATTGCCATCCCTATCGGAGGGGTTTGGACTTAAAGACTTTGAGGTAGGCTCCGACTCTAAATTTGGGTATGAGCCCGGTGTTTAAAGAGGATTTTGGGCTTGGGTTTCAAAATTGGAATCATAGTATACCTCTTGCGGGAGCAAGTATCATATGTTGCTACTACTTAGTTAGATAGTGAATCTCATTGATCTAAGAAAAACTAGGAAGATAAAGAAGATGATATATTGGAGAAGATGGAGTTTGAAAATGTAGATAGAAGAAGATGGGGAATTGTGACGGATAGATGCACATTTTTTTTACTCGGATTGTGCTATGATCGTTTGATTACACAAAATAAAAGACAAAAGGATGAGCAAGTAGCAAGATATGTAATTTGCATCCCTTCAACTTAGCAAATATCGGTTCTCCAATGACTATGTTTCCGTGATGAGCGCCTACTTGATCTTTTGTACTCATGTTTTGTTGGTTGTTTTCGTAGATTGGAATAGTTGTGGTATCAATTATTACTTTATGTTTTATTAATTCAATACTGACAAAGGGAACGGATTCGTGGACACTGAAAAACAAAACACTCTTATAGACACTTAATAGGAATCCCTCATCTCTAGAGATTAGTGGTTCTCACATTAGATGAGGTGGCTAGGTGAAAACTAAGACTGTATAGGTGGCAGTCAATTGTTCCCTCTCTCTACCTCTATAAAGCCAAAATTTTCTCTCCCTCAAATCAAACACAGACACACTCTTCTCCCCCATTAGAGTAATTGAAAAGGTTGATATCTCTACAAATGAATCACATTCAACCATACCCATTATAAAGGTTATCTACTAGTTGGAGTTCCAGTTGAGCCAAAATGATTGATTTGAAGGCGGTTGTTGTTGGTGTAGTCGTTGTTTTTTATGTTAATTAACTGTTGGTTGAAACCCAACTGTTTTCATCAAGTTTTTCTCACCCATGTCTTGCTCGTTGTGACAATTTTGTTTCCTTTTTATTTTATTTTTTATTTTATTTAGTTTTGCAACCCTAGAAATCAGTAATCCAATTGTTCCCCCTTTTATTTTTTCCTTCGTTGTACCTAATTAAAGGGATTTGTTTTCAAATTTCTCTTGTGAGAATTCACACAAAGTAGGATATTAGCATTTTGTTAAGGCAAGTGAGATGTCTAGTTCTGCAATTGTTGATGTTCATATCCATCGACAATTTAGTATATGAGAACTCGACAACCTGCTTTCATGAATTATGCTCAATGGCCGACAATCAGTATTAAGTAAACTACTCTACATGTTTGTTGGTCGACAATTTATAATAGCGCTTAAGTTATAATGTACTCATTTAACTGGAAGTAACTACTTTGTTTTTTTAATTTTCACATGGTAGAAATGTCTACCAAATAACCTCCAACAACCTACATTAGAAGAAGACAATTTTGATGCAAATTGGTCACGATTATGTAATTTGAGATCACAGAGTTTAGGATGATGGTTTTAGATGCAAATGTTCACGGTTATGTAATATCCAACATGGAGATATTGTTTGTAAATGTTTTGTGCTATGAGTATGTTGTTAATGCCAATGTTTTTACTCATAGTTGAAAGATGTTTGGATCTTAGTTGATAAAACCATATCAAATCGGGTTTTGTAAATATAGGCCAATTTATCGTCAATTAATGTTTCCAAATCTAGGTATTAAAATTATAAATGAAAGAACTAATGAAATATTCAAAAGATTAATGGGTTTCAAATAGATTAAAGATTAGGGGAAAACAAGAATTCACTGCTAAATTTATATTCAACGTAAATATAAGCATAAATTACTCTTGAAAGAAATAATGATTTTGACCAAATGTTTATTTACCATCTCTTAAGAAGCAAATTTATTAAAATACATTGGATGAGAAATCATACGTGAAAATACGAAACGTTAAAGCACGCTAAATACGTTCCGTTAATAGTGATTCACAATCTAATGTTAGTAATAATTGTGCAACTAAAATTAACTATATTGACATTCATAAGACTTGATTCATATCAAATCGATCATGAACCAATAATAAATTTGTTAACATAGAGATGGTTTGACGATAAACAAAATGAGTAATTTACGTTTATATGATCACATTAAGAATATATTAAATATGGCTTCATCCCATCCACTAGAAGGTGATTTAGCTTGGCATGGATATAAACATACAACACAATAATGAAAAGAAAAACTTGATAATAATGGAGAATAATACTTTATTGATCAAATAAAACTTACAATTTGTAGAAAACTTGCTCCAATGTTACAATCAACTCTAATAAATATTAAATCTTTCTCTATTATAATGCTCTCAACTCTCAAAATTCTATGATCATTCATGGTCAAGACCTCTTCTTTTATAGATGAAGGAGAGGGTTACATGTTTAGTAAGAGATTATTTTCACCAAATCAAATATAATCGAATTTGTAGAATTTATTCAAAAATATATTTAGTATAAAAATTTGAAAAAATTTCATAAAATATATTTACATCTTGGCAACTTCTCCAAAAAGTTTTAGAATTTTTGGGCCAATAAAAACCTGTCTGCTTGTCGCATCTTCACAGCTGCTATTTTCTTAAAGATTTTATTCTCAGTGAAATATTCATTATACTCAATCAAATCTTCCTAGTCATAATAAAATATTCTCAATATATCAAATATTCTCTTGATTTGTTCTTGAAATTTGTTTTCTATCGGAGATCTCTGAGTTGTTGCTTAGATAGGTAGTCTTCTCCAACAGTTGTAGCTTTAGCTCTCAAATTCAGTTTTTTGTACACTTTTATCTAACATAACCTAGAGCAATAATAAATCACTAATTAGTCTTATTTAACAATAAAATGAAGTCTAGAACCCTTAAATAAGTAGAGTAAAATGGGTATTTTTCATGCCCATCATTAGTAAGAGTTTTATGAATGGTTTATCGATAACGGAAAGATTGCCAAATAATAAATGTTTCAACAATTTTAATGTCAAAATTGTCGAATGATTAGGTAATCGAGAATATTATATAATCAAATACAATTGGATTGAGGGGTGATTAATTTGTGGAACAAGATGTCATCCAAAACATCGAAACAAAACAACACTAAAAAATATTATAAATTGTCGACTCCACAAGTAAGCAACAATATGCCTTTGGTTCTGGCATAGCGCAAATGTATTTTTTGGATTGTGTAATCAATTAATATTGACTTATGTTAAGATGTTCTTGTAAGAGATGAATCTAATTATCGATTTACAATCTTTTGATTTACATGGTCAATTAAATAAGTCATGATCCTTGCTACATTAGGGATGTATTAGGATGGTCTTCTTCTTCCATGTGGTCTTCCCCCTTCTCCTCATTCCCCAAAATATATACCTGTCATAATTAAAATTCATACTTAGTATGTATTTGCATCAAATATCCCAAATATATCTCCATTTCTTGATTTTAATGATATACAATAGAAATCAATTATCAATTGTCGATTACTAATGTAATCAACAATAATATTCTCGAACGATGCATATCTCGACAATTTTCTCGCCATAAAATTATCGACTACTAGCTGGTTCAATTTTTTTGATGAATGATTATCTAACACAAATAAATTGTCAACTAACAGAGTAATCAACTATAATATTGTCGATGAATAAAGTAATCGACAGTATTATTGTCGACGATGCATATGTTGACAATTTGGTTGATACAAAATTGTGGGCAAGTTGGTTCTTTGATAATTTTGATGTTAAATTTTTCGATTACCGGGTTAATCGATAATTCGGTGTCCATATATAACATTCAACCAAATTATGGGTCTATAAACAATAAATCATTGAAAGAAATGAGAAAATAAAAAAAGATAATGTGAGAGGGAAAATTCTTTTGATGTCACCGGTAATCTCATCATAACTAAATCCCAACAGATTTGTAAAAAAAAAAAAAACAGTTTCTTCTCAGTATGAAATTGCATAGGGCTCGATTTTGATGATAGAACCACCCATTTTAATAAGTTATAACCAATTTACAGAATCACAGATCTCTAATTTCAGTTAAGATGCTAGAGGTTTGATAGAGAAAGAGAGGGAAAGAGATCTCTTAAGAAGAATTCAGAGTCTTCAACGGCCACGGTAGAGAAATATGAGGAGTGCGAGAGAGTTTCGTCACAACCGACTCTTAGAGAGAGAAAGAAAGATGAGAGAAATGCTGAGATAAGGTTTGATAAAAGTCACCAATTGATTTAAAATTTAAGGCTCTCTCAATCATAGTAATATCAACCACACACCTTCATAATAGGTGGAGGGTGTGGATTACGTGTCTATAGAGTATCCCAATTCTAAGGGCCCACGTATCTGCTTCATATTTTATATTTCCCGAAATTAAGAAAAAATGAATGATTTAAAAAGAAATGAAGAATACAAATATTTAGGTGTTTTCAATTAACTAGGCACTATTGTGAATTTGGGATGTAGGAAATAATACTTATTATCACGTAACGACCCAAAATCTACCTACTAGGTAATTTGCAATAGGTCGACTAAAATTTCAGCGTTTTCAACATCTTTAACTTCGACATGTAGTTTTTCTGTATTTGCAGCAGCATAGAGTCTATTTTAATAATGTAACTTATGGGCATGAGGTTGAAGGTCCCAATGGCACGACTTCACAATATTTTCTAGAACGGTAATTTGGGTTGCGGTTTAAGATAAACTCAACATCAAAATTAGATATCGGTTCGATATAAAAAATATATAAGATGTTAGGTTTATTCATAGTTTGCTCAAAGTATGGGGACATTTCCATTTTATAAGGTCTCTACAAGTCCTTAAGAAATATAAAATCCCTTAATGACGTACTTACTACTACAATCATCCATAATTCAATAATTTAGCAGATGATAAAACAGTAAGATTCCACGAAATCACCTTAATCGATATAACAGATGTACGACAACAAATGAACCAAGGCCCTCAATGGTGAGATATTTGACCACAATGGGTGATTAAAAAAATGGAAAATGGAAAACTGAAATTGAAATATCTTATTATTGTTAGTAATATCATATAATCTGCACAATATGTTATGCAACTCCTCATGTTGATCTGGATCCCTCTCAAATCTTATCATCAGACCAATATAGTAGATTCTCTTTGTTGTCATGTTTTACCTCATTGATCCGACCCTCCCTCTATAAAGGCTCGCCTTGGTCCCCCTAGACCTCATGGCTGACCCTGCCCCAAAATCTTTACATTGAATCTAGAGTCATAAAAGCAAGAACATGAAAGTCATAATAACAAAATCATAAATTCATAACTGTTGGATAATATTGGATAATACTCTATCAATTAATCATAAGCAAGTTGATATAAGAGAAGAGTAGAGATATTTTTATTGATGAATAAATATATGTATCCTCAAAGATTCTGTATTACAAAGGATAACCCTTTTAGATTATCTATACTAACTTAAACTCTCCCCATAAACCCTAATGGTCCATGGGTTTATTAGAAGTCCATTAGGATACCCCAACCCAGTAGGGTTCCCACCTTGGGATGTTCTATACCAGGACGACTTGCCTCATCAAAAGCTCTACCTATCAAAACCCCCTTGGGCAAAAAGCCGTGCAAGGAAAGAGTTCAATCCTATTCCCCGTATGGGCTGTGGACGCGTATGCATTGCCTCATCAAAACTGCTAGTCAGTAAAACCTCATAGGATAAAAACTGTGCTATCAGAAAAAATAGAACAACTCGCATGTGTCCACGTCAAGATAGGATTACTCTCCCTGGCGTCTATCTCCCTGAGATAATAAATTGTGTTAACTCCGTATGTCGATTCCGTGTACCAGTCTCTTGAACATAGGATGTGCAAGAGCCTTCGCGAATAGATCAGCTAAGTTATCTTTTGAATGGACTTGAACAACGACAATCTCATTCTTTTTCTACAACTCGTGTATGTGGAAGAATTGGGTGAAATGTGTTTCGTTCTATCGACTTTAATAAATTCGCCCTTGACTTGATTGATACAAGCTGTGTTGTCTTCATAAAGAGTCATTAGTTTATCTTAGACATAACTTAGACCGCAACTTTTATTGATGCGATTGATCATGGACCGCAACCAAAAATATTCTCTGTCAGCTTCATGAAGTGTAAGAATCTTTGAATGATTCGAGGATGTAGCAACCATCGTCTACTTCATCGATCTCCATGAAATTGTTGTATTTCCATACAATAGCACATAACTCAATTGTGATCGGCCTTTATGTGAATTTGACAAATAACATGCATCGGCGTATCCTATAATTTCTCGTTTTCCACTTTTTGAATAGAACAACCCCCAATCTTTGGTATCAATGAGATATATCAAAATGCGCTTGATCCCATTCTAGTGCCTTTAGGCTGGTGTAGAACTATGGTGAGCCAAACAGTTCACTGCGAATGAGATATCGGGTTGAGTGTACTCTGCTAAGTATAGCAAAGTACCGATAACTTCTAGATATGGCGTCTCAGGCCCTTGGAGTTTCTCCCCTTCGTCTAGAGGATGCTAGATGCCCTTGTTCATATCTAATGAACGAACATGTATAGACGTCTTGGCATTATGTGTCGTATCCATACCAAAATGTTTTTTAATTCTTTCGGTATGTATACGTCACCTGATGTACGATTATGCCGCGACCAAGATGTTCGATTTGCAAGCCGAGACAAAATTTGGTCTTCCCAGGGTCTTTTATATTGAATTCCTTCCTATGGTATTCGGTAGCATTCGCGATCTCCCCTGGAGTTTTGATGATATTCAAATCGTCTACATAAGCTGTAATGATGGCGAAACTAGTATTCATTTTCTTGATGAAAACGCATGGGCAAACAAGGCTATTTGCAAAACCCTCTGTTTTTAAATATTTAGTCAGCCTGTTGTGCCACATGATCCCTAATTATTTCATACCATACAATGACTTATCAAGTTTTATTACGTAGGCACCCCATGTACCTGGCATTGTCACTTCTGGAAGCTTAAACCCTTCTGGTAGCTTCATGTAGATCTCTACATATAAATTTTCATATAAATACGCAGTAACTACATCCATAAGACGCATCTTTAGTTTATTTTCAACGACTGACAGACTGATCAAGTAACGAAACGTTATAACATCCATGATTGTAGAGTAGGTTTTATCTTAATCGATGTCAGATCTTTGAGAAAAGCCCTGGGCAACTACTCTTGCTTTATACCTTACTATATTTTTAAGTTTATTACGTTTCCGTACGAATACCTATTTATAACCGACAAGCTTGATGACATCTTGCCTAGAGACTATTGGTCTAAACACTCCGTATTTATCTAGTGAGCTGAGCTCAGCATTGATCACAGTCTCCTACTCTGGCTAATCTGTATGACTTTTACATTCGTCTATAGTGAGTAGTTCTGGATCATCATCCTTGATGGCGAGCGCAACAACAAAATTGAATACTTCGTCGACTACTACTTCTAAACGATCCCATGTGGTGTCATTATAAACAAAGTTAATCGAGATTTCTCAATTATCATGTACAGGTGCCTCGTCGGGTTTGTCTCCTAGTGCTTCACATGGATACGTAGCTACTATAGCCATGTCTGTGGGAGATTTCATCCCCGATGAGCTGACTACACCATTAGTTTTTTCTTTTCCTATATCATATTTCTTAGCCCTCGCCTTTACGTCATTCTTTGCAGTGGGGTGTCCTCTCGTGACGCGCGGCTTGGATTCATTAACGAGTTGCACACCAGTTCCCTGATCATCCAGTCGTACAGGTGCATTACTTGCAGGTACATGTGCCTTGGTTACTTTAGCAGTATCGTTGAATGCATCTGGCAATTCATTAACGATTTATTGTAAGTATAGAATCCGTTGCACTTCCTTGTCACCGTGATTGGTTAGGGGATCTAGATGAGACAACGATGGTGTTTTCCAACTAATCTTGGAAACATTATCAACATTGACTATCATATCTCCCCCCAATGCTGGGAATATCATTTCATCAAAGTGATAATTTGTGAATCTCCCAGTAAATACATCGATAGTAGTAGGTTTCAAGTATCGAATGATAGATGGTGAATTGTAACCCACATAAATACCGAGCTAACGTTAGGTCCCCATCTTCGTACGTTGTGATGGTATAATTGGCATCTGTACAAAATATTCAAATATTCGTAGATGGGCGACACCAAGCTCCGACCCAGTTACTAGTTATAATGGGGAATATTGATTATGTGTTGTTGGAAGAATTTTAATCAGAGCAGCAGCATGCAGAATTGTATGACCCTACGCAGTGGCCAAAAGTTGAGATCGTAATAACAGTGGCCTAGCGATTAACTGTAATCGCTTGATTAGATTCGTTGCCATTCCATTTTGGGAATGGACATGGGTACTGGATGCTCTACATTTATCCTATTAGCCGTACAATAATCTACAAAAGCCTTTGAGGTAAACTCGCCAGTGTCGTCTGACCATCTTAATCCGGTGATCCAGGAAATGAATCCACGATCAGATAATTTGGGCAAGCAACCGTGGAAATGCCATATTCCTAGATGATAATAGGTAAACGTCTGACCATCTTATAAATACATCGATTAAGACCATATAGTATTTGAATGGACCACAATGTGGATGGATAGGTCCATATATGTCTTCATGGATACGTTGGAGAAAGGTGGGATACTCCAACTCTATATTGGTCTTACTAGGTTGGACTATAAGCATTCCCTAAAAGCAGACGCTACATGGGGAATCTTGCAAAATTTTGATCTTCTCACCCTAGAGTGAATGTCCAAAGGTACTATTGATAATTTTTCTCATCATTCGTTGTCCAGGATGTCTGAAATGATCATGCCAAATTCTAAACATTTTCTCTTGTAACAGAGAAAGATTAGTGATTGCATATATTTCAAAATGCCTGAAGGCAGTTGAATAAATCCCTGAGGAATACATTAGACACCATTTTAATATGAGTTTTAACCATTAGGCGAATATGTGATGCATAAAATTTGATTCTCATCATTTCCTATTATATTGACTTAATAACCGTTATCATGTATGTCCCTAAAGCTTAGTAAATTCCCATGAGATTTACTAGCAAACAACGCGGTCTGGATACTCAGTATCGTACTGTTATGGAGTAATATCATGGTGCTCCTTGAACCCTCTATGATACTAGCTGTCCTAGTAATAGTTTGAATGTCCCCGACATACGCGGTCAAGTGCGTGAAATACCGTTTATCTCGAAGGATCGAGTGTGTGATACTACTGTCTACTAGACATGTGTCGTGACTCGTCCTATTATCAATTAGTGATATATATGCATAAAGATCCATGGGCTACTTGTATATATAGCAGATTAAAAATTGTATATATAGCAAATTAACTACTATCCCAAGCAATAATTTGAATAATCAGTATTTATAACAAAATGAAAATCTCATGTATGTCATGAGCACTTTATTGAAACATAAATGATTTGTTCCTAACATAATCAAAAATACTAACAAAAAGTAAATCAAGTTTTGGTGAAAAAAGAAACTACTAGTGCTCTCTACTGTGACATCATATGTTACTGAGATATAGTAACAAATTACTCTGTATATTGATACATGCCGGTATCAGTGTCGCCGAAGAAGTCTAATGTTGTGAACTCCACAGGGGCGAAGTCTGTGTCAATAACTGCATAGTGGATCTGGACCTTGTTATCTCTGGCCATTTGTGGTGCCAGACATTCCAGTGCCCAGTGTCCTGTCTCACCGCAGTTAAAGTAAGGAGATCCCTGATCTGTCTTCTTTTCCTTCTTCACATTTTCTAGTTTGCTGGATTTCTGAAATCCTTTACCTTTCCTAGGGCTAATGGGTTTATGGTTCCCGCCCTTCCTATTTCCCTTGTATCCCCCCTTGCCTTTTTCATAATTGCCTAACTTGTATAGTTATTTCCTCGAAACTGAACATTGTGTTATACGGGCAATGACGTACTCCCAGAAGGCCGCATGCATGATTCTTCATCAAAAGTTTATTGTTCTGCTCAGAGAGGAGCCGTACCTAAATTAAGACTTTATGAGTCATAATGTTCTCTCACCGATATTACCTCTAAACCATAATATTGTTAGCATAAAAATTTGATAGCTAGAGTCTTCTCTACCATTTTAGTATCAGTGATTTTCTTCTCACACAACTCAAGTGTAGAAGTAATTTTATGGATTGCTGAGTTATAATCAGCGACGGTCCTAAAATCTTAGAACCGAAGGTTATTGGTACATCGCTTTTGAGAGCATAATGGTCTTTTGTTGACCATAATGCCTATTTAAGCTTTCTCATAAGTTAGCTGACTCAACCTTGTTGAGGTATTCAGTCTTCAGGTCATCCTGAATATGATGATGGAGGATAAACAAAGCTTTTGCTTTGTCGATGGGATTTTCATTATTGCCAATGACGATGGTCTTCTGTAGACCTAGAGACTTCAAGAATAAGTCTGTTAATGAACCAAGTGAGGTAGTTGGCTTCAGTAAGCAGCAATGGAGGAAATTCAACATTTTTAAGTTTCGCAGACATCTGTTATGCAAAATGTAGATCGTAATTAGTAATAATTCTTGATTAACATTTCAAATACATTATAGACAGATCATAGTACTTAGAATAACATAAAATAAATTATTCATAATCATATTATAGTTGAACCTTGTTCATATTCTAATACTCATGAAAACAAAATTATAATAATTAAATCTCATTTTTACCCTATAAAATGACGATCTTAATCTTAAATAATTTTAAAAAAAAAACTTAAAAAAAATAAAACCCTAGCTGACGTCAGCATGACCTAATACTTCGTATAAAAAATAGTTTTTTTGCTGTAAACTGCCTAGTTTCCACGCCAATTTTCCGGCGACTGGGACATCTCCCTGAGACATGCCATATACGAATGTCATCGTTGTGGAATAGGCTACCCAAAAAAATTGATAGTATGTCAATCCGATATCCACAACGATCGTTATTTTAGTTTGAAAAAAAAATCTTTTCACAAGGGTTAAAAATCACTAAAAATAGCCATTTTAATCCGAAAAAAAATATTAATCCTACAATTCATATCTAGATATCTTATATCATAGAACAAATAATTAATATTTAGAAATTTGAAATAGGTAACAAAAAAAATACCTCTCCGCAACGAATTTTTTTTCCAGGAAAACGCTGATTTGGAGAGTTAATTTTCCTTTCAAATCCACTAGCTCTTCGCGTGCTGATAACGTATTGGATAATATTAGATAATATTGGATAATACTCTATCAGTTAATCAAAAACAAGTTGATATGAGAGAAGAGTAGGGATATCTTTATTGATGAATAAATATTTGTATCCATAGAGGTTCTGTATTACAAAGGATAACCCTTTTAGGTTATCTATACTAACTCAAACTCTCTCCGTAAACCCTAATAGTCTATGGGCTTGTTAGGAGTCCAGTAGGACACCCCAACCGAGTTGGGTTCGCACCTTGGGCAAGACCCAATTCCTAACAATAACTGCAAAATTATTAAAAACACAAACATAAAAACATAAAAAATTCAGCAATGTCCCCCCAAACTCCACAGTCACTCCCCACCAATCTACTCAAGTACGAACTTCACATTGCTATCCTAATTCATTGCATACGATTTGGAGGTGAAAGTAGTAAACTCAATCACATCATAGCTTGTAAACAAAACTCTAGTTCCTACAACAAACTTCACTGTCTTAGGGCACAATGCAATCACATTATCAGCAATCCGTTTAACACCAAATTGTGATGCTTTGGTTTCAGTCATCTCCACTAAGATGTTTTCCCCGAACGCTTTGAAATCGCAAACATCTTTGCTCTCATGAGTCCCAACTAAATCATTTTTTTCACAAGAAGATGATTTAGCCCCTGATGCACAACCCTAATTCCCTTCGCCTTCAGATAAGCAACTTGGGTGACATCATTTGTACATTGAAAATCCATATTACGTGGCATTTGGGTGTTTTGGAACGATGTCACATGGTGTTGTTACCTCAACAATCATCAATTATTTTAAGAACAATATTTCATAGTTTCTTTTAGTAACTAATATTTTTGCTAAATATATATTTTATCAAGTTCACGTGTTCTTTTCTTCTATATCTGGAGTTCAAGGACATAAAAACATAAACAAAGTGCTTCAAAAAAATGTTGGGCAGAGGAGGACAACCAAATGTATATTCGGATATTATACCTGAATAAAATTCATTCAAAATATTAGGTAGACGTAGAACTATTGCAATCAAAGCATATAAAAAGACAAAGAGATAAGGGTGTGATGTAAGTTAAACAAAAATGATTAAAACATGAGTTACTTGATTGATTTTTTTTTAATAATTTATATAACTATTATGATGTTATTAGGCGGAGTTCAACATATTAACCAAAATTAAGCCACACGCCAATATTGTATAGATTATTGAGTATTGCAATTATTCCAACATTTTCAAGGAACTTTATCTTGTTTTTAAATTTGTGGAAGTATGTTAGAAATTAGACATAAACTTGAAAATGATTCTTAAAGTGACGTGACAAATTATATATGAACTTAACCAATTGCCTAAAGAATCGCAAGTGATTTTCAGAGACTTAAATCCCGATAACATTTTTGATCATAGAAACAAGAACAAGAAATGGATCTCAGCGAGGTTATCGATAATGATGATGTCGAGGGTGATGCGGATGAAGGTTTTGCTCCTATACTTGCTGCCACTGAGTTTATGGGGCATCCATTTGGTGCGGTTCAGCCTCCACAACCACAAATGGCATCAGGCAAAATAAGAATAACCTCCACAACCTCCCATGCCAGATTTTGGTAATATTGGACCAACTCTTGGGACTGGTTTTTGGCTATTGCAACTATATACTTGTCGCAACGAATGAGATACCTGCAAATCTCTAGGCATTAGAACAAAAAGATTATATATATAAGAAGAAGAGAAGAAGATATGAGAGAGACAAAGAAAACAAAACTCTTGGGATATAAATTTGTTACTGCATTTTGGATGTAATGCATGAGAATGGTTCAAATTGCAATGCACCAGTACTTATTATGTGTGTAAAACTATGATTAATTGCTAAATGACAGACATGTTTTTGCGGTAAAAAAAATCGTTCAAGTACATGTTAAAGTATTTCAAAATATATGAGATTATATTGCTATCATATTTGCAACCCAATATATATGGCACATATCAAGAATCCGGATTTAATAAGAAACTACCGGATTTGTAGGTTTGGCTTAAAAAAGATATTATTTCCTACTATGCTCTACCGTGATGGACGGTCGAGATTGACGTATCATTTAAGGAAACTAAGTCAATCTCTCTGCCTATAAATATGTGCAAGGAATCTATCTCTACATTACATAAGAAATTCACAATTAATTAAAGTTATAAGTTAACAAAAAGAAAGCCAATTTTTACTATAAGAGATTATCGAAGTAGTTGAAGATCCAAGGAGCCAATATTCGTTCTGCAGAAGCTTAATAGATCAATGTATGCATATCTTATTATTATAGATCAGTGAAAATCATGAAGTTCACAATCCTTTTATGACTCATCTAATAATATTATTATTGTTAAATTAATTATCTTTGTGTAATATGTTTAATGTGATATCAGAGCGAGGTTTGCGAACTCATGATATTTCCGTCTAAGGTGCGAACACAATTTTTGTAATTGAAATAAAGTTTTTTTTAATTTATTTTTGGACACTAATTTTGTTTTTTGAATTTTGTAAAGCAGCAAAAATGAATCGTATAAATCATGAGTAGGTATCAGAATCAGACGTAATAAAAAGGTATAATAGTAAGAACATGACACATTGCTTAGCAAACCATCAATTTTCGGGAATTCGAGGTCGTTTAGGCACACAAAGAAGAGCTTGTGTCATTTTAGGAAATAAAGCATCTATTTACATAAAGTCTAAAAATCATTTCGAGGAATTGAGTTATGCTTCTAGATATGTATATTTCGTAACCATATCAATATCTCAAAACATCTTTTTTAAAAGGTTTTATTATTTATTAGCAAAACTATATAATGTCTATGTGAATATCAACTTATTCTTATGATTAATTGTTTAATGCTGTAATGACCTAATTTCGTAGCTCGAAATAGCTCAAAATTAGTTTTTACACCAAAAGTACCTGCAACAAGAATTAGTGTAATTCAAGAAATTACACAGGTAATTTAGCGTGGAAAACCTTTGAATAGGTAAAAAACCACGACCTCGAGTTGGGGGTTTAGTAACTGTAACTTTTATTGCTTGGGGCTGATATCTTATTACAAGTGATCTCTTGAGCTAGAAATACTTGATTTTGAAAAATAAAAATTATTGTGGTCTTAGAATGTAGAAATTCTGGTCCTCATCTCATTTGGAACTTTTCCTTTATATAGACCTTACATGCAGTTTGTTATTGTGTAGAAGCACGTTCTCCTGATAATGAGGTAAGTGGTAGTTGAATGTGTAACTGTCAGTTCGTGGGAGATAAGTGTCTTTGACTTGTTCATATTTTTTGTAGTGCTCGAGCCATGTTCCTTATCAGTTCGTGGTCTAGGTGTCAATGTTGATTGTATATATCACGTGTATAATGTGTGAGTCTGGTATTGAGGTAGTTTGAGTTTGGACTAGCTCGAGGGATAGGTTCCTACAATGTTAGTCTTCATGTTATGTATGATTTAGTAATCACGACAATGATCAAATCATGTTTCTTAAATTATTTTTTTGCAAAAGGTAAGCAAATTTTATTGATGAAGAGATAAAATTTAGTCCCTAGACATAACATGAATCCACACTAAGCAAAACTTTGATTGGTGGTACATTCCATTTATATTGAGAAAAAATTGCTTCAATGTGTCACACATTGTTCGTTTGGGTTCATGTTTGTGAAATTAGGTTAAACAATTACCTATTATCTATCTGATGCTTCACATTAGGGATTCATGGGGTATTATAGTTTATTTTGAGTCATATGTAAGTTGTGTTACCCACAGGTAGATCAAGTTAGGTAGGTTGAATTTACATGAAAGGGTAGTATGTATTCCTTAATTAAGAATGTCAAGGATATCTACAGATACCTTACTTGTTTAATTTTGAAATGCATAACGCAAGTAAGTTATAAAGCGCCGCTATTAGTATTTAGGTGATAGGAAAAATCTTGTTATACAACTATTTGTTATTAATTGTGAGTAATGGGACTAACTTAGCGAATGTGATTAACTTATACAAATGGGACTAACTTTTAGTTAATAATGTCTTATATTGGATTACTCTTGATCATCCTTATTCTAAATTATCTCTTGTTACTTTGCATCCTAATGTCAGAACTTACAAAGTTAAGCTTGTCCTATTTGTGGCATAAAAGGTTGGGTACCAGAGAAAAACTACAAAGATTGGTAAAAGATGGGAGCTTCCGAACTTGGACATTACCGATTTTGGTGTGTGGACATGTATCAAGGGTAAAAAAAATGAAACACACCAAGAAAATAAAAGAGTTACAAAAAGTACACAACTTTTTAAAATAATTCATACAAACATTTGTGAACCTTTAATGTTCTATCTTTCGGTAGGGAAAAATATTTCATAATTATTAGTTTTATAGATTATTTTTTACGTTCTTGTCATCTCTATTTGCTGCATGAAAAATTTTAGTATGTGAATGCTCTTGAAGTATACATAACTGAGGTTAAGCAACAATTAGAAAGAAATGTAAAAATCGTAAGGCCTAATAGAGGTGGTGAATTTATAAAATATATGATGAAACATGATAACATCATAGCCCATTTGATAAACTCCTTGAACAACATGGTATTTGCGCCTACTAAACAATGACAGGTTTGTCGTGGCATAATTGTTTAACTAAGAGGCACCATCTCACCTTTATGAAAATGATTAGGAGTATGGTGAATATATAAGACTAATTTACCCACATCGTTGTGGATGTATGCTTTTAGAACTGCATTCTATATAACTTATCAGGATATTATACCACGACAAAAATAGTACTAATAACGTTCGAAAAAGAGATTTTTTAAGTTTAGTCCCACCTACAAACTGGATATTTGCCTTTAGTCCCTAAGTTGATGAAAATGCAATTTTGGTTCCCAAATGGCCTCTGACCACAGGTCAACCCTAGGTGAAGTCTATTATTACCCGGAAGTACCTAATATACCCTCACATGGGTTGCACGTACAGACAACTTGTTACCTATTATTTAAAATCACGTGAGGGTAGATTAGGTACTTCAGGGGCAAAATAGACTTCAACTAGGGTTGACCTCTGGCCAGAGGCCATTTAGGGACCAAAAGTGTATTTTTTTAACAACTTGGGGATTTAAGGCAAATATCCAGTTTGTAAGTAGGACTAAACTCAAAATATCCCTTCGAAAAATGCTATTTAAAGTTATAATAATGTTTTACGAATGCTCTTATGTTATCATTATTTCCATAGGAGTTTTCCGAACGCCATAAAAAAATATTATTCGCTACACTCTATCTATTTGTCTTTTGGTAAATTTCTTGTAATGTCATCATTAGTTTGAAACTTTGAATGATGCATAACAAACGATATTGTTTCTATCTTTTGTAGCGGTTTGTACACTTTATATAAATCATTTATAACATTTTAAAAATGCTATAGTTGTTTGTTCATAACATTTCATAAAATGCTATGTTTTTAATATACATAATGGAAAAAATAATAAAAATAGCCATGCAAATAGTGCTTTCATTTGTCCTACATGACAATTGTTGTACAAGGAGTATAAGAATTAGTGATGTCACTCTAGCATGTCATTTTAGTATTTTAGCAAGCATAAAGAACTTTCTTAGAAATTTGTGATAACATAGATAATTGCTTTCTAACATTGTTTCTTTTAGGGTAACATGTTTAGCTCTTGATAGCTATCATGTTTAGTGCGCCCAACGCCTAAACAGACCGCTAGAACTTGCCTCGCAGGGATTCGGATCCGAAGACTTTGAGGTAGGTTCTGACCTTGAGTCCAAGTGTGAGCCCGATGTTGGAGATGATTTGGGCTTGGGCCTCGAAATCAGAATCAGAGTTTGCCTCTATTGGAGATGCGCTAAGAGCACCACCAAGTGTTGCGGGAGCAAGTAGCATATGTTGCTACTAGTGACCTAGAGGGTGAAAATCCTTGAGAGAGAGAGAGATAACGGGCGGATGGACATTTTTGTTATCATTTGATTATAACTATGCTATGGTCGTTTGATTACGCCAAAATAAAAGTCAAAGAGAGGAGTAGTAAGTAGCAAGATGTGCTTCCGCATACTTGATTTTTATGTTGTTTGTTTTGTTGGATTGTTAGTTGTTTTCGTGATTTGAGTAGTTGTGGTGAATCTTTTATTTTTTGTTTCACTAATTCCATTTTGGCATTTTTCTTGCAAAATTCACATTTCTCTTCTGTAATTACGGAGAACTAGTCGACCTTGCACACGCCTAATGCGTGTACGACCCTCTTGATTATTCACACCTATGCCATGCACAACTTAACCTTTTGTTTCTCCCAATCGCATCAAATTTGTTGTAAAGAGCATACAACAAATTGTGTTATTATTGTAACTAGATACAATACGTGGAAACACCCTTATGCCCATGTGTGTCCAAAGATATTGCAATTTTTGGTTAGGGTAGAATTAGGGCTGCAACGTTTTTATGAACTTCTCATTTTTCTTTTGAAATCCAATCCGATTTTTCCTATTTTGGAACCCTATTTTACGTTTTCGATTTCCAAAAATCTGATTTCCGATTTTTTCTGAAAAATATCGGATCGGAATCGAATAGCTTTTTGCCTTTTCGAAAATTTCGATCCGATTTTTCCGAATAACATCCGATCAGATTTAATCCGAACTTCCATACTTTCAACTTGAGGGAGTTGAGACTAAAACCTCAAACAAAACATACTTCATCTAGGTCTGCCTCCATTTCTTCTCTCTATCTGCAAGGGCTCTCTCTTCATCACTAGTAAAGCTTCACTCCCATTTTCCCTTTAAGGTAATAATCTATTTATCTCTTTTTTTTTTCTCTCTCTAGAACTCTTGAAGCCATGGTGGGGGAGAGACATGGTCAGATGGTGTTCAGTTAGTTTCATAGGGTTAGATTTTTGTGTTTAAGTAATAGTGGGTGGCTGTTTTTTATCTATCTTCACCTATCTCTAAAGAGGATGTCATTAGGGATATACACTGGTCTGGACGCCCTGGGTTTAGGCTTCGACCTGATCCGACCTGGATAACTCGGGTTCTCACTTTCCGAACCCAAACCCGAACTAAAATCGAATCGGAATGGCTGGGTAGAGCGGGATTGATAGCTCGGGTTTCGTTTCTTCGAGAAAAAACTTCGATCACGGTAAAAGTTCTCCACAATCTCTTGATCTTATCATCACACAAACTTATCATTACATTCTCCCAATTCCTTCACCGAATCACGATACGAAACTCTACGGGTTGAAGTTTATCTCTATATCATGAGATAATTTAGGGGTTTTGATTTAAAGAAGCTCAGACCCCTTGATAACATACTCTTGAGTCTTGACCATGAGCAGAGATGAAATTGCTCTTAAATCATGTCACGTAAACCCGTCTTTGTAACTTACCTATATCATTATCCACCATAGCAATTGTGGTTTCTTCGATATGTATTTCGGTGTTCTGTGAAACGCATGGTGACTCTTCCTTAGAACTCAATGACAAATCTATAAAACCATGGATAGATCTGTCTCACTTTTACAATTTGAGAGAGAGAGAAAAAGAAAGAAAGAAAGAAATAAAGAGAGAGAGAGAGAGTCAAAGAGTCAAATAGGGCGTATGATGGCAAGATAGAGACTCGTAACACTTATGATGTATATAGTCGATTCGGGTTTGGAAGGTTACCCGATCCCGAAAACTGAACCCAAATCGACTATAATTGGGTTTTTAAATTAAGAACCGAAACTGACCCGACTGTTATTGTAATGGCCTAATTCTGAGATTCGGACTTAGCCTTTACACCAAATGTGTCTAGAACGCTCAAGAATAGTAAATAATAATCAACAAGATAATTTAGCGTGGAAAACCTTTGAATAAGTTAAAAACCACGTCCTTTCTTGAAGATTTTGAGAAAGAGAAGATGATCTTATTGAAGTTGCTAACTTATTACAATGAGCACTCTGAGTATATGAAGTTTCCGAGTAGGGATTCTTCTGTATAGAATTACATGTCTTTAATATGTAGTTCTCTGGTTCTATTTATAGGCCTTATAATATGACCGTTTGATGACTATTAATATTTTTAATGGTGGACATTACAAAGTGTATGTAAGATATTCTTTGACCAGATAATGTAACGTTCTGATCTCTGTTCCTGTATGCTGATGAGGTCAATGATGAGGCTTTGAGTTTAAGCAACGAAATAAGCTATTACAAGATGACTCTCAAGCAATGGCACAGTAGCATCAGGGATGATTGGTATTGGTTGAGAAACTCGTATTGTATATATTTCCTAACGTTGTTGTCTTATTTTTTATTGTGTCACGTGCTCTATTGTTGAGAACGAAAGTTCGTATGTTGTTCAAAGATGAAGCATAAGTTCGAGATACGGAATAAGCCACTACAACCGCCCCCTCTTAGCCAACAGTACGAAAAATATGGTGGGCGAGTGGTGTTGGTTGAGAAGTATCATTAACGCTGCAGTTAATATCTGGAAATCATCTCTAATATAAATTTATGAATATCGACATGTGTCTTTTGGGTTTCCTAGAACCAATGATTCTACTCAATGTTATTTTATGGGGAATCTTATTGATGTCAAGAATTTGAGGAGTCGCCTTTAATGGTGACCGTAATATAAAGAGGGTTCTGATTTGTGCATGATGAACTAAATCTTTTTGAATCTTTTATGTTGGAGAACATGGTGAAGACAAGGACTCAGGCTCGGGAGTCGAGGATTCGTAGGAAGATGGAAGAATTGCGCATCAGGTATTTTGGATACCAACCGTTGCATCTGCCAACGCCAATTCATGTATCTCCCACCTACCATCATATGTCATATGAAGAAGTGATGGAGACGGGGGATAACTATTATCAGATGATACATTTTTACTATCTGCTGACATCTGAGGTGGAGCGCTGAAATGGCCTTCAATTGTTAGCGGAAAAGGTTGTGACAGCTGAAGATGAAGCAGCAGGCTTCGCCTGAGGGAGTCTCATTGGTACCCTTCTAATGAGTGGGTCTTATTGAAGAAATGAGGCATTTCGTCTGTCCCTAGCATGCGAGGAGGCGAGGGTTATGGTAGAAGAGGTGGGAGGATGTAGAGGATCATTTTCTTCCATGGACCATATATTTTGGCCATGAAGAAGATCTTTCATATGTGATTTTTAGTTCTAACTATTTCTTGGATCTTACAGTATGGGATCAGGGTTTGGAAGTTGCTTCAGTTTTTTATCATCTTCACTGTTGATTCCTGAAAAGTAATTCGAACTGTAACTTTGTAATACAATCTGTTGTAATTATTGGGGACATTTTGTTATCTGTAAAGTATCCTATAAAGAAAATTTTGAATTAATGAAATAACTTCGTTTTGGGGTCATGATTCTTTGTCACGAACTTGTCTGTGTAGTTTGTTGTTTGTAAAATATGAGTTAAATATCATGGGGTATGATAGGGAAAATTGAGCTGGATGGAGTTTCGTGTGTATGAGAGTAAATGGTAGTTATAGCTGGGGTTGAAGAGAGAGGAGTTCGAGGAAGTAGTTAGATATTGTTGTCTGCGATCTGTGTACTCGAACTGGATGACAGAGTTTTCCCAACTATGTGAAAGGGTGGGCATTGATCAGTAGGTACTACTGCTGGATTTGCGTGATCTTGTATGTTGCCATTTTTATATTTGCTCGTACAAAATCGGATAAGATATTTCATACTATGGAAAGAAAGACCTGTCACAATATTATGCATTTGATGTTGATATTTTGTTGTTATGTGAATTTTCTTTGAACAATATATCCTTCGGCCAAATCAGTGGGGTGATATTTGCAGAGATCTTCCTAACGGCTATAAAATCATTAATCTTGGATGTTTTGATTTGTATCTTCTGCAGGGATCACTTTGCTCTGGAGGTGGTGTGACTAACCATGGTGAGGACTCATGCTCAGCATGCTCAACATGTTTAATATGCAACAGATGGTCAGTTTCATCTCAAGGTTGTTGAACTTCATGATAGATACTTCCATCGATTACCGTATGATGTTGTGCTACCGGACTGGCCATTGACTCTTACCGGGATGGATGAGGAAGGGAAACATGTAGTGTATGACCGATTTTTGTGGTACAACATGTTTCAGAGGTTATTGTTGAGTGTCATGGTGCGGGAACTGACTGTTCGACAGCTCACATGTGACAAGATCGTTGAAGAGGATGCGAGGGCAACAAATAGAGAAATAATTATGTGTGAAGAATCGAACCATCAAGGTTTCTTTAGATTTAACTGGGGAGCTCGGTAAGCTCAAAGCCTGGGAGCTTGTAATAATTAATCTGTTGTTAGAGTATTTTGTGGTTGGGTTTGAATAAATATAATATGAGTGATCTTGAGAAAATAAAGTATGTGATGTCTCGATCTGATTGAATAATAAAAATAAAATATTATGTTTTACTCTTTGTGTACGAATATTGTGGGAGATAACTATAGAATTTTTACAACTGCATTGATATCTTCAAAATTTAAATATTGATCTATTTTAGGAAATTTGTACGATCTTTGTAGGGTATAAAAGTAAGGTGATTGGTCATTCGTACTGTGCTTGAGGAAAAAATACATAATTGTATAATGGCAGACAATAGGGATAGACGTGATGACGATAGGCGTTATCACAGAAGTCATGATGATGCATTTAACTTAAAAGATGTGCCTGCAGAGACAGTAGGGGTGACTGACACGTGTCTGAAGGAGCTGATGTTTCACAAACCGTGGGAGAGTATAAAAACATGTCTATCTCTCCCTCATAAATTATCTACAGTTTCAGAGAAAGAAAAAAGGTGTGTCAATCTTATTTCTAAGGAGAGGAAATGTTTGAGCGCTGAGTGTGATTTGAGAATGAAATCTTCATCAGGTGATAGAAAACTGTTTGAGAAGTGATGAAAATGTTCATTCTTGAAAAGATGTCTGGGTAAAGCAGATGATTGTTGTTCTTCAAATACAGGTTGGTAATATAAATCTTTGTCCAGTTAATTTGATTAGTAATCTGGATGATATATGTAGTAATCTGTTTGATATGTGTAGTAACCTGCTTGATATGTGTATCGGCGGAGGCCCTTAAAGTGGAACGAAATCACTTCATCCAATGCTATTATGATTTTGGATTGAGTCCAGCTGATGTGGAGCTAGGCCGGGTCAGAAGGTACAAGGAAATTGAGTTCCCATTAAAGGTTCTGGAGACAGTGATGGTGGACGTTGCTGTTTCTCATGAGAAGGTGTTAGAGTTTCCATCAGAAAGTGCCGAACCAGTCCAAGTAGCTAAAAAAACATTAGATCCTCCTTCTGAACGTGCTGGTCCGAGTCAGCTAGTTGGGCAAACATTAGATCTTCCATCTGAGGTAGAAACCAACAAGAATCTCTAAACCTTATGTGGTATTCTGTTTTTGATTTGATACAGTTCATGTGATATCAAAGTGATAGTACTTTGTATTTGTTGAAGTTGGAGTGATGATTTGAAACATGTTTGTTTTGGATGTTTGTATTATAACAAAATATTTGTACTCTGTATAGGAGATAGAGCGACTAAAAAAAACTAACTCCGAACTAGAGGGATCGTTGAGTAGAGCGAGGGATTCTATGGCTCGTATTCAACAGGTACTTAATAAAACTGAATATGAGAGAAAGAAATTTAAGTTGAATTCAGAGAAAACTTTTAAAGAGCTATATAATTTTCAATATAGATATGCTAAGATAAAAATAGAAAGGGATGAGGTGTTAAGGAAGGAAGATGAAATGGGGTTATTAGTTCAAAAGCAAAAAGAATTGACCTATTTTAACGACCCGAGTGATAAGGCTAGGTGTCAAAGTATGTTAATAGCTCTGACATTATATATTGAGGTCGAAGTAGATAGTGAACATGGGTTAAAAGAAGCTTATGTAGAGCTTTTGAATAAGAGAGGCATAGTTCTTGACCCAGCTTGAGTTATGTTTTTAGCTCAAAAAGCACGTAATCGTCATAGTTTAGAGGCGAGAAAGTGTTCTGCTCGAGCTGGTGTGTCTGTTGTATGGGGTGATGTAGAACCTTTATCTGTTGCTTTTGGCTTTATGTAGGATCGGAGGGCTATGAGAATTATATTTTTCAAGATAAGGAAAGAGCAAATAGAGGTTCAAAAACGATTAAAGGGTGAATTAGAGGGGTTACAGGATGAGTTGTTGCAATACGTGGAGCAAAACATGTGTTTAGCAACGCGGTTGTCAAAAGAAGTGGTTGTTCGAATGAAGGTAGAAGCGGATTTGAGGGCTTTAGGTATATTACAGAAAGACACGCGTCAGCGACTGCACAAAATGCAAATGACATTAAAGGATCATCTACACCCGTCGCGAGCAAAAGTCGCTGCTCGAACAGAGCATGAGCGTCATATAAACAGTGTTATTGACTTTATGGGAAAAAATTGTCTAGGGTAGAGAACAAATTTAGGAAGTTCGTGACAGGATGTAGGAAAGATTTTGATGTAGAGAACGTTAATGCTGAGAATATGTGGTTTACCAAAGGTGATGGAGAAATTGTTGGTGACAAACCCCTTCCGAGGTCGAGGGAACTGTCATCAGAAGAGGGAGAGGAGGAGGTCGAAAGCCTGATATCCCGATCACGGCGTAAACAACGTCCGTAGGAGGTGGTGACCTTTACCACTCCGACAGATGTGTAATTAACAAACAGAAAGAGTTCGTTCTCATTCCTTGAAGAATAAAAAAAATAGGGTATTCTTGGTTTTCTTTTACCGGCCCTACATATGTGTTAGATCTTTGTATATTGCTATTAATGATAAATGAAATTTGTTCTCTGTGATGATGAATGAAACAGTTTATCGATATTACTCAGATACCATGTTCTTGATTTAAACTTGTTAACTGTGATATGTAATATGTTGGTATAATCGAATTGTTATGAATGTAAACTGTGATGACAGGCAGAATTGGTAGTTATTCAAAGTCAGTGTAACGCGTTACGCGTCCAAAGCGAACAACTGAACCCTGAGCTATGTTCGAGTCAAGTTGCACTAAAAATTGCTACTGAGTTAGTAGAAAGAATGAAGGGGGAGATGGTGAAAGAGCGAGACGTTGGAGCTCGATTGTCAGAGGATCTAAAGAAGAAAAAAATAGATCTAGCCAACAGACTGAGAAAGATAAAGGAGTTAAGAGAAATTATAAGAAAGAAAGAGGTTGGATTTACAGGTAGTTCCAGGCAAGCTAGCCAACTAAGGAATATTAAATATGATTTTAGTAGTGCTTCATGTACGCTGATGAGGTCGAGGATGAGGCTTTGAGTCCGAGCTACGAAATAAGTTATTATAAGACGTCTCTCAAGCAATAGTACGAGTAACATCAGGGATGACTAGTGTTGGTTGAGAAACTCGTACTGTATGTGTTTCCTGACGTTGTTGTCTTATTTCTGATTAAGCCACGTGTTGTGTTGTTGAGGTCAAGAGTTTGTATGTAGTTCGAAGATGAATCATAAGTTCGAGATGCAGAATAAGTCACTACAGTTATCAAAATTGGACCGAACTGGCTGGTTCAGGTCGGTCCGAGTCGGTTTCTCGGTTTGGCGAATTTCTTTTACAACCCTAGATGTCATAGATATTTGGTGATTTTTTTTCTCTTAAAGCAGGTTATTTAAGCTTGTGAAAATATGTTTCATTTTGTAAACTTTATAATTTGGGCAATATTTATTTTCAAGTTGTTATCATTTGACTTGTGTACCAAAGTTTCTATGATGATATTCTTTATTTTCACTTGTCTAATAATATACAGTGACAATTTCCTACCAAATACAAAATTTTTGATTTTCCGAATTCTTTTCCGATTTTATCAAGATATCTGAAATTTTCTGAATGTTTTCCAATTTTTTTGATAAATCCGATTTTTTCAGATTATGATCCACTTTCATTTTTCCGAGAAAAAGAAGAAGATCGGAACGGATTTTACGTTTCCGAAAAAATTGAATTTTTTTTATCACCCCCATTTCCGACCCGATCCAAAAATAGGCCTAGGTAGAATACTATAAATATACTCACGTTTATGGGAATTTATTAAGACCTAGTGTTTAGTCATTTAAGCCAAAAACAAAATGTCAGCTAAGAGACAACACTATTTCTAAGCCATCACGGATTCTAAGCCAACACTGTATTGCTTAGTGAGCTGCCTTAGTAATAGTAGATTAAGAGATTTGAGAAGAAATTAAGAAACATTCAATCTAAATTTTAGGTTCTCATCATGACAATACTTTTTAGGTGCATGGTTGGACTTACGTCCTATAAAAATGTGGTTGAACTTGGGCTTACCAAGGACAAAATTTAAGGGATTTTTAGACTTTACCCTCCTATTTACTTGTCTATCCCCCCCTCTCCATAGTGTTTACTGAGTCAAGACAGGGAAAATACATAACTACCCTTCAACATCTAAATCTTTCTCCAGGTAACACGTGTTTCTCTTTCAACGGCCAAGATTTTAATTTCAAAATGACCTTTAACCTTAATCTCATTGTACTTCACCTCTCTCTCGAAGTAAACAACACTTAGAAATCAAACCCATAGCTAAAGTTGATCAATTAATCGTGTTTCTGCAGTGAAACTCAGTGATTGATTCATCGTATGTTATATATAGAAGATCAGAAATCAAACCCAGAGCTCTATAAAACCCTAATATCCTAAAGTTGGGTTTAGATTGAAATTAAACCATCACCATCTCAATTAAAGGTCTAATGAAGCTCATCAATATCTCAATTTAAACATTGAAACTCTCCAAATCTCTATTGAAGCTCAACTCTTTACCCATAATGGGAAGTAGGAAGAAGTCATTTAATATTTCTGATAATGTAAGAAAAGTTGTATGTCTGATGGAAATTCTTTGTAAGCCTAAATGTGGGGGAATTTGAAATTAAAGAGTATTGTTCATATATAGTAGGATATTCTCTAAAACTAATTTAATGGGTATTCTCTATATCATTAATCTTTAGAGTAAATTTGACTTAACCCCCAAATAAGTGGTACTTCTAGTGATTAGCCCCCACTTTTGTGCAAACTTGACTTTACCCCCTAGTTAAAGATTTTTCGACGGTTTAACGTCTTTGACCGACATGGATTATATATATAGAAGACCACTTATACCTTGATTGTGTGTTAACTACTAATGCTAGTGGTACCCTTCAAAAACTATGTATCAAAAATATGCCTCTCTCTAGGATTTTCGCTTTGTAATTGATTCGAATTCGAAGATATGAGATCAATTCAAGTGTTAGATTAATCTATTATTAATTCAAGATATGAGATCAATTCGAAGATATGAGATCAATTCCGAAATTCAAAACTTGTAAAACATGAGCAAATAAATTACGAAGTAGTGGATAAGGAGAGGAGATAAAAACTTGATTACTATGGGTTTTGGATGGTGTTGCATGTGACATTAATGTAAATTATATATCTACGAATTGCTAATTAGCGAAGAGAAGAAGATTGTCGATTAATCAAATAAAGAAGATTATCGATCTAATATACATTTTCTTCATTCTTAACCTTTAGATCCTATAAGCCTCCAAGAAATTTAGGATTTGAAATACATGTGTAATAGTCGATCAACTCTTATTGACCATCAGAAAAATTGGGGGTAACGTCATTTTTTGAAAGATGTGGGGGTTAGTCAGTAACAACAGTTGTTATATGGCGGTAAATTCAAATTTACTCTAATCTTTATGATGCAGGTAAGTTGTGAAATGTGTGATTTTCATATACACACTGCACAATCTTGTCCTTGGGTTTATACTACTTGCAAAGTACTAGGTTGTGAGGGCATCATGAAACTCCTTACTGCATTTACACAACTAATTATGGGAGGAAGTTTTTCAAGTGCCAGTTCTCTAGGTGCCCATCTTTTCAATAGTTGGATCATGCTTTGAAAGGTTCTGAAGGTGCATCGTCAAAAAAAGCTCAAGACACTTGCTTTGGATGTGGAAAGCATGATCATTGGTGGAGTGCTTGTCTTTAGAGAGATTCAAAGTGTGAAATTACTGGCTGTAATGGGGAGAGAAAGTTGAGAGCATCAAAGCAGCCAAGAACCTATGGTGCCAAGTTCTTGATACGTCAAAATGATACTTGTAACAAGTTCTTGCGGTTAAGAGATGCAATTGCTCAGTCTGAGTTAAAGGATGTAGAGATGAAGGATGCAAAAAAGAAGGTCCAAGTAAGAAGATTAAGATGACTTTAGAGACAGATTTTGATGAGTTTGTTAGCGATATAAGGGGAAAACAACATTATAAAATTAGTATAATAGAATTTTTGTAACATTCAATGGATGTTTATGGCAACAATGAATGGATGTGTATGGTTGTAACTTTGAGTATTAATAAGTTGGATGTTTATGGCAATGTTATACACTTTGGTTATACATGGAGGTACTGCAAATGAAACTCAAAAGGGAAGCAACATGGATAATGGAAATGGTCTGGAAAAGGCTGATGCCAGTGCAAACAACATTGATGGGAATGGTATAAACATGAACTTTGAGGAAGTATGGGAAGTGCCCAAAGCTAGGACAACATCGCAGCAAAGTAGGGTGTCCTCACCTAAGCGTCCGCCACCTCTCATCACTACTACTGCTTTTGATGCTTTAAAAGGGATTGTGAGAGAAGACTTGGCTACTGCTAGTACTGAGGCAAATAGTGGATGCAAGGGTCCTATACATGTAGATATTACTCCTAGCACTACTCAAACCCCAACAGAAAGCAGTAATAGTGTTGCTAGTGGCAGTGAGCTATTTAAGAGTGTCATGAAAAAAACCAATAAGAAGGCAAGTAAAGCTGAGAATGATGCAAGGGCTGCTATGAAGGTTGACCTCCATCGATAGAAACATATACCATGCATAACAAGGAAGGCAATGAGGAGCTTAACAAAAATAAGGGATGGAATAACGCTGCTCCAAACCCAATCTCGTAATGAATTGGGATATGTATAAAAAGGGAGTAATTCATATCAGTAAAAACCCGTAAAAAATGGGAATAATTTCAATTGAGGGATGGGGTGTTGGGTTCCTAACTTTGTTTCTCTACTGTGTAGGTATTGTATTGTGGGGTAAAAAGAAGCCCACTAATTGGAGCTTGACAAGCCCCCAGGGACAGTTTTCTTGGAAGGAAAACTCGAGTGATGCTAGCCTTTGTAAGGGAGAGGAAATATATTACTGATGGCGGACATTATAGTTTTGGGGTTGATTCTTATCCCCTAGCCTATGATCTCTCCTATGAGTAGCTCATTTTTGTTATAGTATCACAACGTTGAGATTGAGTGTTTTTTTTTTTTTTTGTTACTAACTGTTTGTTTGCAACAGGGTTTGTTTTAGGAATCCAACTTCTTCTGAGGGAAAGGGTACATTTTCTAGAGTGTAAATACTTATGGTGGCTTTCATAAGGATTGGGATGTTCATCCCATGGCCTAAGAGTGCCCACAAAAAGTATCTCAACTCTGGGAAAGTATCAAAAACTAAGAGACATTACCATTATACAAAAAGATTTAGTGCAAAGGGTGCCTTATTTTTATGTGAGAGTGGGTGTTTTTTACAAATACAAGGATGCAGAGATGAATGATGAAAATAAGGAGGTACAAGTAGGAAGATTAAGATGACTTTAGAGATAGATTTGGATGAGTTTGTTAATGATTTTAAGGGGAAAGCAACATTGTAAAAGTAGTATAATGGAATTTTTGTAACATTCAATGAATGTTTATGGCAACAATGAATGGATGTGAATGGTTGCAACTTTGAGTATTAATAAGATGAATGTTTATGGCAATGTTATACACTTTGATTATACATTGTTACCCTTGTTTATGGCACTATTATACACTTTGCTAATACACTGTTTTGAATGTATATACATTGTGATTAAAACAGAAAATGGACATTGTTATGATGAAACTATTTATAGGAAATGTTACACTGCTATGATAGGAAATGATACAATGTTTATTCCCACTAGATAGACTATTTTACAATAAATAGATACATTAAATTTATGTAGTTGATGGGTGTAGTCTGAAGACTGAAAATGGATTAACAGAATTGTCGTCTTATTTGTACAGAAAATGGATGAACGTGAGCAGTCTTTGTACATAAAGATGTACAGAAAATGAATGAACAAAAATGGATGGGGTTACCCATAGATGAACAGAAAATGGATTAACTATAGAAACATATCTTTAAAAAAAGAAAAAGGAATTGCATTCACCACAAAATTAGAATTGCAATCACAAACCCTGTCTTTAGTACCAAATAAGAATTACATTCACCACAAAAAAGGAGTTATATCTCAAAAAAAAAAAAAAAAAAGCGAGTAATATCTCCAAAAAAACAAACATAGAAAGTACTTCATCAATTCCAAGTAAGTCAGATCTCTTTAAAAAAACACAAACTTAAAACCTCCACTTTGGCCTAGGTGCATTGTAAGTTCTCATGTAGGGATTAGTCTGACTGGATTATGGGGATTTGGCATTCTGTGATGTGCTTGCTTTACTACATTCAAGCTTGCCGGCAGCAAATCTACTACTGTTGTTCTAGCTCTTTGTTTTACTTCTTGTTTTGCTTCTTATTGTCCCACTGGTCTGATTAGTACCCCTTACTGGATCTGCACTTTGTTCACTTTGAGTTCCCCTTGCATTTGTCTGATTAGAATTGATTTTGGTATTTGCATTTTGTTATCTTGCCCTTTCAGTGGACTGATTAGAAGTCCTTTTAGCATTGATTTTGGTGCTTTATCCAGTAATTAGAGTTTTTACACTTTGTTGAGATGTCCTTGCCCTCTCCATGGTTTGAGTTGTTCTGAAGTAGAAAACCCAGACTTTTCTCTATTCTCTTTTTAACTTCTTTGAGTATCTACCCTAGTAAGTTTCTTCTTGCTAAGAACAACCTTATCGGCTGCAGGGGGACCCTTACATGTCTTCTTGTTATTCCCATAGTGTCCACACTTTCCACATCTCCTTGATAAGCAATTAGTGAGTTCATCTTCAACTTTTCTCCTTGCTTTCCTAGGTTTCCCAGTTGGCCTCAAGAGTGGGGGTGGCCTGATCTCTATGGGTGGCTATAATATGATATAATATATATGAAAACATGCTAAAATATATATGAAAAACATATTAAAATATGATACCTACACATTAGCAAACTGATACCTTTAGAAAAATGTTATAAACTTAACAATTACATACCTTCACCCAACTTGTTTCATCAACCACAAGATAAACTGCACCAACATATGCTTTCATGTATGTAGACACCCAATGGTACTCACTGCAATATCTACATGTAAAGTAGTAAATGTATAAATAGTTGACAACCGTGTATGTAAAACATTTCAGCTAAACTAGTGAATGTATGAACAATGAGCCATTAATGTAAAGTAGTAATTTCATTGATACTTACTTCTTCCATAATGGTTTTCTCAACCAAACAAGTATGCACACTGCATGTACACATGGTAGCCCAAATATTTGCTACTCCATGCAGTCATATTCTTGAGCTTTCAAGTTAACTGTCCACCTTTGTCCATCCTTTGTAGCTATCCACTTATTCTTATCAGCACCTGCAAGATCAAATTTATACCATGCCATTTCTTTAGCTTTATAATGTGATCAACTGCCCTTGGTACCAAACCATCTTGGTCCCAAGTACTAGCCTTGGTTCTTCTATCATACATCAGAGTCATCATCATCATATTCAATTTTTCCAATGCCTTATGAAGTGGTTTATCCCTAACCCTCAATATCCAAATTGTTAAATGACTCACTAAAATTATTAGTAATATGCTCACATTTAGCTACAGAGTCAAAGTGAGACCTATACCAAGTTTCAGGAGGTTCTCTCTCTAACCATTGTCTTGCAGATAAATAGTCTTCCCCAAGCTTATCAAGAAAATTGTCTTTATCAACTTTTCTGAAAGCTCTAGTTGCATTCCAAGATAGCTTCTCCAAATGTGTACCCCTATAAATCTTCTTAAAATTCTTGTACATGTGCCTAAAGCAGAACCTATGATTGCAATAATGGAAATTATTTGCAACTGCTTTAATTAACCATTTTTGCCTATCAGAAATGAATGTCAATTTGGCATCATGTTGAATAAGCCATGGCTGCAATGCTTGGAAAAATGTGTTCCACGTATCATAGCATTCACTTCTGCATAATATATAACAACTGGAAACAAACCATTGTTCCCATCAAGGCCTATAAGAGACAAGCAAACTCCCTCATATTTTCCTTTCAAGAAACACCCATCTAATCCAAAAATTGGCTTGCATCTTCTCAACCAACCATCATAAGATGCCTTGAACATTACCATTGTTCCAGTCAACTATTATGTGCTATCATCTCTGCTACAACCTAAGGTTCCCTGGAATTGTAATAAGAAGTTGCATAACTAAAGAAGGCATCTTAAAGTACCCATCATCATATGAACCAACAATCATTTCCATACATATAGTCCATGCATTCCAAGCAGTCCAATAAGATAAATTAATACCAAATTTTCTTCTAATTATTGTGAACACATCAATAGGCTTGAAAAGCTTAGTATTCCCCAGTCCATCCTCACAATAGATGGCAACCCAAATAGCATTTGCTAGCTTGTTCTTGTCATTAGTTTTGCCTTCACAAGTATGCTCTAAATGACATCCTCTCACAACCATGGTATGTTGATCAATAGATCTTTTAACATGTAGCACCTACTTGCAACTCTTATCAGTACACTTGAACCTTAGCCTGTGGCTTTCATTTTTTTCTCTAAATATGTGAACTTGTTTTAGATAGACCATGTCGTTATGTATTTTTTTAACCTCATTAACAGTTGGCCACTCCATCTCAATCACAATTGGATCAAGATAGTTTTTTATTTTTGTACTATAGAGTGGTACAATACTTTCTTCATTCTCAAAAATATTGCTACTCGCCCCCACAAAATCTTTAAATTCTTCATATTTTGCAATATCTTCAGCTGTGGGTACACCATCTCCATACTGTGAGGAGTGAGTGTTGTAATAACCATCTTCAACATCCACATTGTTAATATCTATCTGTGAGGAATGATTTGCTTGAACATCAACTGGTTCCACATCAATTTCTTGCTCATCAATTTGCTGGACATCAATAGGTTGAACACCATTTGCTTGAATATCAACTGGTTGCCCATCAAATTGTTGAACATCAATTGGTTACTCATCAAATTGTTGAACATCGACTAGTTGCTCATCTTCATCTAAATTCATCATATCTGCACCATTATCATTATCACTAGAATCTGGCAGCTCATATAATTCCTCCTCTGAAAGGTAACTTGGTATCTTTCTATTATGTGTTGGGGGTACATGTTTGGGTTTTTTGACAACATAAACATAAAAATGTACACTCCATTCGATTTTACCGTCACTATTTCTTAACATGTCCTTCAAGATGTTATTAGAATCCACTATTTTTAAATCACCAAGGAATAAGCAACACATCTGGAGCAATTTTATGATAATCCGAGCAATTTCTTACAAGTAGGGAAATCTTTAGACATTTTGTCAACTATGTAATCTTTCCCACCAACATAATTCGATTTACAATACCCAGTGGCACCTGGACTTGTCCATTTTCCCTCAACATGGATCACCAAATCCATGTTTTTGGGTTCCAATCTACAGTTTAAATACAAATAACACACATAAACAACAGTTAATCAGTACTTATCAATGACAATTAATACAAAAAAATAAAAATTAAATCATAAAATAAATTGGGATCGTGGTTAAACAATGAGGTAAATAAACCCACAAACCTAAATCACAAAGATAAGAACAATTGCACTAAAACCCACAACCCCAAAACTGGCAGATAACCCACAACCCCAATTAGATAAACTACAATTAGATAACCCACAAACAATTAGATAAACTACAATTAGTTACCTCAAATTTCATAAATATTAGAACGATTCCTCAATTACACAAAAATTACAACAAATGGTACTCAGTAAGTTTTGTGCAAAATAAGCATAAAATATATATGAGTTTGAGATAATTACATACATTTTCGTCTGAGATTTCTTTATTTGGAAGGGAAGATTATCAATTGGGTAAACTCTCCTAGCTTTTTCTATGATGTTATCACTCTTGAGGCGGACTCATTAGGGCAAGAAAAACGTTATGGATTGCCTAAAACGCATCTTCGCACACCAAGATCAGTTAGGGATTTTGGGAGACTAAAAATCAATTAGGTTTGGCCAGATAGAGTTTCTGTTTGGGTGTTTGGGAATTGAAATCAATTGGGCTTGGTTATCACATGATAGACATGTTCAGGGCACTTTAGACATTAAATTTGTTGACTCGGTCAACTCCGAATTGACCCAGTTGACCGACTCTGTTTTTGCCCGAAATTGGATATTGGGGTCTAATGTCGAAGATGGACAAGCATATGAGGTCTAAACTCGTAAGTCTAAAAGACCCAAAATTTAACTAGATTTTTATTCAATTTAGACAACGACCCAAAAATCATCAAAATTTTATTGGATTAAAATCAACACAATGGCTTGGGCTTGGGCTTGGGCTTGGGTCCAAAGGAAGAGTGATGATCTCCTTGTAATAAGTTGTAAAACACATTTCTTGCCCTCCTAAAATTACGGGCTGGGTGTATACAAGTGGGAAAACAGAAAAGGAAAAAAATGGTGGGTTGGTGGAAACGTAACAGGAAAGAATTGCTTCATAATTTCATATAGAGAAAGAGAGAGTCAAGAAAGCTCAGCTGCCCCTTAACCAAAGAATGTAGAAAACATTTTCTTCAAAACCTTCCAAAATTTCCAACTCCCAACATTAAATACCCCTTTTAAGACTTGCCTTCATTTAGTCTCCGTAAACACACGATTCCATACAACGAGGTCTACGCAAAAACATATCACCGTCCTTGGTACAAGCCTCATTCATCTTTTGATTATATTGACAATATTTTGCCACCACTAGGCGTATATTTTGGATATTTCGAACAATACCTGAAAAAAAGCATAATACATGTTGAAATTTTCAGGTATCTCACGATGTGTTCTACTTATAGATGGTGAATACATTCATTTTACAGCTTATCGTGATAGTTCATAATCCTTTTTTCCAAGTTTGTATGTATAATGGGGTATAAGATATGATTGATATATTGGCTCAGATATCTGCAATGTATCAGTGAAAAATTGATATTTAAGCATATGATGGAGTGCAAATCTGGGTTTTATTGTGACTTAATGATGAATATACGGCCATCTCGAGATATTAAGCTTACATAAAATAATTTGTTCTTACAAAGTAACAACCTAGTGTAGGATAATACAAACCTTAGGATAAGAAACAAATAAAGCCGATAATGTCAACCAGTCAATTTTCCAGAAGAAATCCAAAGCCCAGTAATTAAATAAAAGATGTCAGCTTGAAAAGGCCAGTCTCTATATAGTATATTAGATAGTGCATTTAGCACGCTCTACAAATAAACATATGAACATTCCTATGAGCTGCATAATGGAAAAGAAACTCAAATAATAATTAGCCGATTTATTTTGATCGAAAAACACGTGTAAAATATGCTTGAAATCAATATAAGATAATTTTGTATCAAACTATGAATGCCCATTAAATTTACTGCATTTAGCATGATAAGCGTTCTCCTCTTGCTTTCATTTTATTTTTGAAATTTCCACAAGAACAAACTAACATTGAGGATATGTGTACGTTTAATATATTTATGGATATATTTTATAAAATGGTTTCTAGAATATATATATATATATATATATATATAAGGAGGGGTCGAGCAAAAGAAATGTTATGAAACTTTGAATTTCAACTTTCTGATCTCGTTCAAAAGAAGTAAAACATCAACACAACTCTTCTTCTTGTTCTTGGACTTCTCATGAACTCTGGAATCGTGTTGGGATTTTATTGTTGGAGTTGGGAGTTCTTAACTACCCTTCTCCTCTTCTCCTCCTCTACTTAGCTCTCTCTCTCTCTCTCTCTCTCTCAAACCTAAACCTAAGGGAAAACATGATGGAGGCAATTTCTGCACAAAAGGAAATACTTTACTATGTGAAGAAGTCATCACCACCACCTTTCCTCCTGAAAACATTCATGCTTGTGGAGGATCCGGTTACGGACGAGATAGTCTCGTGGAACACGGATGGATCAGCTTTTGTTGTTTGGCAAATTGCTGAGTTCTCAAGGGATCTTCTTCCAACTCTTTTTAAGCATAGCAACTTCTCAAGCTTCGTCCGGCAACTTAATACTTATGTACGTGAATTACGTTATTTTTTCTTCCAAATATAATGATGTATATCAGGCATATATGTGCTTCAGACCTTAATTGTACTCCCTTACAAATTAATTTTTCGATATGTTCTAATTGGTTTTTTTCTTCTTTTCTAATAGGGTTTCCGAAAAGTTGTGACAAGCAGATGGGAGTTTAGCAACGAAATGTTTCGAAAGGGCGAAAAAGATTTACTACGCAGAATCCATAGAAGAAAAGCATGGGAAACCAAGCCAACTCTTCCCATTACAGCACCAACTCTTCCCATAATCGCCCCATTACCCTTAACTACAGCACAGGAAGCTGACGAAGATCAAGACTCATCTTCCAACTCGTCATCATCAGGCTACTCAACTCTTCTAGACGAGAACAAACGTCTTAAAATGGAGAACGGAGTTTTAAGTTCCGAGCTTTCAAACATGAAGATTAAGTGCAAAAAGCTTTTCGATATGGTCACAATTCACACAAACTCAGAGAACATTACGGAGGATGACGATAAGGCACCAAGGCTTTTCGGAGTGAGATTAGATGTTCAAATGAAAGAGAAGAGAAAGAGATCTTCAGATGAAATTAGGGAAAGGGTTCACGTTTTGCTATCACAACCATGCAAATAAAATAGCAAAAAAATAAGAAAAATATGTAAACAAGAGAGCCAAAGGTAAAGAGGTTGAGTGTGAAAGCTTTAAGTGATAATCAAAGTGTAGAACAAATGTTGATAATAAACTTCACTTTCTTAGATTTGTTTTGTATGTTTGAATGAGTTGCAGTTGCGCATGAAGTTGGATTTTTGTCATAGTAAACAATGACATGACTCATGAGGATTCAAATGATAATGAAAGACTAAGACAATTAGGTCATGTACGACTTGCATATGGTTTAGATCAGCTCTACATTAAAAAATTAGCAAGTTGTCATGATCTTAATAATTTGTATTAAGATCTTCTTTACAAACTAACTATCTTCAAAGTTCTTTCCCTATCTACTTCATGAGGTTAGATCATTAAGTAAATTATGTACCATCTTATGTTAAATAGAGAATGTGTACTTCGCTTGGACGTATCCCGGAAATTCCACGGGAAGGAAGAAAGAAAATTTAAATTTAAATTTACTTAGTTATAAAGGTTGGTCTACAGAACAGTATAGAAATTACACTCACAACACACAGGCAACTACACTAGCAATAATAGTTGTCTTGATTTGTTATAATATGAAAAATAGGTTATGCAGGATAGACGACCATGTAATCATCATCTCATAATGATGATTGTCTTGCTTTGTTTTGCCTATTTTTGGCAGACTAGGGTGATTAGGGTTTATAATTTATTACCACTTGCTTGACTAAACTAGTCGCCCGGGGCTCCTGAGGCCCTAGCAGACGCATGCCATGGTAGGTGAGGATATATCCAAGATCTACGCTACGCAGACACAGGCAAGGTAGGTGAAGGAAAGTCTTGTAATGGTTACCCTAACAGGTAAGATATTATAGAATAAATAGGTGATCATCGGTCAGGATTATACAACCAAGGTCATTTTTATTTACGATAGATCTGATTATGAATAAATGTACAATTCTCTAAAGTCACCTGAGGTTTCTTTTTACTGGGTTCATTTTGTTTCAACGTATATTGTATATCTAAGCTACATGATGCCTCCATTATCATTTACATATACACCTATTAAAAATTTACATCGACCTAAACTAATTTATTTAATTATTATGCATGCGTTTTTTTAGCATCAATTGCGCTACTTCAAGGGGCACCTAACACATTAGGGGTGATGATCACACAACATACTTTAGTCATTCATTAGTTGGGAAATATATAAAAGTGCAACTACATTTTTTGCAGAAAACAAATACTTTGCAATCTACCTACAACAAGTAACCAGTACGTAAGCAGTGCATTGCAATCACCCTCATTAAGCAAACACTACACTAGTCACGGTCAGGACAAACTGTCAGCAATATGATAAATATCGCAGTATGTCATCAGATATTCAAAACAAATAAAGACATTATGTACAACAAAGAAAAACCTTTACATGTAAAACAAGTAAGGAAACCGAATAACTAATCTCTCTGTGGTATAGGCTTATAGCTACTATGCATCCCCCTTCTGTTCAAGGACTTGACTGTTTAGTTCAAGAAAACCCTCTAGTTGTCTGTCATGTAACATGGTATAAATAGTTTTCTAATTCAGGTACATGGTAAGTCTCTGACCTAACAGCATCCATCTTGTTCCAAAAATAAAAATAACAGAACATCTAATAAGACAATAACTTCAGTAATATATCAAATAAAACTGACTTTGTCGGTACTAATAACAATATTAGGGGAACACTGGGCTGTTGAAGGCTTATCTCAGAAGTTGACTACATGAATGGAGATTCAAAAAAGAGAATGCACTTTAAGAACTAATATCTGTTCTGAGTTTTGACTTTGAAACTCACCTACTGATGATGATGCACTTGGAGGAAAAATTCCAAGACTGTCTTCTGGTAGATAGATGAGCCTCTATATAACTACAAGATGAAAGAAAGAACAAAGAGTTTTCAAAGCACAAATCTATTTAATCAGTCAAACTTTTCGTATATAAGTTTTTCTATGTTTGTGCGAATATAAATACTCAGACATTTTGTTATCATTATTTTATTGTACACTGAATTGTTGCACCTGGGAGAATGATGTAATGTTTTTAAAATGTCAGAGCCAAGAAAAAGTCGATGAGTGCCTGTCACGGTTCGCACTTCACATTGCCGGACCAGGTCGGCCGCATCAAGGAAATTTCTAGACAAAATCTCAAAAATTAGGGGGTCTGCCCAAACTAGTGACTGAGAATTCCCTAAATTGTCTCAGCTCGGATCAGTGTGGATTAGTCTGTTTTTTTCTTCTTAATCATGTCGTTTGTATCTATTTAGATACCATACTTTAATTGTTATCATATATATAAGTTGGAACTGTCCACCTCGGATTGGATTACTAAATTTGATCAAGGTTGGTAATGGCATACCCTGGTCTCGATCCCCAGACTTTGAACCACAACGAAGGGACTAAATAAAGGACCTTAACTTGGTGGCTTCTATGTATTAATGAAAATGTAGGAAAATAGGCATATTCTATGTGCAACAAAATCTTTTGTACAACTGTGTATGGGGTTCACATAAAAGCTGAGAATCGCTAGAATTGCGGCAACTTTTAGAAATTTCTTAATTTTTTTGTTTGTTCATTATGTACTTAGATTGATAGGATATATCATCTACTAATATCTTTATGTACTGAAAAGTGTTTTTTTTAACTGAAATAAGAAGTCTGCTAAGTAGATTGAGCTATAATTACTTATCCCAACTAAAGAGGGTTAAGAAAAGGTAAAGTGCTTTTCAAGCAGGTATAGGTCCCTCCCTTGAAAAGGACCAGGTTGAGTTCCATCTCCATCTGTGCCCTAGACATTCACCTCTGTAAAGCCATTACCTAATAGAGCATCTAGTCTAAGAAAATTGTAGGAAACATATGAAACTCAGCTCCTAATAGAGGGAGTTCTATTACCTTTGCTCTAAAACGATATGGTTTACCCGAGTTACACTGTAACTTTGGTGCAAAAATCTGAGTCTGATTTTCCTGTCTAGCTATCCCAAAAGAAGCAAAATGGAGTTATTAAAAGTTGAGGACTTGTAAAATAAACTCCTTCTTCACGTCACCAAATATATCTCCTCTTTTTCAAATCTTCTCTCTAAACTAATCTCTGAAGACTCTCTTACCCTTAATCAATTGGCTACTTGGCTCAACATCTCAACAATAGATTTAGTTACATAGAGTTCTCGAACAATGCCCTCATCGAATGGGTTAGGATGTGAAAACAGAGCTCTCACCAATAGTTTTTGCTCCAAATAGTGTGTTGGTAGGCTTTGTGGTTGAGATCCATATGACAAAGACAATTTTAAACGAAGAGGAATTGTAATCAAAAGCCTACATTAACAAGGAGATTAATGAAAGCATGGAGCAGGAGGGAATATGATTTTGAATTCGAACCCTAATTTTATTTTTAACTTGTAAAGTGGAACTAGAGATTGAACTCTCCATTTTTTTATGCAAGCTACCCAAGGGAGAATAGAGGGAAGAGTTTAGTCACAGAGAGATTGTTTTGAGAATGGAGAAGGAAGATATGTTTATGGAGAGAGAAGATATGACGTGGGGAGATTGTTTCTTTTCTAAGTCCCAAACTTTTAATAATTCCATTTTGATCCTTTTAGGATAGGTAGACAGGAAATTTCGAACATCAAAATCGGACTTCAAAAATCTAGCCATAAGCAAGCCTATGACTCAAGTATTCCGATTCTTACAAAAAACTAGTCAGAACTGTCCCAGCTTGAAAAATTCAAGTGTGGCAGGGATTGGAGCTGCCTTTAGAAACCAAAATACTAATGTGGTGGGTGCCTTAGTGGAGAATATTGGCATAGCTACCTCCTATTTTGATGAATGCTAATGCATCATTGCTGCTATTAAAGAGGGTTGTCAGCCAAGGATGACCAAACTTTTCATTGTTTCAGATTCAAAACCTGCTGGGAAGTTTTTGAATGCAAATAGGGTGCCTTGGCGCCTCAGATCTAGATGGAACAACCTAACTGGCAGGGTGCAAATGCATATAAAACACTCGTGGAGGAAGGCCAACTTTAGTGAAGACTTCTTTACTGGCCGGGTCATCAGGAGTATTTTAGATTTTCTTAGGGGTTGGATGGCAGGGCTTGTCCGTTAGCTTCCCTTCTTCCTTTGCTCACTTGTACTTATAGTTCCTCTCCTTATCAAAACTGCTTACCTTTCCAAAAAAAAAAGAGAGGATATGTTTGCAAACTAAGTGCCTGCTCATTCTATCTCTGTCCTTGCATACTAGGTACTTCAAACCATATGGGTGATTTGCTATAAGAGAACGAAATAAAAAGACAGAATAGCAAAAACAATTAGTGAACTAGCTTCAGTAGCGATTAAGCAAAACATAACTTCCTTTTCCTAATACTGTTACAGAAATCTATTGTGTTCATCATAGATACCTAAACAATGATGAGATATATAGGAATAAATTAGTTATACATTTTGCTCACCTGCTAGGATTTCAAGGAGGGCTTCACTATTACTGTTCCTTCTCGTTAGACTCGCCATTCTCGGCTCTACCATCAAAACCATGATAAAGAGCGTCAATCATAGGTCTGGGTGCTGGACGGCCGTCAAAGTCATGGGGGAAGAAATCGAAATCAGGTCCGAAATTGAACTTGACCACACAGTTAGGTTGGTTGGGGAGCGTGTACATGGAAGCTGCAGGGTAGTACCGACCCCCAAACAGATCTTTAAAAGCAACACCTTGGCATACTCCATTCTTAAAGAAAGATATTTCACTTCCTGCATGGTAAAATCAATTCCTGTAAGTACATGACAATAAGATGATTTTTCCAAATAAGAAATAGGTTATCCTTAAAATATAAAAAAGTATAATAATATACTAATAGGAGTCCTCCAATATTCGTATTAAATCTTTCATTTTTTTCTTGTGAAACAAAGTGCGTGTATTGAAGAAATTATAGGAATTATGTAGGAACGCTCAGCCATACAAGGAAGGGTGACAAAGAAATAGATAACATCACGAAGAAGAAAGAAGCATATTTGTGGCTTCATTGCTAAAATCAACCATCTCAAATACCTCAAGCATGGCACTCAATAAGCCAGAAAATATTGACGTTTATGAGTATGTTCATCACAAGATTACCCTCCCACTAAGAAGAAATGAAAGTTTCACTCCCATATTTCTAGAGGCAACCAATAACCACCTGGATGATTAAACTCTATCTTGACCACAGGATAGAGTTTTAAGCATTCAGCCTAGACGAAACACACTAGTTACTATGCAAAAAAAATAATTCACAGATTGCAATAACAATGAAGTTAATAAAAAATTTATAGAAAAAACTGTGATAATTCGTAAGATGCTTTTTCTTACAATAGACAGCTCCCCTAGAGCATATGACTTACAATAACATTCTACAATCTACAAGACTTTTAACAAGGACTAAATGGGATTAGTTTCCAGTTTTGAGGTGTTTTCTGGCACTAATTGGCACATTATTTCTTTTAACGTCTGAGTGCTGATGTATTTCCAGAATTTCCTTGATCGGGTTGGTTTCCTAAGAGATACAACAAATAAAGTTTTATGGGAATTTTCATCCAAATACATCCTATCCTTTAAAGCTTCAAACCAACTAAATTGCAAAACAGAATAGAAGGATGATCAAACTCTATCTTGACCACCTGCAACCTAAACCTACGACTACATTTGGAAGGCCAAACAGATGAAAGGAAAAGCATTCCAGCCAAACTTCTATAAGATGTAGTATATATTGTAGTTTGCAAAGCTACCAAGGTATCAGAGCCAGGCTCCAACTGATTGAGCATCTTTTTGTAGTTGAAGTTGGCAGCCCTCTCGTTTCTGATCACAAATTCTCCAAATTCTCCAAGAACTTGTAGCAGTCTCCAACTTATTGTAGTTTGCAAATTCTCTCTTTTGCAGAACTTGTAGCAGTCTCCTTGAATTGTAGAGCTCGTTGCAAAATCCCAGAATTTCAATATTCTAGCAAATCACAATCAAATAAATCTCTTTGTAAATATTTCGAAACCGAACGTAACCACTCAATTGCACAAAATTCTTTGAAACCAAACCCAATCGCAAGGAACCCACAACCAAGTTTTAGACCAAAAAACAAACCTCTAAAATCTCGGAATCGGAATTACCTATCACAATCTCTTGCAATTCTCTTCAAATCCAAAACCACAACTACAAACACTTCACATAAAATTACCAGAGCAATCATAATATAATCTTATGGAAATGAAGTATCTATACTTGCAATTTTCCCTATGCTTGGATTTGGTTCATTGTTTTTGATAGTGTCTTCTAATAAGAGCTTTGTTGTTGAAACCATATTATGGTATCAGTAAGTCTTTGATTTATGTGCTCTTTCCAAAGATATCACAATCTTGTAAGGCAGCAACAACTGCAATTCTTTTCTGGTGATGGTCCTGGTGCCGCAAACATAAGACCAAAATGTTCACCTTTTTCACAAGGGAAGAAACATATGGTGATTCCACATGTACCAATGGTAGGCGAGATCCAAGTGATAAAAGAGATCAAGACACTGTTGTCCATAGTTTGCCCGATCAGTTGCATCCACAATCAAGAGCAAAGCTTATTTGTGCGATCTAAGTTGATCAATCGAGTACACCAGAACCCGTGCATATCTATAACTTCTTCTTTCCCTTGGCTAGGTTTCATACTATTCTTGGTCCTTGACCGTAATCAATGTGGCGAGCTCTTCTCCTTGGACTACATCTTGCCATAGCTATAGATTCCCCTTTTCCAAGTTTTCTCATGTGATTATATACAACACAACTAGAAACTTATTGTATAGAGAAAACATCCAAATTCTAGAAAAGAACTAGATTTGAGTGACCTTGTTTGGACGAACTCAGCTATATGGTGATTATATACATTACAACCAAAAACTTATTGTACAGGGAAAAGATTCAAATGTTAGAAAAAACCAGATTTGAGTGGCCTTGTTTGAACGAGCTCCGCTATCTGGGTGAACTGATACCAACAAACACTCTAGACGTGGCATCTTTAGCAGCTTAAATCTGAATGAGATTGACCGGATCAAGATGAATTACTCCACTCATTTCTACTTTCTTGCAGTTTCTACTGCCTTTTTCAAACACCTTGATATGTGTTATGCCTCTTCATAAGGCTCCCATTATTACTATCGTCTTAGCAATCTCCACTCAAGACAAACTCAGCCACTACAAAAAAAGATGCCCTACAATTGTAGACCAACCTTAGGTAATTAATGTATTCAAGTGTGCCAAAATTTGGCCAGAACATATGGCGTTGAAAAATGTGACCCCACCATCCTCACCTAGGCATGTGCGTCACGGTGTTGATGAAACTTCACTTTAATATACACGTAAGTTCCACCTATAGATGACTAGTCCCTTCCATGCCATTACACTCGAATTGCTATAAACTGTTATTTTCTTCCTGAGATAAGATGCAATCCAAACTACAGTGCAATTGACAAGAAATTTGTCATCTTGAACATTACCTTTTGCATGCTATCAACCACTCTGACAAGATGAAAAGCTCTACTGCCCTTCCTTGTGCTCAATGAAACACACCCACGGAACATTACATCTCTTGCAAAAACCTTGATCTTTTACTCCTACACCTCAAACCTGAAATCCATGCAATCAGTGGTCCTGTTCGGCTTCATCTAACCTCTCAAAAGCTATATATATCCTTACAAAATCTCATAGGCCAAACCTAACATCTAAGACCTTGTTTCATATTCATGAAATAGCCAAAACCCCTCAAACTTTGTTTAACTTAGCATAATCCCCCATTGGCTAGAACATCCACGACATCCTACATTTCTCAATCTTTCTGCTTCTTTCCCTAACACTAAAGTTAGTCAAACAAAGATATCTCACTTCAAACTTTCCATATATGTCAGTGATGCCATCATGAGAATCCGACACCTCGATAATCCACTTTGAAACCCCCCATGCAAATCTTTAATATGATATCATTTATAGTTGGGAACTGATAAAGCATGAGAGAACAATATATGGCGGAAAAAAATCCTACAAAATTAAATGTTTTCAGCCTAAAGGCTGCACCTATGGTCCAAGGAAAAAAAAACATTTATTGGATAGGTACAAGGTAGTCAATGCGTGTTGCGATGCGAATGCGACCATGACTAGCAATATGCAACATAACTCTTGCGACCGCAATGCAACAAGTTGCGATCTGCTGCGATACATTAGGTGAAATAATGCATATACTGATGTATGCACCCATAAATGTGCAATAATTAATCTTATATGAGTTTCTTGATTTTGTATTTAAGAGATTTAGATGATATTACTTGGGTTTGGGTTTTAAGTTTAATCAAGATTTAATTATTAAAGTCGTGGGTTTTTGTATGAGCTTCTTGGATCGAGTTTTGAATTTTATGATTTATCTCATATGAGTTATCACAATCGAGGTTTTAGTTTCACGTATATTTCCTAATCAAGTTTTGAGGTTTACAAAAATCTCTTACTCGACTTTTTAGTTTAATTTCACGCATACCTTTGCAATAGACTTTGCAACGCATCATGTCTGGTTATTGTGCATCATAGATGCTGCGAGGTGTGTTGTGTCACGCCAAAATATAGCAACAATCACATTAGTAGCAATTGCGCTCGCAACACTCGTATCAGACTACCTTTAGGAACCCTTCTTGCTATATACCTATAAACTCGTACACATATCTTTCCATTGGCTAGGTATACCCTTCTTGGTCCTAGACACCCTTGATGGCCCTCTTGCATATTCATGTTCTCACACTTCAGAACAGACTCGTCATTGTTTGTTCCTCGAGTTCCCTCCAGAATTTCCTTTAGACCTCACCGGGAGCTCACGAGTCCTCCTTGAAGCTTGCTTCATAAAATACTCTATGACCACTATGTGCACATACTTCATTTGTCAACCAAAACCTTATACAAGTGATGGACAACGTCTCTCTCATGGTTAACCCGTCATCACCTTGGAGAGCTCTCCTCCTTAGACTTGGCTTTAGCATTAACGGCCTTTCCAGCAGTGTCTCACATGTTAGAATATAAGGGAAACACTGCCCATAATTTACTCCAAGAAGCAATAATTTGAATTACACAAATTCTGACATAATTGTTGGGCTGGTCCGGATCACCTTTCTGCCTAGACCGCCAGCTCCAGCAGCCTCTACCAACATGAGCTCCACTTCTCCTGTTTCTCTTCTTGCATTCTTCATTCTTCTTCTCCCAAAATGAGCCTCATTCCCAATATCATTAGGAATTGATCCATCTGAAGCTCTTCCAAAGTCAAAGTGACTCAGCTTGCCCATTCTTGTCCATTCTTGGATTCGTCATATTATCTATATTACTTCTTCTTAATCTAAGGCAATCTTACATAGAATGTTATTTCTACAATTTTGGTTAATCCTCTCTAAATCTTCCCCTTCCCTACTTAATTTCCCCTTTGGAGGAAAAATTAAAAACTAAGTTTTTGAGATCTTCCCCTTCTTTATCTTTCTTAGTGTTTTGGAAAAAAAAATCCCAGCCACAGCTGTTGTGTGGTTTTCAAATAACATTCCCAGGCAGGGCGTCAATAAAGATAGGGATGTTAGCTGATGTTAGCTGGACTTCTGCTCTGTGGTTTCCAAATAACATAACCTGGCAGCTTAACAGCCTGGCTAACTTTCAACAGAGTCCTCAGACCCAAGAAAAACTGAAAATGGGGAAGTATGACAACTTGTGCCTGTATGTTTTGCTGGGCCACAAAAGTTGAAAAGTGCATATTCTCTGATTAGCCCCACTATAATTTGATATGGAGAAGCTTTTGAAAAAGATGGGCTATAAGAAGACAGGAACAAGTCTAGAAGAGCTTAACTGGTGTGTAAGATAGTTAAGAGGGAAAGTAGAACTGGCTCGTCCTTTTGATATTTATTCCTTATGGACAGAAAGGAATGATAGAATCTTCAGTAACACAGAAACTGAAGTAAAAAATCTAGCTCTTCAGATTCCTTAATGGCGTCAGACTTAAAGTTGAAGTCCATGAGTTTGAGCTAGAGGATAGTGCTGAGTACAGAGTCTTCAATGAAACTAAACCTGAACATCAAGGGCACCTGTTGAACTTCTATTTATTGCAGATAGGAGACATGCAACACAGGCACGGTCAGGGTCAACACAGATGGAGCTCTTAGCATATGGGAGCGTATGCCTCCATTGTCTAAAACAGTGTAGGGGGTGATATTTCAGATTGTGCAGGCCAGGTGGAGAGGAAGTCAACTACTCTGCTGGAACCGCCATGGTAGATGCCGGTCGGAAACTAGCACTGAAACATGGTAAAAAGGAATTTCTGCAAAAATTAAGCAGTTGTGTCTCTCAAGTTCAAAAAGAGTCCCCCCACTCCTCGCTTGCCAAAACGCTTCTAAGATCTATTGAAGTTTGCAACGCAGTGAGAATATTTTGTTATAAACCATTTATCAAGAAAACAAAAACAGCTGATTTCCTTTCTAAGAATTTAACTAGTTTGAGGTATGTGGAATTCACTCTAAGCGCTTCTGCAGAGGATCTCAAGCAGATAATTTTGAGAATGCAGCAGGAAGAAGTGTACGCTAGAATGTAATTTTGTTGCTGTTTTTCTTGCACAATGCTCTTTTACTCTTAGCTGTACTGTAAGTCTTCTATTCACATCTATTTTAGCAGGGGTCTGCCCAACAGCGGACCAAGTTCCCAAAACAGAAAACTTGAACCTTAATTTCTTCCTAACTTCTGTACATATTCACTCGTACTATGCATGAATCCTAAAAATTGAAAGACTACTCCACTCCGCCATCATTGCACATGGATATATTTTTTTAAGCTCTCCTCCATGTAACTACTATTTTGCTATCTCTCCTTTGCATTATGATGGTGGATCTGAAAGGACTGAGACAATGACTGATATGAAGATTACCTGCCTCAATTTGGAACATGGCCTTTGGTCATGTTAATCAAACACTACGCCGAAAATCAGTATGCCGTGAAACTTACACAGACGTGAAGGCACCTCCAAAAGCAATCTTTTTAACAAAAAGTGTACCAATTGTAACAATGAATAATAATGTATAAATGAGGAGACTCCAAAAGAAAAACAACAAAACAAACAAAAAGGCCAGGCATCACAGCTTCTAATTTCCAAATCACGAAGAGACTCCATGATGCTAGATATCGCCTAATATCTAGCTACAAACTCCTCGAAAAAAGTAAACGATTGAAAGATCCAACCTCCTTACATGAGGAGAAGAGACTCACTTTTACATCTAATATCATATGATTGCTACAATCCTACCATTGCAGATTCTGTTGTTTCTTCCACCCATACACCCCACATCACAGCAAAAAAGAATGAGCCTCCGTAAATTCGTCTTTAAGAAAAGTTACACACGCCTAGGACAGCTGCAAGAAAACCCAAAAACAATCTCGGCCAACCAATTTCACACTTGCAGCTCTAGAGAAATAGTCCCTTACTATGGAAATGTGCCTAAAATGAAACAATGGGTGGTCCACTAATTTTCCACCAACCCTACTCATTTAATAAAGGTTAAATGTCATCTTCTTCCTTGCAACGAGTGAGAAACTTGCGAAGCAGCCAGCCTAAGCAAGGAAATTGTTAGTAGAAGGGGTTGCAGACCCAAAATACATAGGGCAGACAAAAGGCTGGAAAAAGGGCTCAAAAGATTACTGCACATAGAAATATCTGGCAGAAAATATTAATTTAGTGATTGTCCAAACCTTTTTGTCTTCCCTACCAGGATTTGGGTGGCTCCCACAATTCCGTTTGATAAGAAAAAAAACCAGCTAGCTCCAATCTTGCAGTGAATGTTCGTATCTTTCTCCATGCAAAAGGGAAGATGAAGTATCGCATCTTTATTCCTTCGACTATTAATGTGAAATTTTTTCCCCTAAGCTTGCACAAATTAAGACCTGGCTACTTTTAGAATGCAAGGGATAATATGGATCGAAAAATTCATATCTATTAAACACTGAGATTGCAGAAGCTAATTAATAAATAACAATCTCTTTTATTTCATCAAACTACTACTACAAGTTTTCTTAATTCTCTCTAGTTCTCCTAGGGTTCTTCCCTTTCTCTCAAAATTCAACACCCCCTTTTTCCTACCCTAGGATCTCCCATATATAGGAGATCTCCACATTTCTCTCTACACTCCTCAACAATAAGGAAACTACTAGTGTAATCCTCTTTTAGAGGATTCTCTAGGACAAAATATAATAACATAAAATAAACTAAAATAGAAAACGAAAATAGAGACCGGTCACTAAACCGTACGCCAAGGTCGTGGGCGTGATGACCCCGACCTATCAACTCTCCCCTCCTTTGAAGAATTTGTCCACGAATTCAAGGAGATGGAAGGTCAACCGCTACAATTTCTGCGTCATAACTGCTCGAGTGCCCTCATCTACGTGATCATGTAGCTATTGGGAAATAAGCGTCATCGCTTTTCGTGGGTTAGGACACTCACGTTTCATATGTCTTGTCTTCCCGCAGTTGTAACAAATGGCTGTCTTGACAATCCCTGCTGGTTTGCCCCCAACTGCTAACGTTGTAGAAGTCGGTATTGGGAACACTGTAGTTGGTGCTGTAAAAGACAGATATCCTGATGGTTTTAGCTTAGCCTTAACTTTACGAGCCATCTCTACTATCTCTGATAAGGACTGTGGAGAGAATAAGATCATCTTGTCCTGAATGCGCTTCGTAAGACCCAAACGAAAGCAACTAACCCGTTGCACCTCTGACTCAGATAAAATAACACGTGACGATAGTATGTAAAAGTTACTAGCGTAATCATTCACAGACTGACTCCGACCCTGACGTAAGGTTTGAAGCTCAGCAAAACTTTCTTCCTCGTAAGTGATCCGGATAAAACGAGTCATCATCTCGCCCCGCATAACCTCCCAATCTGTAATGTAATCATGACCGCTGGATACCTGTAACTGCTGAATGTTTTCCCACTAATTTAGTGCGTATCTTGTCAGCGTTGTCTCTACCAGTGTCACCGCCCTCTGTCCAATGCACTTCATGAATACAAGCATCTTATCAACCCTATTTAACCAATCTATAAAAACATCCGCATCTGATTTTGCATTAAAATTTGGCACGTTAATCTTCACGTCAGAGTTTAGATTCTGGAACGCATAAATAATGGCGTTCGCGACCTGACTCTCTAGGTTGCCCTGGTAGCCATACCCCTGAGTATCATACAGTGGTTGTTGTCCGTACTTAGTAGCTCCAATACCCGTAGTGGGTTGATAGTTGTCCGTGCGAGAACGTGATCCAAAGTTATTTGGCATGTTACCGCGACCTCGACCTCTTCTGTCATGGAAACCATACCTGTCCCCGTGTCCTTTCTAGTCATAGTCATCCCAATAACTATTCTCAGTTGAGAATTCCCGACCCCCATTGCCTCTGCTAACTGCCTTGTCCGGAATATCGTGGTCCCTAAGGAGGCGTAGGGGACCTCTGTGGCCGAGGGGATACATAAGGTGGTGCCCCTGCCAACACATGTCCTCCTGAGGATTGTCCGTTAGTTCGCCAATCTCCGCTATTGATTCCCACAAACCCGTTATCGTTTATGTCAGCGCCACCAAACCCGACCCCCAAATCCCTATGATGTACCTGCGAAACAAACCCTCTCTGCTGTACAGACCCATGAGTTGTCACATCAGTTGGTGTCGTCTGTGTTATCGGGGATTGCTGCCGAGAGAGAGACATCGTTGGTGCCGTAACAGATGGTGCCATCGTCGGGAGAGAGACTCTAGGCATTGTTTGTGTTGTCGGTAGCGCGGTTGTGATGGTAGCGTAACTCTGATCGTCGGTTCAGGAGTACAATTATGGTTGGATGGGTTTTTTCCATCTCCATCGTGCCCGATTGGTGATGCTTGGAAGTTCGTCCCTGAATGGGGAAGACGAGCTCGATCTCCTTGTTCTGGTTCTCTCCCTAACAATAGCAGATGCGAACTCGAGTTGGGAAGATGACTTGTTGTTTGCAAAACAACAGTTGGCCCCACTCGTTGAATCGAGCTTGGATCATCCTCGTCACGGTTGATGATCTGAGCCCGAATCCCAGTTGGGCTTGGTTCAGAATCAAAGAAGCCTGTCCCAGCATTAGACATCCCCACGTGTCCGACGCGTGCGGTGAGCGTGTCTGGCACGTGAATGGTGCCCCTCGGCATGCCACCGTGCCATGTGCCTTGACCCGTGTCGTTCGTGCCTTGACCCGCATTACTGCTGCCTGCCTCGTATCTCCCGTGCTCTGCCCTGTCGTGGCATGCCCTGCCCCATTCCTTGCATGCATTGACTTGTGCCATCGGTGCTTGCTTCTTGCCTCAGCATGCCAATCATGCCCTACCCATGCCTGAGCATGTACCATGCCTAGACGATGGCATGCCCATGTCTCTCCCATCGATTCCCTGATTATTTTTGTGACTCAGTTCGCGCCTCTCATGATCCTCGGCGATGATAGGAGTCTCTCTCCCTTGGTTGACAGTCACCGGATTCGTTTGGGACCCATCTCTTCCGGTAACGCTTCTAACCCATCGCCTTGCACAGGGTCATTGTTCGGATTCGGCGACATACGCCGACGTCCTTGAGAATCAACGTACCCCTCAATTTCTAGCGAATCCGAGAATTTATCAATGCTTTCAACATCCACGGTCAAACCTGCAAACGAATTGTAAACAACGGTCCTTTCCCCTTCCGACTCGAACCTCTCTATGTGATCTCGGGAAAAAATTGTTTCCTTTCCTCGCTCTACTACTCGCAACGACGGCGGATTCATAGGATTAATACCCACGAGTCACCCATCGCGCATAAAGGATCCCATTGGAAGACCTCTCCCTCTTCTTTTACTTGTCCCTCCCTCGCTACTGTCGACTTCGTCACCCACAACTTCGGATAAGGCTACTCTTGTCGGACTTGCCATCACCGCCACAAACATCGCTTCAATTTGTTTCGTCATAAGCTTGTTGGACGCCGTTAACTCTGTGATAGATTCCTCTACCGATTTCAAACGCTCTCCTTGTGTTTGTTTTATCGGTTTCTTTGGTGTTCTCTTACCCATCTTCGTAAAAAAAAATCTCTACCAAGTTCGATCTAGCTCTGGTACCAATTCGTTAAACACTAAGATTGCGGAAGCTAATTAACGAATAACGATCTCTTTTATTTCATTAAACTACGACTATTCTTGTCGGACTTGCCATCGCCGCCACCAACATCGTTTCAATTTGTTTCGTCACAAGCTTGTTGGACACCGTTAACTTTGCGATAAATTTCTTTACCGATTTCAAACGCTCTCCTTGTGTTTGTTTGATCGGTTTCTTTGGTGTTCTCTTACCTATCTTCGTAAAAAAAAATCTCCACCAAGTTCGATCTAGCTCTGGTACCAATTCGTTAAACACTAAGATTGCAGAAGCTAATTAACGAATAACGATCTCTTTTATTTCATCAAACTACGACTACAAGCTCTCTTAATTCTCTCTAGTTCTTCTAGGGTTCTTCCCTTTCTCTCAAAACTCAACACCCCCTTTTTCCTACCCTAGGATCTCCCATATATAGGAGATCTCCACCTTTCTCTCTACACTCCCCAAGAATAAGGAAACTACTAGAGTAATCCTCTTTTAGAGGATTCTCTAAGACAAATATAATAACATAAAAATAAACTAAAATAGGAAACGAAAATAGAGACCGGTCACTAAACCGTGCGCCTAGGCCGTGGGAGTGACGACCCCGACCTATCAATATCAATATTCTATTTTGCCAGAAGATGAAAGAAGTTATGTTATGGGCCGGCAAAGAAAACTTCACTAACATATAGCAATCATTTCAGAGTTCTTTGTGATCCAACAAGCCAAGAAGTCTATTGGTGAATATTATTTTTCAGTTAAAAGGGACGCTGATGGGGAGAATGTGTATCAGTAGATTATTCAAGACCTAGAAATCAACGTAAACACGGTCAGGAAGGTTGAGCCAATAAGAGGGCTAAATCTGAATCATAAAATGAGCTAAAATCTGAGTTCGGGCCAGTTAAGGTCTGGCTAGGACCTCAACCTTAATAGAGGTCTACTACAGGCTACACCGGGTCCTTGACAGAATCACGTGTTCCTGTTTCTGAGAACTTTGCTTCAGCCGCAAAGTACAATATTGATTCAGAACACTTCTTCTGGACATGGCGATCGTGGAGCAACTAGTGGACATGGTCCCGAGGGTAGAAGAAGGCCGTGGAACTATTGTTTATGTATTAGATGAACGTAATATCCAATTGTGCATATCAGCTACTCAGAATATTATTGCATATTAAAATGCATCAGATTCTATCTCACTAAAGAGTATGCACTCCATCTACAACACCAGATCATATTACCACTACCAGTAAGACATGCACTCCAACTCATTCAGGTATATCTTGCAGTAGTATATTTGGTACTCCATTATCTTCTCTTCCATATATTCCACCTTAGTTAGAATCTCATTTTAGTCAATTAACTCATCTCTGTGTCATCTAATTTACGTGTCACTCAGTTTCCTTCTCTCTTTTTTTGCATGGCAAGAAAAGTTTGAATTACAAAACTGGAGATTACAGGAAGAGGCCCAAGAAGAAAAATTGGAAAACAAAAACAAAATAACTAACCAAAGAGACTTAAGCTAACCTAATCTGAAATAGTCTTGGCTTATTCACCACAGAAATTGAGTAACTAGCTCTTTTGCTACCATTTTTACACTAAAATTGACTTTTCTCCACAATCGAGAAATTCTAATGGAGGGAATGTGGTCTTGAATCTTTTCCCATTTCATCGCTGAAAGTGCTGAAGTTGAAAGTGCACTGCTGCCATGGAGTCAAACCCAATGCGTAAACTCTTCTACTATTGATCCTTTAGTAGCCTGGGTGGTAGCTCTGCATCCTCTAAAAACAACACGATATCTCCAATATCAGGGTTTTCCAATAGAGAAACATTCACAGTTAGCTTTCACTCCTCAAGCCATGGAAGCTGTCAATTTACAAGATTGAACTCTAGAGGGCCTTCTTGGTCTAGCTGCCACCATATCAAATAGATAATCTTCCTGTCACCTGCAGTGCTGCTCATGAATGTATTGTGCTTGATAGCCCTCAGTTTGGTAACCTTATTTATCCTCCTATACTGGCACTTTTATTTCTTTACTCATTTTCTGGCATTTGACTATTGTGCTGTGACCCTAAGTTTCTTAGTTTATAAAATCTTGTGATTGATGGACCAAAATGGTAGGTTTACCCCATCATTAATATGAAGGAAACAGGTATATTTACAACCAATTATCAGACAAGAAAATATATAGATACATGTTAACTAATCTAGTAATCCACAGTGCTTGGAGAGTCTTGAATAACATTCTCCCTACTAAACAGAACCTCACAAATAATCATATTTTGAATAATCCACAGTGCCAAAGTTGTGATGGTCATAGTGAATCTCTTATGCATGCTCTTTTTACTTGTTCCTCTATGGCTAAAGTTTGGTTTGCTTCTGTGTTCAGTGTTTATACTCTTACTTGGCCAAGTCATTGGACTATCCTTAACGTTCTTCAGATTCTTAAAAACCATTCTAGTTCTGTTGCAGATTTGTTGCAGTCTTGCTCTTTGCTCTTTGCAATTTTTCATTGTGTTTGGCCATCTAGAAATCAGTTTATGTTTAAAAATAAACCCTTGGATTTTCACAGAATCACAGTATTATCAAACAAGCTCAGAGTCTGTTGATTGTTAAACCTTCTTCTCCTAAGCCCCAGTAAAAGCAAGTTTCTACTGCTCTTGAAGTGCCTTTGGCTTTACAGCTCCTCTCTTCTCAAGGACAGTGGGGCCTCATTACTGATGCTGCAAGGAACCAACATACTGGAATCACTGAATTGGGTTTTATGATGATTAATCCTTTCTTTCACATTGAATTTGCAGGGTATGAACAATGCAAAACTGGATCTGCTGAGGAGGCAGAGGCCAGGGCACTCTGGCGAGGCCTTTCACTGAGTTCAGAGTTCAAGAACAAGTTTTTGGTGCTTTTTTGTGATGCTTCAAATGTGATCCAAGCCCTTCAACAACGGAACAGATATTTGGAGTGGACTGCTGATGAGTATTGTCAACAGATTTTGCAAGAGAGTTCTTCATATTTAGATCTAGAGTTTGGGCATTTGCCTAGAGCCTTCCCTTTTCCCGCCCACAATTTAGCCCAGCTTGGGTTACAGGGGAGTCAGTTTTTTGACAAGGAGTATGTTCCTTGTCGGGTCAAACTAGATATCTGTAAGCTTAAAACTCTTGTGGATGCTGTCTTTTCTTAGTTTTAATATAAGTATTTATCTTAAAAAAACTACTCTAGTAATCTATTAAAGCCATAAAAATGAGAATTAAGATAAATATATCAATACTAATTACTCACTCACCTGGTATAACTTTAGGAGCTTCTTCCTTCCCATCAGCGGCAGCGGCACACATATACTTCTGCCCTTTATACCAAACAAAATGTGGTGGCTTTGGCTGATACAGATCTCCCTCTGGCAAACTAACATAACATCCAATAACATCCCCTTCAACATACCCTTCTTCCCCATACTTCTCCCTCAACCCCTTACGCACTTTACTCCCATCAATATCTCTATACCCAAAACTATTCCCGTCATACCCCACCGGCGCCTGCAAATCCCCCTTCTCCATTGTCCAACCAAGCCTTGTATGCCCAGTTCCCCCAAGCTTGGAAACTCTAATTTCAAAATACCATGACCCCTCTGTAATCCCCCGCGTTGCTCTCACCATTCTATACCCCTTCGAGCTCCCCGCCGACAACCGATCCTCACTCAATTCCACCTTCTCTGCTTTATACACCTTCGAAAGACAGATTTTTGCATCGGGCGAATCGTCAGTCCGATCAGGAAACCGAGGGATTGGGGTTATCAACACCTTATCTTCAGCTACTGCCGTTGCTACTGTGTTCCCATTAGGGGTACTCGATTTACTCCGCTTTTTTCCCTTTCGATATGCGGGTTTCGTCCAAACACTATTGGTTTTACTCTTATTGGTTGTTTTCTTCTTGGGTTTCTTCGCTATCGACGGTGTCGCCATCCCCATTGTCGTTGGTGTCGCCAATGGGGATTGAGATGACTCAATTGGTAACCCTAGTTGCATTGTTTCAGTGAAGGATGACAACGAGAGTGATTTCTGCTTCTTCTTTGAGGCATTTTCGGTGTTTTCGCCGCCCTCGTCGTAATCTTCGTCGTCGTCGTCGTCGTCGTTGTTGTCGTTGTTGTTGTTGTCGTCAGAGAGATCTTCTTCGGAGACTTCGTCATCGATGTCTTGGTGTTCGTCGAGCTTGATTTGTGGTGAAGGGTTGTTGTTGATTTGGAGAGTGGTTGTAGTGATGGGGTTGTCGATAATGAGTACATCGGGTTCTTCTGATTCCTCTTCTGTGTTGATGTAGGTGTCTCTTAGGGTTTCCATTGCCGATAATGAGAGGGAGTTTGGTTTTAACGATTGGAAATCATGGTAGAGCTGTTTCACGCATTAAGGGAGTGATGCTTATCTGTTAAAATTCAACTTTGCACTTTGCGGGAGACGAGTGTTTCAATTCTAACTCGCTCTTTTATTGTTTCACTTCTAACTCCCCTAATTATACATAATTGTTAGGAGTTTGGTCCAAGCCCAAGCTAGGAACCCAATAAGGTTAGGGTGTCTTATACAGACTCCTAACAAGCTCATAGGTCCTATAGGGTTATGGGGAGAGTTGGAGTAGATTGGGTAACTTATGTTGTAGGGTTACCTATATATATATATATATATATGTGTATTATGTACAGAGAGAACACAACTTATGATGAATCAATAAATCTCTCTTTTACGATTTTCAGGGAAACCAAGCGATCAGGAGAAAATGTATTTTACAAATTCTTTTAATACATATTTTCAGATCTATACTATATAGATTATCATGATTCGAAAACCTATTTTTCCCTATATTTTTTGGATTAAAAATGAGGGTTTTTGGTGTTTTTTACTTTTGGTAAAGGGTTGTATTCAAACTTGTATAACTTTCTCTGTGGACATCAGATAGATATGAGACCACTTCGGTTGGATAGCCTACTCCCGAGAGTTTTTCCAACGGTATATGACCCGTCTCTAAGAGATGTCACAATCGCCAGGAATAGCACGATGAAACTAGGCAGTTTCACGGCCAAAAATGTCATTTTTTGGCCGATGATGTCATCATAAAATATTGTTTTTTTAATTATTTTTTAATATTATCCATTATGACGTCATCATTATCCACAGTGACACGTGTCGAGGACACGTGACATGCTGACGTGGCATGACACATACGTGGCACGTGCGGTACATGATGTGACACGTGGCAGTCGCCGGGACCGGCTGTCGGATGGACGTCGAAAGTTCGCCGGAATATTCCCCCGCCGTCACCAGAGCAGTGACGTGGTAGACATGTATGCGTGTGTGACACGTGTGACACGTGTGCAACCCGTACGTATGGCACGTGTGACCGTGCGTGCGTGGCACGTGGCAGACCGGGTCAGACCGGTTCAGACCAGGTAACCCGGTCCAGGCCTTGACCCAGACCGGTCCATAACCTGTCCAAACACTAAAATGACTTTAAATAGCCCAATTTTTTTTAAAAAAATTCTATTGACTGGACCTACCCCGTGGGGGACCCATTTTGGATTTCTTTATGAAAAATATTTTTTTAAGTTTTTTGGGAAGAGGTGCCTCGTATAGGAACATTGGCTCACTTATATGTGATATAAATACATGGTATAATACCTATTTAAGTATCTTACGATAGCTAATATGATATAACTGGTATGCCCCTAGGATACTAATTATAATGATCATGAATCATAAATAATACGAAACCAAAACTAATTTAGCTACGACTGTAAGTCATATCTAAATTACAGTTAATTGTCAATGACAAATAACTAGAACTCAATTGGGAATTGACTTAGTCTTATTTCTAAAAATTTGGTGTCTGAGGAACCAATTTTTCGTATCTAGGTGCAATTAGATATTACAATATAACATTTAAAGGTATATAGGCATTAATAGCAACCTATAGTACTCTAAAATGTTAGTTCAAAGACAGACATAATCAACTTATCTTGTGAACCCAGCTGACTTCGGGATGGGACCACTTATCAACTAAACATCTAATACCCCTCATATTCGTAGCAAATAAGGTCATTTGGCTAGAATATACCTACCTTTATAGAACTAGAGGGCTTAGAACACCCAAGTTCTCAGAATAAGGATATCACAACATCTAGTGGTTTTGAATAGTTGTCTTGGCTAAGACTCTATTAAAATATACTTTAAGGTTACGATCACCATTTTACAGGGTAATATTGGGATTTAACGTTTAATAGTATTTCATGAGTATAAAGCCATGAACAAGGTTCATTTACAAGTAATAATTGCGAATCATGTACTTCATTGCGCTATATACTATGAAGCATAAGTAATGATTGGAAATTATATACTTAAATAAAATTTCATAAGTAAGAGGATATGAACAAGGTTCACCTACAAGTAATGATTGGGAATCACTGACATGAATACTATGAATTGCCTTTATGCAAGGAATGTTTATCAAGTACTACTACTGGTATTGATCTACATACATAATAGATATTGGTAACACTCAGAACATTGAGTACTTCCCATAATGTAATTTTTATTTTAGGTACCAATAAACTTGACCTGCATGGATACTGAAATCCATCTGCTATTGCAGAATCTAGAAAAGACTATTGTTGAGAACAATGAGTCTCTAAATAACAAAGTAGGAGCTTTGTTTGGCACCCTCGCCTCCATATTCAGGAAGGCCTGATAATGGATTAATTTATACTATCATAGTATTATATGACTGCGGTAGAATTTTTATTCGGCAGTGCAACTCCACTATAATCTCACATGGAGAAATAGTTGAGGTAAATAGAAATATTGAGAATATTCTATTACAATTTCTACGCTTCAAATATTGTACTTCCGAGGCAACATTTGATAGATTACTGTGCACGCATACCTAATTCACGTTTTCCTCATTTATGAGAAAAACAATAAGCTACTGGTTTCGCATCTCAAGCTTATGCCTACTAATAGTATGCATGTGATAAGGTCACACAATGTTGGGTCTAATGACAGGGGAAGTTGTAGGCAAGGTCACAATCGTGGATTAACGAGAGGTGGTAACAACGGCGGGATTCAATTCCAGCCATCAGTAACCTGAAGCATGGGGAACAAAAAGTTCACCAATTAACCAAAATGGAATATAAAGAATTCTAAAATGGATACGAGATAGTCGGGTATGGGATTGCAAGGTACCTTAGACGATCAAGAGAGATCACCCCCAGACTTATCACGTGATCTCAGCTAGCATAGACCCCGCTACAGTAGAATCTGCAGCTTTAGATTCCTCCCATGATACTAATGTTGTATTGGATCAAGTTCTAAGAATGAACAGTAGTAAATTCTCAATAGATGACTTATGTCACCTAGAGAGCATTGCCAAGTAGTAACTTTACTTGTTGAAGTAGTAGTTTTGCCCATATTAGTTCTATCATTGACTGAGTTGGGGAACTCTTTAGTGTTCAGTTTAATAGAATACTCGTGACATGCACTGGTTTGGTATCCCATCTATGTGAGATTGTTCTTTGATTTTATTTTGTGAATTTATTGCTTGGGAAGTAGTTAAATTGCATGTATGATAGTTGATCTCCTATATACAACCCGCCTATGGATCTATCTGCTCATTGAGCATGACCGATAATCGGATACGCGGCGACACATGTCTAAAAGACATTAGTACCACACACTTGATCCTTTTTGAAATGTGAATATATTTCAAATCTAACCTTATGCATCGGGGATGGCACAAATATCATTGGCACGGCCAACATGATAAAATGTACTGTGTGCATAACGATATTACTCTCTAACGACACGATACAGGGTATCTAGTCCATTTTATAAACTAGTACATCCAGCCGAATTTTACTAAGTTTAGGGAGATACATAATAATGCTTATCACGTAATAACTATCGGAGAAAATGACAGACAAGGTTATGTGCATTCACTCAATGTCTAAAGGTTAAAACCCGCTATTGGAACGATTTCCAATACACTCCTCAAGGCTCGAATAGTGAGATGATTATTGGGATTACATCTCAACTTTCCTTGAAAGGAGAGAAGATCCAGAGAGTGTCTGTATAATGATTGGTTTCAAGGAAAGTCTATGACCAAGGTGGAGTGGAATCTCCAGCCTTTGCTCCAAACGCATCTATGGAGACACATATGGACCTTTCCATCCACATAGTGGCCAACTTAAATTTTATGGTCATAAAAGACGCATCTAGGAGATGGTCTTACGTTTGCCTACTCATACAATTTAGGAATGCAACGTTAGTACGACTTCTCACTTAGATTATTCGATCGCAGGCTTAGTTCTGGGATTAATCGATCAAAGTCGATCGATGTGACTTGACGGGAGCTTGGGAGTTGGACTCACTAGCTTTTGATGATTATTTTACCGCTAAATGGGATAGATGATTGAGCATCGTGAGTACCTCATACCATACCCAACTCGGGATTGGCAGAGAACCTAATCAAACAATTTATGATAATTGCTAGGCCACTGTTATTACGATAACAGCTTTCAGCTAGTGTGGGGGATATGTATTCTTGCTCCCACAACACTGATTAGGGTTCGTCCCTTAGCAAATCATCAAATTATTTTTTCCCAAAAGCGACTAGTAACTAGGTGTGAGCCCAGTGTTATCCATCGATGAATATTTGGATGTTCTGTACAAGTGCCACTCGCACCACAATGTATGAAGATGGGACCCTCAACGTCGGCCTGGTATTATGTGGGTTATGATTCGCATTTATCATTGGATATTTGGACCCACTAGCGACGTATATTCTGCAGGGCAGACTATTGTCACTTTGATGAGACAATATTCCCAGCATTAGGGGGGAGATATGATGGTTAATGCTGTGGATATTTCTAAGAGGTCTTAGAAAATACCATCGTTGTCTCATCTAGATCCATATACATAAGTTAGGTGACAATAAGGTTCAACGGATTTCAAACTTCCAATAGGTCATAAATGAATTGTTAGATACATTCATAGACACTATTGAAGTACCGTAAGTGTATGTACCTGCAAGTAATATACCTACACAACAAAATGTTCTGGGGGAACTAGTACCGCAGCAGAACGTTCTAGGGGAATTAGTATCGCACACGAATCTGAGGCTCGCACTTAATGCGGAGCACAGTTGGATGAAAGTATTCTGAGCTAGGGAGCTATAGAATAAGGGACAAATATAACTAATGGTGTAGCCAGTTCATCGAGGATGGAACCACCCATTGACAAGGTATTCATATTCGCTTTTGTCCTCATCATCTAGGATGAGGATTCAAAACCACTTATTGTAAGCGACTGTGTGTTGTTGTACATTAACAAAAGTAGATATCATGAATCCAAGTGGAGCTCAGCTTGCACATAATACAAAGTGATACCATTGAGCCTATCGATTATAAATGGGAAAGGTACGAAAATGCGATTAACTCGAAGAAATAATTTGGTCAAGGCAAGACTAGTTGCCCAATAAATCTTTAAGATATCTGGCATCGATTATAGTGTGACCTATTACCCGGTTATAAACGTTATAACGTTTCGGTACTGATCAGTCTGTCAAGTTATCGGGGATAAGCTAAACATGCGTCTGATATAAATACCGCATATCTAGATGGGAAACTAGATACGGATATATGCATGAAGCTACCTGGGAAGGTATAAGCTTCTGGAAGTAATTAAACCCGACACACGAGGTGTGTACTTAATAAAACTGGAAAATTTATTGTGACTTGAAGCAATCAGGGCCCATGAGACATATTAAGTTAACTGAGTATTTGAAGGTCAGAGACTTTGCAAATATCCTTATCTGTTCATGCGTTTTATACATAAATTAGCTTCAGTATCATCATAACAGTATACTAAATGATTTAGATATCATTAGACCTCCGGGGAAGATCACGAGAGCCGCCGAATACCTTGGGAAGGAATTCGAAATACAAGACCTTGGGAAATCAATAGTGTCTTGATTTGTAGATCGAACATCTTGATAGTGGCACTCATACACCAAGCAATATATATCGAAAGAGTTATCTAACACTTCGATATGAATGTAGCACACGGTGATAAGTCGTTTATTGCGCGTCCAACAATTGGGTATGGACAACGACATCTTCCACCATCTTAATGGGGGGAGAAACTCCTAGGGTTGTGATGTCATAGCTAGGAGGTGTTTTGCTATAGTTAGTTGGGTATACTAGACCCAATGACTAATTCGCAGTGAACTGTTTGACTTGCCATAGTTCGGTTCCTACTCAAAGGCACTAGAATGGGATCAAACACATTCTTAGATATCTCATCGACACGAAAGACTGGGGTTTGTTATATCCACAACTTGGCAAAAGGGAAATTATTGGATACGTCGATATAAGATATTTATCAGATCCACATAAACGCTGATCACAATCGGGTTATGTATTCTTGTATGGAGATACTGCAATTTCATGGAGATCAGTGAAGCAGACGATGGTTGCTACATCCTCGAACCACGTAAAGATTCTTGCACTACATGAAGCCGACAGAGAATATTTTTGGTTGCGGTCTATGATTAACTACATCAACAGGAGTTGCGGTCTGAGTTCTATCCAAGATAAACCGATAATACTTTATGAAGACAACGCAGCTTGTATCGTTCAAGTCAAGGGCGAATTTATTAAAGGTGACAAAACGAAGCATATTTTACCAAATTTCTTTTACATTCACGAGTTGCAGAAGACGAATGAGATCAACGTTGTTCAAGTCCATTCAGAAGACAACATAGCTAATTTATTCACGAAGGCTCTTGCATATCCTCCATTAAAGAGATTAGTTCATGGAATCGGCATGCGAAGTTTACAAAATTTATTATCTAAGGGAGATCAGCGTCAGGGGGAGTAGTCCCAACCTGACATGGACACATGCGTGTTGTACTATTTTTCCTAATAGGGCAGTTTTTATCCTAGGAGGTTTTACTGGCTGGAGGTTTTAATGAGGCCACGTATACGCGTTCACAACCCATACAAGGCATATGATTGTATTCTTTCCCTGCACAGTTTTTTGACCAGGGGGTTTTGCTAGGCAGAGGTTTTAATGAGGCAAGTCCTCCTAATATGGAACACCCCAAGGGGAAATGTAAGAAGTTGGGTCCAAGCTCAAGATAGGAACCCAACAGGGTTGGGGTGTCCTATACAGACTTCAAACAAGCCCATAGGCCCGATATGGTTATAGGGAGAGTTGGAGTTGATTGGGTAACTTATGTTGTAGGGTTACCTATATATATCTCTGTGTATTATGTACAGAGAACACAATTATGATGAATCAATAATTCTCTCTCTTTTTCTCTCTCCTATTGTTCATAAGCTATATTATTATATTGCTCTAAATTGATCATCATCTTCCAACAATAATCACTAATTAGTGGTTAAAAAACAAACACTAAGCACACTTTCAATTAGTAATTCCACCACTAAATGTAAGAAGGTTTTCCTTACATTAGAATAAAAGATATGGCAAGAAAAGTGTTTTGTGACTTGAGCTAACGTTGGTGCCTGTATGATTGACTGTGTGAACTGCCAAAAGTAATCTTGCAATTAAACTCCAATAAAAGCAAACACAAAGGGTAAAAAAAACTCATTCACTATCCTCTCTCGATCTTTCACGATTCACCAATCTCTCATCGTCTCTGTAGGGACTTATCCCTCGATCTCACTCATAATCGAGCTCACGCAGTTTGATTTACCTCTATCTCAGGCTCACACATTTTTTAATACTTAACACTCTAGTAAACATTCCAACCTGCCCCACAAACTACTCAAGAACGTGGGTCGAGTTAAACCCGGAAAATGTTATTCAGTCAAAGACACCTGTCTCTCACGAACTCTTCAGTTATTCAGTCAGCCGCCACTAACCATATTATTCAGAAAATGTGTTCTAGCACGATGAAGAGCTGTGGAGAAGCCTATATAAAGGAAAAGCTCCAGAAGAGACAGAGACCAAAAAAATTACTCAAACTTCTTATTTACGAGATTAAAAATATTTATATATTATAGAGATCACTTGTAATAAAGATATCCACTCCAAGTAATAAAGATACTTTTACAAAAATTCTCCATACGAGGTCGTGGTTTTTTACCTGTTCAGAGGTTTTCCACGCTAAAAATACTTGTCTCCAATTCTTTCTTTATATTAAAGTATTTTTATAGGTTCATTGGTGTGAGAGCTAATCCCTAATCACATCGAGTTATGGAATTTGGCCATTACATTTGGCGCCGTCTGTGGGAAAGATTATATTTCCGCGATACTCTAAGGCAGTCTTTCACTACAATTTTCAATCATGGCTTCTTCCAGACGACAGGCCGCTGGAACTCAGCTCAAAATTTTGGGGATTTGGGACAGCTCATCGAGTTACGGGCGAATCTCCACGCTGAGGTGGAGAAACACGCCAAACTCAAACTTTAGTTGACAAAAGATCACGAGCTCCGAGAGAAAGAGCTCGATGCAGAGCGACAGGCTCGTTTGAGAGTGCTCAAATAACACGAAGATCAGATGACGACAATGCAGACTATACTCAAGGCTCAGCAAAATACTCAGCAGGCTCCTCCAGCCAGGGGTCACGATCAACTTCCAGAGAACTCCTACATTTTGGCAAGGGAAAGATTGGGACCTCGGGAAGCCACTAGTAAAGCCATTTCTAAAAATCTACCACACAGACTGCAACCCTCCATCCATTTGGGGGGAGAAGTCCAATCAGAAGTCAGTCGTGGTCGCCAGATTACTATCTATCAGGAGGAAGACCAGCGACCTTTACATTTAGTTCCAGCACGAGATCGCTTGAGTGAAGGTATGGGAACTCATCATCCCCTGCCAGCACGTCCAGCGATTCAACCAACACGTTATTACGTCACACAAGAACATATGGATCAACGAATTAAGGAGTTGATCGAAGTACAAGTTTTGGGTACTACCGGCGATACCACGAAGTTACAAGGAAGTCTGATTGACAAATAACTATTCGATATGGAAATACCGAAAGGTTTCTATACTCCCCAAATTCATAAGTACAAAGGTACTGACCCAAAGGAGCATATTCAGCAGTACCGTGATTTATTGGGGTTGTATTCCAATATTAACCATATTCTCTGTCGCCTGTTCGCCATAAGTCTACAGGAGGAGCCACTCTGATGGTTCCATTATCTTCCTGAGGAATCTATCTACACATTTGATCAGTTGTTAAAGCAGTTCATCAGACATATGCTCATAACAGAGACAAAGAGGAGAACATGTATTATCTTATCGGTCTTAAGCAGTCACAGGGAGAAAAGCTTGAAGACTTTACAAAGAAATTCCTAGAGCTTGCGAGAAAGGTGGATAACCTCGACCAAAAAATAGCTATGACCGCTTTCACCAATGTTCTCCAGCTCGATTAAAAGGCCAAAGAATACCTCTTCCTTAACATGCCTGAGACGTTAGAGGAGATGGTCACCAAAGTCAACAGTTACATCGACTTGGAGAGGATGACGTCTGAGCGACAAAAGTCTACTAAGTCTGTCATCTCCACCAAATCCCCACCTACAGAACGACCAGCGAGCCTAAGGAGGAACAGAGAGATCAGAAACGCACCAAGGGAAATATTGGATACCCTCAGAGAAGCGGTCCGCAAATCAAACCCGTCCTCCCAAGGCTGAACGTCCGAATCTCTATAATTTTTCCACTGTTGTTGAAAGACATACTCTACCGCGCCTCTCAGCCACTGAAGCCCATCGAGAATCAACCATTTTGCTTACACCATAAGGTAAATCATCATTCCACTGATAATTGCTATGCTTTACAGCGGTTGCTCGAGCACATTTTCAAGGAAGGACGGATGCTCGAATACATTGTTGACCTGAAGTCATACCAAGATGGCAACTATAAGAAACAACTTGAAGTTGTTAAGGTCAACGATCGAGCTGAGGAGAAGCATCTCTATTATATGCACCTCAGCAACATGATCGAAATCAACCAGATTACCAATTCTAACCGATCAAAGCACTGGAGGCTCTCGGAATGCTGTGATCTTACACCTCAAGATCAAGAAGCCAAACTTCTTCCTGAGTCGAGCAATCGCCGAATCGGGATCTCTTTCGAGGATTACGATACTAGCCATGTTAAATTTCCACATCATGATGTGTTAGGCATAATGCTCAAGATGAAGTAGTTTGTCATGCACACAATGATGATCGATATTGAAAGCGGTATTGAAATTCTTTTTCTGAGTACGATCGACCAGATGGGTTTAGCCGACCAAGTCATTCAGAGCAGCATAGACATCAGTGGGTTCAATGGCTCTAGGGAGGAACGAGTAGGCAAGATTATCTTACCTATTACTGCAGGACCAGTCACTATTGATGTCATTTTCTACGTGATCAATGCCAAGTCTCGCTACCTTGGGATTATGGGCTGCTGTTGGATACACAATATGGGAGCAATTGCTTCCACCTATCACCAAGTACTCCGATTCAAACACGACAATGGTATTTATGAGATCAGAGGTTGTTAGAAACTCTCTCGAGATTGTAAAAATACTATCTCTGCCATCCTTTATACTTCAGACAGATTGGCCGCATAACAATTATAGAAAATTGATCACCTCGACGATCAATCACCTACAGAGAAACCCATGGAATATGTCAACATCGATGGACCAAGCAGATGTATGTTCATCGGAACCAAGCTGGTTCAGCATGAGAAAGATGCTCTCATCCAGTTCTTACAACTCAATCGAGACGTGCTTGCATGGTCTTTCAAAGAAATGCCCGGAGTCGATTCAGCTATGGCTTGCCACAAGTTAGCCATCAACATCAACGCCACAATGGTTAAATAGAAGCAGTGATAACTTTTACCTCATCTTTAAGATGAAGTTAATACTGAGATATAGAAATTGATCAAAGTGGGATTCATTTGAGAAGCCAAGTATCCGGACTGGATATCCAACATTGTCGTTGTCCCAAAGAAGAACGGAAAAGTCTGCGTTTGCGTAGATTTCATAGATCTGAATAAACATACTCCAAAGGACAGTTTCACTCTTCCCAATATTTATCAGATCCTCGATTCCACAGCAGGCCATGATCTCCTATCTATGATGGACGTTTCTTCAGGGTATAATTAAATCCTACTTTTGGAAGAAGATCAAGAGAAGATAACGTTCATCACCGAAAGTGGCCTCTATTGTTACAATGTCATGCCCTTCGGGCTCAAGAATGCAGGTGCCACATATCAACGATTGATGACTGATATGTTCAAAACACACTTGGGAAAAATTATTGAAGTCTACATCGACGATCTCTAGTGCAAAAGCGTACAGTCAGATAATCACATCTTAGATCTCAACACAATATTCAACATCCTTTGATCTTATAGAATGTATCTCAGCCCTGATAAATGTCAATTCAGGGTACATTATGGCCACTTTCTAGGCCACCTCATCAGCAAGAAAGGGATTGAGGCTGATCCATATCAGATTCGGGCTCTCCTCGACATGCCTTCTCTAAAGGCAACAAAGGACGTTTAAAAACTCACTGGCAAGATTGCCACGATCAACCGTTTTGTCTCTAAATCTTCAGACCGCTGCCATTGGCTATTCCTATTATTCTGCGGATGTACCAAAAGAGGAAAGGTTTAACCAACTACAGATGTCACGTGGACACCGGAATGCGAAGTAGCTTTTCAGGATCTTAAAATCTATTTGGGGAGGTCACCCATAATGAGTACCCAGTAGGTAATGAGGAACTGATAATCTACCTAGCAGTCCCAGATACTTCTCTCACCTTGTTTCTCATTCGCCTTGAAGGAAAAATAGAGAAACCAGTCTTCTTCATCAGCAAAACACTCACACCAGCAAAAATAAGGTACTATAAAATTAAGAAACTATTTCTCACCCTTGCTTACACTTCGCAGAAACTCAAGCACTACTTCCAAGCACATTCCTTTAAAGTTATGACGAACTACCCACTTCAGGAAGTTCTGTCCAAAAAAGAGAAGTCACGAAGAGTGCAACAATGGTTAGTCAGTTTGGGAGAACATGATATTAAGTTTGAACAGAGTCATTCTGAAAAATATTAGGCCATTACCAATTTTCTCGCAGATTTTCTAGTGGAGGATCCTGAGTGGGAGGAGCACAACCCGGACCTTACTGAAAATGCGCCAGAGAATCCAACCCCTAGGCCATTCGACGAAAAAACTAACTGGATCAATACGTCAGGGTAGAGGCATCTCAGAGATGGATCAGCAGGATCTGCAGGGTCAGGGTTCGGGATCATTTTGATTACCCCTTCCAATGACAGAATTGGGAAATCAATCCGCTTGGATTTTGAGGCCTCAAATAATATCACCGAGTATGAAGCTCTCATTCACAGACTCGACCTCGCACTTGAGCTCGATGTCCCCGAACTCTTAATTTACACAGATTCATTACTCATCGTTCATCATTATTCTAAGTAATATAAGAAGAACGGAAAGATGATCAAATACGTAGCCCTCGTTGCAGATAGGATGAGTATGTTCACGAAAGCAACTCTCGAATATCTTCTTTGAGGTGAAAACAGACATACAGATTCCTTGGCATATCTAGCCGGGGTCATGGGAACAGAAGCTCGATATCTTTTGATTGAAATCATTTTAACCCCCAGCATTGATCGCATATCTGTATGCACGATCAACACTGGGGGTGATAAAGTGGGAGACGACGATTAGATATGCAGATTCCTTGGCATATCTAGCCGGGGTCATGGGAACAGAAGCTCGATATCTTTTGATCGAAATCATTTTAACCCCTAGCATTGATCGCATATCTGTATGCACGATCAACACTGGGGGTGATAAAGTGGGAGACGACGATTGGCGAAAGCCTTTCTTAGCCTACCTCGGTATCGACAACAAGTGTAATGGACCACTCCCAGTAGATCTAAAAAAGTGCCGATAGCTGATCAACAACTCGAAGCGTTACACTACTCAGAATGGTATGCTTTACTGCCTCTCTGTTATATGGCCTTACCTCAAGTCCCTCTCAAAGTCAAAAATAGATGAACTACTCCGCAAACTACACGAAGGAACTTGTGGCTCCCACATCGCAGGTAGATAATTAGCGAACCGAGCTATAATTCAAGGAGTATTCTGGCCTGGCATGCGTAAGCAGGCAAAAGAGTATTCCCGCAGGTGCGACACTTGCCAGAGACATGGACATATGATACGCGCCACTGCGCTTGAACTCCATGTAAGTAAGGTTTTCTGGCCATTCAAAAAATAGGAACAAGACCTCATCGTCGAATTCCCTAACTCTCTAGATAATCGCCATTACCTACTCGTTGTTACCGATTACTTTACAAAATGGGTAGAAGCAATTCCATTATGTCGAACCAGAGAAGAAGGCGTCATATCTTTTATCTGGAACAACATAATTACTCGATTCGGGTGCCCATACCTAATTCGTATCGATAACGGGCCCCAATTGTTAGGAAATAAGGTCGTAACCTTCCTAAATCACCACAATATCATCCACTCACCATCAAATCCATACTATCCTCAAGGAAATGGCCAAGCCGAAATCACCAACAAAACCATTGTGGATGGACTTAAAAAACGGCTTCACTCATAAAAAAAAGGAAATTGTGTCCCTGAACTACCTCACGTCCTGTGGGCGTATCGAACTACTCCCCGACAATCCACTGGGTGTACCCCATTCCTCCTTGCTTATGGCACTAAGACAGTCATTCCTTATGAATATCATCATCTAGTTCGTGATCACGAGCTAACTAACGAGGAAAATCAATTCGAATTGGCTTGCAACCTTAATATAATAGATGAGACCAAGGAACACGCCATTGGTAACCTAGGTCGATATCATCATATGCTTGTCAGGTCGTACAATAACCAAGTCAGGAGCCGTACGTACTTTCTAAATCAGAGATCTCGTCCTCAGAGAAATTCCTCAACATCGCAAAGAGCCTCACCCTAGAAAATTAGCCGATAATTGGGAGGGTCCATTCATTATCACAGGTCTCTCAGGCCTGGGATCATGCTATCTCATGACAAAAGAGGGAATCCCCATTTCAAATCCTTGGAACACTAGACGACTAAAATGGTACTATCGTTAGGTATTTTACTACTCCATTTCCATTATTCGTTGTTTGTTTTTCAATTCCAAAAGTGAGATTTTTATCTCCATCCAATGTAAATTCTGAACTTATCAATAAACGGTTTTTTGAACAATGTCATTCTCTTTACGAACATTCGTCAACACTTTACAGATTCAAGCATAGATAATACTAGCTTACAATCAATCTTTTCCAAGTTTAATCAAGGATATCACTTAATTGATTTCTTTTACTAAATCTCTGCGATTGTAGCAAGTGTAAAAACTTATTTCACATCAAAGACTCAACCAAAAATGAGATAAGGCAAAGGTAATACTAGTGTTCACCTTTTTCAACTTGTTTGGATCATTTCAGTACGCTGGATTAAGGATAATACTTGGTTCAGCTGAATCTTTACATCTCTGAGATAGTAGCAAGTGTAAAAACTTGTATCATATCAAAGACTCAACCAAATAAGAGATAAGGCAAAGGTAATACTAGTCTTCATCTTTTTCAACTTGTTTGGATCATTTCAGTACGCTGGATTAAGGATAATACTTGGTTCAGCTGAATCTTTACATCTCTGCGATAGTAGCAAGTGTAAAAACTTGTATCATATTAAAGACTCAACCAAATAAGAGATAAGGCAAAGGTAATACTAGTCTTCATCTTTTTCAACTTGTTTGGATCATTTCCGTAGGCTAGATCAAGGATAACACTTAGTTCAGCTGAATCTTTAAATTTTTGCGATTGTAGCAAGTGTAAAAATTTGTTTTATATCAAAGACTCAGCCATGCATAAGATAAAGCAAAGGTCATACTAGCTTTTATCTCTTTCATTATGTCTGTGACATTTTTATAGTTCAAATCAAGTTTCAGCTTGGTTTAACTCAACCCGTTTCTGCGATTAAAACGAATGTAATTTTTTTTATATCAAAGACCCTACCAGACACAAGATAAGGCAATGGTCATACTAGCTTTTATCTATTTTAATGTGTCTACGACAGATACTATTTATTTTCAGGTTAAATTCATATTACAAAGGATTCTTTTCTGCTGAGGGAGTGTCAGCAGCGATTCCCGTACATCAGGAGGTCTATTTTTCAGTTTGTAGGCCACAACAACACTACCTTGTTCTATTAATTCAGCAGTTTGTGGGCCCAGTTGGGTCTCCATGACGCCCAGACAGTTCCCTCGATCTATCTTAGCTCCACAGATACATCCCTTATTCGACAGAGTTTTTAGCAAGGTATCTCTTTCTAACTCAAGTCTTTTTGCTTCTTCTGCAAAATATGCAACAATCACCTTTAACAAGTCAGATCGAGATGCATCAGGTACTACTATGACTGCAAATCTTGCCTTTAACCTCTCGAGGCGTGACTCTAACCTAGCGTACTCATTCTTCTGTTCAATTATGTCTGCATCGACTTTATCATGATAGATTAAGTCTACTACTCGAGCATGAAGTCTCCCAATTTCTGCGTTCAACTCTTCCCTAGCCAGAAGATCTTTTAATAATTCTTCTTTCCTCTTCACCAGCGATTCCTTTACTTTGATCTCCTCTTTCAAAACTTTCTCCCTGATAAGAGCAGCATCCAACTTATGTTGGCATTCCCTCAAATTTATATTTCCCTGCTAAACATGCCTCTGAATTCGAGATACGTCACTTTTTAGCTCTCTAATGCGACCTGAGTGACTAACTGCGTCTCCTCAAGCTAAAGGAGCCTTAACCTCAGTTCTACTTCCCCCTGAATGCTCTCTAGCCTCTGGTTTCTTGGTACGCTCAATAGCTTGCATCAGTTCGGCTTTATTTTAGATAACCTTTTCGTTTAAGTCGTTGCACCTTCGTTGCATTTCTCGGAATTCCATATCTTTGGCGGGGAGAACTGTTTGCAGATGTTCAACTGCGGCTTCCGAAGCCGATAGATTTTCTCGAGCTACCCTCAGCTCGTCGTTCTTTTCGACAAATTTTTGTCTCATTCGCTCCAGCTCGTTCCTATATTTCTGGAGATCAGATCGAAATTGTTCCTCCAGTATTTCAAGCGCCTGGACACGGTATTGAGCCGTGTCAGCCTACCTACCCTTCACAGCCAACGCGTCAACTTGACATTAAAGCTTCTCGGCACATTATGTCACCTCAACTAGCTGTTTTAACCCCTTAGTTATCTCAAAATCTTTCTCTTCGACCTGAAGAGTCAGGTCGGAAATGACCTGGGTCAACTCCACAAGTCTAAAATTCATTTTTTCGTATTGATCTTCTCTACTCCTGTTTGCCTCCTTCATCCTATCGAACTGCTCCCCAAATTCCCGATTACGCATGAGTACGTTGTCCTCACGTGAGCGAGATGAATCTAATTTGACCTGAGAAACATAACAAGTTTTAGTATAGTTCGATATAGGAAAGCCTTCGAATATATACATGCTACATTTCTAAGAGTCTATGTGATTTCTAAACATCTTCTTCCAAATACTTTTAGACTAAAAGTTTGGAGTTCATTCTCAGATGAACACTTCATAAAACTTATTTCGGCGTACAAGGTACATACTTTTGATATATTATTATGTATTAAAAGAGTTAGATTTTTGCCATGCATTTCTATCCTATTTACATGATGACTTAACGTTGGTATAACATGCAAGTCATAAACCTATTCCGATCTAACCTGTAGTTTTGCCTGGGCAGACAGCAAAGCCTTTGAGATCTCTCTTTCCCTGGCAAGTGTAGACTCTAGGTAATTTATTTTGAGACTCATCTCTCTAACTACCTACAAAAGGTTTATAAACAAGGTCATCGTTCAGAAGTTTCTTCCCCACGCATAATTCAAACAATTTAGAAATATTTATACAAAACACGTGTCTACCCTACCTTCTCACTACCACCTTCTGAGAGCTCGACGTCATCCCCTTGATTGTCAAGTACCGTTTGGCGGGAAACACCATCCAAACCGTCTACGACTCCCACCGCTTCAGCCTCCTCCTCTTCTTCCTCAACATAGGTGTCCGCCTTAATGGCGTCTACCTTCTCCTCAGAATAGCCTTTCAGCATCAAATGATGCCCTAGCCTGTCACGTTCCTCAACTATCTCGTCTAGATTGGCCTTTACCTCAACCTGCAGCTGGCCGATCGCCATGACATGAGAGGCCTTCAGCTGCCTAACTTCCTTCATGGCTTCAGTCTTGGCTCGAGCTAGATCTTTCTCTAGCTCGCTCTTCACCTTCTTCAGCTTGGATTTTTCTTCTTCAATTCCGAGCCAAATCCCCTTCACGGGACGAGCGACCTGCATAAAACGAATCAATCTTAGTGATTTGCTCAAAACACATAAAATAACTCTTTCTCGATCAATGAAACTTACCATTTTGCTCATCTTCTTCTCCATGGAGAGCCGCCAACCTGGCCCTTTCCTCGACCTCCCTTAGGTCATCCACCGCAGTAGGTCGTACCTCAGCGACCTTCTTCCTAGAGGATTCGACCCTCCTCCTCTTCTCTTTTGCGACCTTACCACTTTCCGTAGCGCCCGAGGCCGGCAAGGACTTTTGCATCCATTTTTTCAGATATTTTTTAGCTATCTTGCTCGTCGTGAGATTCGGTTGATCTGAACTGCCCGATCCAGGAGTGTTGGACAAATTAGTTCAAATCTCCTCACCACTTATTTGCTTTTTTTTCTTCATCGTCCCCCGCCATCAACCTGGTAGACTAATCCTTCCTAACCTTGTCCGACTTACTATCAACCCTTTTTTTTCTACTCAGGCCGAGTACCTCCAACACAAGTTCAAGTTCAGTCTCCTCTGCAACTTCGTCCAGCAGGGATTCTTTCCTTTCCACTGTAGACTTCACACCTGCAATTACACATATTTACTATCAACTACAGTTGTCATCAAAACGTTACAATTATTTTATATATGCATGTCTATACTTACATTATATTTTACAGTTCTAAACCGAAGATCCAGAGGTTCTTCGACATCTCTCTGAAGGCAATTACCCTTCACCCATATGAAGTTATCATTCCAGGTACCACCTGCCGAATTTAGATCGAAAAAATGAGGTCGAGTTGCACTCGCACAGAAATATGATCTCCCACTAGCTTTAAAATTCTTTACCCCGTAAAACTGCAAAACGTCCTCAGGGGTTATCCTTCTCACTTTTTCCTCCTTTTCCCATCTTTTATTCAGATAGTCACACACGGTTATTAACTCCCACATGTTCCCGTTCAATTGAACAGGACATGCTCCAATTGCATTCATAATCCCCTTCGCCAAATTGGTGAGGGGATGGCTGAACCCATACTCTAATTGAGAAAGGTACCACAGAAAACCCTCCTCGAGGTCACTCCAGACATCCCCATCGAAATATTATAACGAGATCGATTCATCTATACCCCTATCTCGATTTTCTACTTCCAAATCTGCCAGCAGATAAAAATACTCTTCCCCATCCGTTACCGTATAACCCCTAACTGCCTACCGGCAAACTCTACACAATTGCCCCACTTCCCTCCTACAGCCGCCTTGGCTTTACAAAACTCTCTAAAGGCATCAGAACCCGGAGGATAAGATACCAACTGACCAGGAAAACCCAGGAATTATTCCAATCTCACTTCCCCTTCATTACCTGACTCATTAGTCCGACCAGAGGTCGATACCTCACTAACAGACGAACAACCTATCTTAAAAACAAATTCTGCAGGCACATTTTCTACCTACGCCGATGCCTCCCATGCTTGACCTACATACAGGTTAGGGTATTTATTATTCTTCCATCTATGCATATATACATATATATATATATATATATATATATATATATATATATATATACATATATACACACACACACACTGATATATATATCTTTAACATATATCTCTGATTAATCGTTTACGTATGTCATATATCTTTGACATATATAAATACCTCAACATATATGCATACATCTCTACTAACCATTAGTATCCGAATGAGAATCGACAGCAGAGTCAAGCTTTCTCCTTACAACGCTGCTATTTTGCCACTTACGAGATCCAGAATCTTTTGCCCTCTACAACCGCTTATCACCTTTGGATAACTCTTTATCGAATCCTCTGATCTTTCGTCTCTCTCTCTGAGTGCTCTCTAAATTTTGTAAAGTTGTAAAACGTTTGATTGGAGACGAAGAAGAACTATTTATCCTTTCTCTTTCATGTGGCTGGCATTTATTGCTCCTTGCACGAACCGTCCTCAATTCCAGAACCGATGCGTCATTTCCACTCTCCATGTCAGATACCTTGTACCTTTTCGATAAAACAACAGTTTCATTATTATAACTCCTTTATTTTTGAACATATTTTTCCTCCCTATTTCCATATCTTTTCTTGACCTCCCCATACTCATGATGACTCACTCTGTACAATGTCAGAGTTCTATTTCCTTTTGTATACAAAACAAAACTAGAAGCTTCTACAATTTTATATTTTTGTTTCTTTGTCCTTGTTTATCATACTTATAGTAATTGACGTCATTTTCTAAAATTGTACACATGTTCAAAACTATTCAAAATGTTTGCTAAAACAGTCTCAAAAGAGATTCGCCCCTATAAAGGATCCGATTGACTTATATTATTTCTGTTACATCAAAACAACCATATTATTCAAGCAACATTACAACGTTGTTTCATTACTTTTCAGTAGTTATTCAACATACACCCAACACAATTCAGTTCGATTCAAGGAAATATTTCTATACGCAGTTTAATAAATATCAACTTTTATTCATTTCAAAGATGTTACATATGATTTACAGATAATAAGTTTTTCAGAACATCGATCTCAAGAATACAACGAACTGTCATTCGATCAGCACTAAACTCCAGGTACTTATAGATAGTAAGTTTCTTCATGTTTATTCAAAGTTACGGGTCATTCAGGCACGCAGAGGCATCATGCCTTCCAGTTCTTCTTAAATTCAGTGATTCTTCACCCTGATGTAAATAAGACATTAGAACCAACAAAGATCTTCCCTCACATGGCTCAGTTGAATCCCAGTCAAACACCAAGTTAAAACTATGCATGCAGTAGATTTAGTGTTGGCCCCCACAAAACAAGATGTAGGTCTTCTGAGTGTCAGAACACGATGGAAATGTATCAGCAAACTCCCACTTCCCGTTCTCATCCTCCACTGCCCTCACCACCTCTTCTATAACCACCACCACCGAAGTGTTGGTAGAGATGAAGAAAGCCCAACCTTAAAATCTATGGCAACACAAGAAATCATCATATCTGCCTCGCAGATACACCTTTCCCTACATATGAAGCCCTAACCCTATCTTTCGCAAGGGTACGGAGACAGGCCCAACATTCCTCGCCTGTTCAGACGAAAGCATAAAATCTCTACTTATAGTAGAAATCTTCCTCAGCTTCAACCGCGTCCCTCCCGACAAGCCTTGATACATTGGAGGAATAGGGGCGGGGATCGCCATTTCCAAAGAACGGTAATCAAAGTATTTTAAATTCAACCTCTACGTTTCAGACGCAATACTCTCTTCAAGAACCATACTATAAGTTTTTGCCATCTCCAAAAAAGTTACCCATGCAAGAATAGATCCAAAGATTTACTACAGGTACTATTTATATAACCTTAAATTTATTGTGCAGGTACGTTTTCCTAAGCGTCATCATTCATTACGAACGCGACTATTCAAATGCAACCCGTCATATATATCCGCATCATCATTTAAGATCCATCACTTCCCAATATCACGTAACTTCCACCCAGTCAAAATGTCATCATTACTCCATTTTGAATTTCAATTTTTCACATAAATTTTCTCAACCAAAGCCACTCGTGACTTTGGTTGCGAGGGGGCGATTGTAGGGACTTATCCCTTGATCTCACTCATAATCGAGCTCACGTAGTTCGATTTACCTCCATCTCAGACTCACATATTTTTTAATACTTAACACTCCAGTCAACATTCTAACCAGCCCTACGAACTACTCAAGAACGTGGGTCGAGCTAAACCTAGAAAACGTTATTCAGTCAAACACACTTGTCTCCCACAAACTTATCAGTTATTCAGTCAACCGCCAATAACCACATTATTTAGAAAATATGTTCTAACATAATGAAGAGCTGTAGAGAAGCCTATATAAAGGAAAAGTTCCAGAAGAGACAGAGACCAGAAAATTACTTAAACTTCTTATTTAAGAGATCAAAAGTATTTATATATTCTTGAGATCACTTGTAATAAAGATATCCACTCCAAGCAATAAATTTTTTTTTACAAAAATCCTCCATACGAGGTCGCGGTTTTTTACCTATTTTAAGGTTTTCCACGCTAAAAACACCAGTCTCTAATTCTTACTTTATATTAAAGTATTGTTATAGGTTCATTGGTGTGATTGTTAATTCCTAATCATATCGAACTACAAAATTTGGTCATTACTGTCTCTATATGCGATCTCATTTCTCTTAGTCTCAATCTATCTCCCCCATACTCAAAATTGATTTATGATTTCTTTTTATCTAACGAGAATCTTCTTTGATCTAAACTTCAATTTATCCATATTACAAAGCAATTCAACAAAACCTGAAATTAAGGATGGCAATATGCCCCGCCTCGTTAGTGATTTTCCCTCGACTCAACTTCAGCGGATCCGTCGAATCGAGATAAAGTTGTTGATGTTATTTTATAGGGATAAATTTTGCTCACTTGGTTTCTGAAGCTCATTCTCAGTTAACTATGTCCTAATTCAAAGAACTTTGTTTCTTTCAACGACGCTCGTACCAGTACATAATTATGTTCTTTTATTCGAATCTATATCGCTACAATATCGTAATGGAGTCCTTGATTTGTATTGCTTAATCCTAAGGTACATTGGGAGACTCAAAAAAGAAGTAAGGCGTCTCGACACCCTAAGACACTCATTTTTAAATAAGTTTCTTCATAAGCGGGTTTAACATTGTTACGTTGGTCCCGACCGCTTAAAGGTATACTAATTAGTGATTATGTCTAATTAGTGGCAAAAATAAACACCCCCTGATTGTGGCCAGTTTGGCTTTTCATTCTTGTATTTAGAAACCTTAAAATTCGAATTGGGCTGACTCTTTAGATACTATTTTAGGGATGTTTGGATAAGAAAAAACTTTTTTTCTCTCTCATCATCATCATCATCTTCTTCTTCTTTGATCCAGGAGGATCTAGATGAGTTTTTAGACTTGTTTTAAAATCTATTAGAACAGACTTTTAGTCTGTTCGAATACACTTCTTTTTATTCGAATACACTTTGATTTCTATTCGAATAAAAACCTGTCTGATATATTTTATTCGAATACATTAATAGTCTATTCGAATACACTTTTTGTTATGTTTTCTGTTCGAACAGAGACTTGTTCTATTCGAACAAAGGCACGATTCAGCCTATTTCTTTTAGCGTTAAAGGACATATTTGTCTTATTTTATAACTAGGACTTGTAACCCTTATAAAAGGAGCAAGGCTAGGCAAGATTAAAGGATATTAGATTAATCAAAGTTCTGAGTGAGAGACTTAGGGCTTGAGAGTAATTCCATTATAATTAATTTCTATTAAGTAATTGAAGCTCTTTAAGGGATTTTCCTGACCAATTGGTGTGTTCTTCGTGTAATTATTCATTTTAGGGTTTCTCTATTCGCATGATGGATTAAGTGGTATCAGTTTTCCAATTACGATTATTGGGAGTGATTGTGGTTTATGGTCTCTACACGTGACCGTCTTAAGCAAATGAATGAGAAGCTAATGAGTCTGTTGGAGATTCACCAAAAACCTAATTCGAAGAAGAAGACCAATTTAGAGATGGGCAATTCCGGCGATCGACTCATGACTTTGGAAATAATAGTTTCCAACCGAACTTCTACTCTAGGGGAGTTGGTAGAACAATTGCGTCTCACGAACCTCGCAAAGGCTTCCATTTCAGTGAAATGACGAGGCTGCTCTCAACGGCGAGGCCGCTCGAGGAAGAAAGGGGTTATGAAGATGGATAGGGACGAGGATATTGCGGAGATAGATAGCGATTCTAGTGATGCCGAATCTGTCAAGGAGTGCACGGGGATTGGTAAATCAATGAATCATATGCGTAATCTTCGTATTGACTTTAAGATTAAATTTCTAGTATTCAATGGTTCAGTCGATACCGAGAAGTTGGATAATTGGTTAGATAGGTTAGTGAACCATTTTTCTGTTTATGAATATTCTAGCGCTCAGAAAATTTGCTTCTCTACTTTGAAATTCGTAAGTCAATCACTAGCCTGGTGGAAATCCTATTGGAAACGCTACAAAGTAGGAAGTTTGAGTTGGAGAGAATTTATGGTTTTGGTGAGGAAATAATTCTATCCAATTGGGTATGAACATGAGCGATGGTACAAATAGCACAATTTGTACCAAAATTTTGAGCAATCCGTATAGGATTACACTGCAGCTTTTCATAACCAAGTTTTGGTTTTGGACATTGATGTGGACGAGTATGAGGTGTTCATAAAGTATACGGGGGGTTTGTCGGAGTCCATTAGAAGAGAGTTGAAGCTCTTTACTGTAGCCAGTATCAAAGATGCTACCGTGAAGGTAATTATTATTAAAGGCAAGTACTTGAAGAGTGATAGAGAAGATGATAAGAACAAATCGGGGTACAAGTCTAGTTGGAAAAACGAGCATAAGGGAGAGTCCAAAGGAGAGGGGTCTTCGACAAGGAGAATTATTATAATCATTATAAGAAGAGTGGGCATATTTCAAATAGATGTTGGAAACTTCACCCAGAGATTAGGCCGAAGGAGGAGAAGAGCAAGAAAGAGAGATTTGCACTAGCCGCAAACGTTGTTGACCTCTCAAATTTAGATAAACTGAATCCTAAGCTTACTCTTATGTTTTAGCAGACTTTGGCTAACGAGGAGAGTCGGGAAGGAAATTTTTTATGTCGGTATTCATGTAAAACAGGGCTTAGTCGAGGCCATTATTGATCTGGGCAATCAAAAAAATTTGATTTCTAAGGCGTTGGTGAAGAAGATGGGTTTGACTACTACATCTCATCCTAAGCCGTATGGTTTGGGGTGGATTCAGAAAAATGTTGATTTGATTATCACGACGCAATGTACATTCAATTTTGCGAACACTAAAAGGTTTATTGATGAGGTGACGTGTGAGGTGGTTCCTTTAGATGTATGTTAGGTCATCTTGGGTAGCCCTTAGCTTTAGGGCCGAGATACGATTCATTACCGTAGAGCTCGTAAGTATCGTCTTGTGAAGAAGGGAAAAGAATTCCATCTCAATGATTATAAGGAGCATGTCACCACAAATAATTTAGTAATGGCGACTCATGCAAAGTAGTTGGTTAATACGAGCGGAAAGTTTGTGTTATTGGTTCAACCAGTTCAAGAAGGTACGTCAGCTAGAGTCTTATCTACAATGAAAACATTTTATAAGAAACAAACCGACATGGGGAAGTTGAAAGAGGAGGTTGTGGTACATACTAATCACAAACTATTCTAGTTTTTATCTATACAGTCTAAGCTACAGCAAGCTCGCCAAATGAAGGGGATGTCGTATCTCCAACAATTCCCCTTGATTATACAGTATATGAAGGAAGTGGACAATAAATTGACTGATAGGTTATCTCAACCCCCATTACCAACTACTTCCACTATGCTGGTTTCTATTGAGATACAACCTTTTGTTACGTCAGGGTATGTTGCAGGATATGATGATCTCAAGGGGCATAGTGTATTTTGCCAAAAGTTGCTGCAAGGCAAGACATGTGAGTATGAATTGGATTTACTGCCTTCTATGCAGATGTATTTAGTGAATAATACCAAACATTTAAAGTTGTTTGAGTCGTCACTTTTTGATGAAGATTCTACAATCGACACTCGTCTACCATCAGTTGATGACTTATGGATGGAAAGTGAAGATCCATTGCAGGAAGATGGGATTCTAGAGAGGAAAGTTCATGCTGCAAGACGGGGTAGTATTGAGTTGTTTTGAGTTGGGAAGAAATGTCAGCTACCTAGCAAGTTGAAGTGGTACAGCAGAGAAATAGGCATTGCCGCATTTTTGCATCTCCAATTCTAGCTTGAGCAGGAGCTCAAGGCTCCTAAAGGGGGGAACCATGATCCAGGAAGATCTAGATGAGTTTTTAGACTTGTTTTAAAGTCTATTCGAACGGACTTTAGGTATGTTCGAATACACCCTTTTGTATTCGAATAGACTTCTTTCCTACTCGAATAAACAAGTGTCTGAGTGTTCTTCTCGAACAGACTTTTGGTTTGTTCGAATACACTTCTTTTTATTCTAATTCACTTTGATTTCTATTCGAATAAAAACCTGTTTGAGGTATTTTATTTGAATACATTAATAGTCTATTCGAATATACTTTTTGTTATGTTTTTTGTTCGAAGAGAGACTTGTTATGTTCGAACAGAGGTGCGATTCAGCCTATTTATTTAGGTTTAGGGGCATATTTGTCCTATTTTCTTACTAGGACTTGTAACCCTTATAAAAGAGGCAAACCTAGGCAAGATTAGAGGATGTTAGATAAATCAAAGTTTTGAGAGAGGGACTTAGGGCTTTAGAGTAATCCCATTATAATTAATTTCTATTAAACAATTGAAGCTCTTAAAGGGATTTTCCCGACCAATTGGTGTGTTATTCGTGCACTTATTCATTTTAAGGTTTCTTTATTCCTATTGTGGATTGTTCTTCTTCTTCTTCTTCTTCTTCTTCTTCTTCTTCTTCTTCTTCTCTAGTGGAGTGTGATCTGGTCATTCAAAGAACCATCGAGAGAGCTTTAATGGAAGTAAATCAAACTTAAAAGCGACAACTTCATGTACTAATCTTCAATCCCTCAAATTATGTGTTTTTAATCCTTCCTTTCATCTTTATTTTTTTTTTTCTCTCTCTCTCTAATTTGATATGCTATGATTCTGAATCGGTGTTGGGAATCACAAAATTTGCAAATTTTCTTATAGATTTGCAATCATTAGAGGGTAAAATTTGGGAAAATCATATCAGTTTCGGTTCGGCTAGATTATGCCCGTATTTTTTGGGTCGGGGCGGGTCGGTTTTGGGACCCAATTTTTTTTTTCTGATTTGGGTCCAATTTTTAAAAACTATTTTGGGTCGGTTTGGGTTCAATTCAGGTTGAAAACTTACCTAAACCGACCCATGCTCAGTCATTTGTTGAACTTTTTTTTTGAACAGTTAGAGCAAACTAAAACCCAAAAACCATAGATTATTTAAGTAATCATCTCCCTAAAAAATGAAGAAATGTTCCTCCCCTTCTTCTCTAAAGAATTACCTCCACACTACCACCTCCCCATGTAAAAACATAGATAATCAACAACACATCACACTATAAGATCTTTAGAGTCTAGATATAATCAACAATAGTACCTTAACAAAGATATAAATGTATTTTACAACAAAATACCTCAAACATAAGTTCCAAGCATAATAGTAAATCATAGAAGTCTTTTAACAACAACAAAATCAGCATAATAGAGGTAGTGCACAAGGATTGGATCAAACAAATGCTTATGTTCCAACGCCCCATATACTTTAAACTTCTTGGCATAAGGAAGAATTATTAGAATCTCCTGTCACCTCTCTTCAGTCATGTTAAATTCATTGTTACTTATCATAATCATCTCCAACCACCAGAAGAAGTCTTTTCTAGGTGGAAAAACCAAAAATAAAGTTGGGAATTGGGTGGAGAATAGATAAGATAAGATAAATGAGTCAGGTTTGGGTTATTTAGTTTTGTGTCTGAGATGAATAATAAACATATTATTCGGTTACTTTATTGATTAATTTAATAACTTTTTCAGTTTCAAACTAATCCCACCATCTATAAAAGAAGGTTTTTTTATAGAATGGGTAGTTTCAGATCATCGAATCAAAGTTTGAGATCCCATTTCTAAATTCATGTGATTTTAAATTTTGTAAAATACCATAAGGTATTTCATTTGATTGGTGGATTTTGTACAATTTTTCCTTTTAGTTTTGGATAAAACTCATGACATATTTCAAATGGTTATTGAAGGGGTTTTATTAAAATATCAAAATCGGGTCCCATTTTTTCCCACCAATTAAGAAACCAAGTGGGGAAACCTGATCTTTTGATAATCTCCAGATTAATACATAAATGCCAAGTATGCCTTCTGATTTAATTATGATAATAAAAAGTATAGTGTCAGGCTTGAATATAATCTCAATAATTATATTGTTGGTCATTCAGTCTAAGAGGTCTAGATTTGCTAGGATCTAATCTCCATTCACATATATGTAAAGCATTTGTAATATAACACTTGAAATGTGTCATAGGGATTTTCATGTCCTTCGGATTGACATGATGATGCTCAATTTGAGTTGATGTTGTTTATGTTAATATGGCCTCGTAGATATATCGATAACGAGTGTCTTAAACCATATAATTTTGATTAGCAAAATATCTTTCTTTAAGACCCCAAACATCTTGATTGAGCTTAAGATCATCAAAAGAAAGGGTTAAGATGCTTTCCTTAACCATTTTTTTTATGTTGATAGATGATTTCCTACTTAAGGGCATCATTATCAGTTTTCTTCGGTTCCGTTTTTCTTCGGTTTTGACTCCATCTTTTATCAGGAGGTTCCATGTTCAGATTTTTCCTACAAAAATTCTCTGGCTAGAAAATCAAGAACAGAGTTTTGATCTCCTTTAATATATGCAATTGAGAAGTCAAATACAGATAACTCAGATTGCCATTTAGCAAATATTTGTTTGGACAGAAGATTCTTCACAACTTTTTGTAAATATCTTTAGCAGAACTGCAATTAATTCGGAGTAAATAGGGTTGATTTAACAAATCACCCTGAAATTTTGAAATGTATTTGACAATGGAAAAGATTTCTTTCTTAATTGTGGAATAGTTCTTTTAAGTTGTTTTCTACTTTCCTGATATAAAACGAAGTAATTCTTCTTTTTGTAAAGAAAGATTTCTTTGTTTTAATATACCTCCAAAAACCGACTCAGATGCATCTGTTTTAACAATATTTTACCATTATGGATTGGCAAGACCTGAGCATGGGAGTTGTTTAACCCTTAACTTGATATGCTGAATAGTTTTTGTGTGCTCAGAGGTCCAAGGAGTAGGGTTTTTTTAAGCCGATTATATAATATAACACTATCCTGGGCCATGTTCTGATAGTAGTCTACAATGTAATTGAGACTTCCAAGGAATCTTTGTAATCGAGTTTTCTCTTTAATTTTATCTGGAAATTTTGAGACGAATTCAATACTCATGTTAATAGGAACAATTTATCCCTTAGTAATATTTAGGATTATACAGAGAAACGATGAAACCGCAAAACTTAACCGAACTGATAATTTTTTCCAGTTTCTAACTAAGCCAGTTCAGTTTTCAATTTAAAAAGTGAGGAACTGGGCTAGCCTAGTTCGGTTACTGGTTACCCACCCCGGTTAACTGACCAAACCGAACTGGGCCAATTATAACTTAACCTTAGTTAGTTTACCTTACAGAATACACTACAGGCTAAAACCTAGTTTTGCAGAGAAACCTAATCGATTAATAGTGGCGACGCAAGAGCTTTCAAGGTTAAGCAAATCATCATCAATGACGATGACTTCAACAACAACACCGGTGAAATCTCAACCCCTCCAAAACTTCCTTATCCCTTATTGGGGCTGAAATGAAACCAATAACAACTATAGACGTTGTAGAAGACCCTTACCTTCATACCTTAAATTCCCATCTCCTCATCATCAAACCTTCGAAGGCGAGGGCGATTCTGATATTGATTCTTTTTGGGATGATAAACCCAAAAAGAAGATCATCTTTCGGTTAATACTTCTCATATTCTTTGATCCCTCTTTCTTCTCAGTCACTTATAAACCTGAGACCACACTCACCACAGTTTAAACTTTGGAGAACTTGAACTTCTATAATGGTTGCACCCAACTGATTTATCTTTCTCAAATGGCTACACCCAACTAATTTATCTCTCTCTAATGGCTGTTGTCTATTAATGATCTACACCCAACTAAACTAATTTCTCTCTGAGGTCTTTCTCTCTAATGGCTGCTGATTGTTGGATACTAATGATCTGTACGGCTACACCCAACTGATTTCTCTAATATGATTTCTCTGATTAAGCTTTCATTGGACGCACCCAACTGATTTCTCTAGTTAACCCAACTGATTTCTTTTTACTACAAGTTATAATCTAATTTTTTAGGCAAATAGAAACTGAATAGAAACTGAACCAACCGGTTTAGTTTTGGTCCAGTTATTTCTGAGGCTGTTTCGATTTCGGTTCCTTACTGTCATAAACCAGGGTACCCCGGTTTGGTTTGTGGTTTAGGTCCAAAACTGGACCGTGTATAGCCCTAGTAATATTATGTCCTAAAAATCTAACTATTAATTAGAACAATCTTATTTTAGGAGTGGAAGTGACCAAGCCATTTCTGCGAATAACATCCTTGAGAATCTTCAGATGTTTAAAGTGCTGATCAATAGAATTAGAAAATAAAAGAATGTCATCAATATAGACAATACAAAAGTTAGAATAAGGAACAAAAATATCATTCATAATATTCTAAAATTTAGACGGAGCATTCTTTAATCCAAAGGGTATTACATTCCATTCATAATGACTAAATGGAACTATGAATACAGTTTTATATTTATCTTTTTCTTCAATTTGAATTTGCCAGTATCCTGACTTTAAATCAAATTTGGAGAATATAATCGCAATATATAGCCGGTCTAAAAGACCTTTTTTGTTCAGAATTAGGTAACGAATCCACTTAAGAGAGTCGTTAAGAAGTTTATAATTGACAACCAGTCTAGGAATGCCTCTTTCCTTTTCTGTATTCTTATTAACATAGAAGGTTGTACAGCTCCTAGGAGAGTAACTCTTCTTGATAAGGTTTTTATCAAGTAAATCCAGAATCTCCTTTTTGTAGAGCTTAAGATATTAAAAATTCATTTGACTTGGCCTAACCTTAGTAAGAATCTGAGTTCTTTCATCAAAATTCTGTTTGTAGGGTAATTAAACAACGTGTTAATTTTTTTCCCAAAAAGCGCTTGAGATATGTCTATCACTTGAAGTTTGTGAGAAATGTCTATCACTTGGAATTCCTCTTTGAGGATATTCAAATGATTTTCATTAAAACCAAACATGGTCCTTAGTTCATTAATGATCCTGGTTTCAGGGTCTCTAATGAAGTCAAAAATAATTTCTTAACCCTAGAATCTACAAAATATCCATTTTTGATCAATCTTATGTAAGGGCATAAGAAGATTTAAAAATGGGGTACCAAGGATGACTTGCTATTGTAAGTTTTTGACTAGAAGAAAGGCAGATAAAATGTATGTACCTTTATTGTTGATAAAACTTCTGAAAGTTTGTACTGAATATTTATCCTACTTCCACTTACAGAAGTAAGATATTGAATTACTTTTTTGAAATACTTAATTAGTGGGTGTTAAGCCTTTTTTAATACAATTTAAATCAGCTCTACTATCAACTAGAGCTATGACATTCTTAATGGTATATTCATTTTTTATCATAAGAGTAACCTTGATATATCATTTCCGATAAGTAACTCTTTGGAGAAGATTAAGATAAGGGTTATCTTTCTTCTCAGAGCTTTTATTATTAGATTCACTAATTTGAATCTTTTGTTTATCCTTTTGACAAACCTGGAGATGATTAATTTTATCATCTTGTGTCCAAACAAAAAAATTTAGTTGCTTGATTTCAGATTTTAATGTATTAATTTCCTTGCGTAGGTCATGGATAGTGATAGGTTTATCATTTTCCATACGTTTTAGGACATCCAGGAAATTATAATACCTATTTATTACTTCCAGCGATTCAAGTTTCGTTTTATGCTTCGAGCTATCTTGAAACATCTATTGGAGACAAATACTTACAAGTTTAGTTCTAGCTTCTAGGTCAGAAATCTTATCGACAATAGATAAAATCTTACTTTGGGTATTAGTTAGAGTATTAATTAAGGTTTAAGGCATTCATTTCAACAATGGCTTTCTAGTAATCCTATGGATTAAATTCTGAGCACTTATTGTAAGAGTTCCTTCTTTAGAGGAGGAGGAGTCACTTTGTTCAATTTCATTGACATCTTCTTTGCTGTCAGAAGAATTTTCTTCATAAGTGATGTTAAACAATAGTTTTCTCAACTGAAGTTTTAGTCCCTTATCTAGTTGAAGTTCTTACAAACTATAACAAGTACAGGTTTCAGATTTCTTAGAAGAGCTGGTATGAAATTTATTTCTCATGTCTCTTTCTTTTTCTAGGTTTTTGGTAATAAGAATCATCATGGTCCTTATACTTCTTCTTCAAGAGGAAGGTCATAAGTAAACTGGTGACAAAACTCACAAATTTCTTTTTTTCCTGTTAAATTTTATTTCTTCAGTTGGTACTATAATTTCATATCATTACAGATACCAAGACCTACTTGAGTACATATACTGATGAGATGATCATAGGTATGACTATGATTGGGTATAAAATTACCATCATGCTGGTCTTTCAGCTTTTGGCAAACCTTTTCTGCAAACAAAGGCGGAAGACCGTAAATAAATTTGGCTTTCCAATATTCAGCATTAGTGTTACTCCATTGCATTACCTTGTAGATATAAACATCCTTGTACCATCTAAAATTGGCTAGAGAAGGACATCTAAGACTTTGTAAAACCTTTTAAACATCCTTATAGATATAAACATCCTTGTCCCATAAAGTGTATAATTATGGTCTGAACAAGAGAATGGACAACATCATTGTATTAATATGTTTTCTCTGATGGTAAACTTTGCCAATTCTTTAGTAAGGAGGTTGCAATTATATGCTAGAATACACTAGATTTTTTGTGGAAACTCAGTAAAGCCTGAGAAAAACCACGACCTCGAGGAGGGTTTGATGATAAAATTCAATATATGCCAGTTATTACAATTGTTGTGAGATGAATGACTGTAAAAAAAAATGGAGTTCTCAAGATCCCGTTTAACATGTACGCTACCCATATATATAATGGGCACATGCAGTTACAAATAATTGGCTTCCTATTTTAATAGATAGTGGGCAAACTTTACGGATCTCTTGCAACGGCTCTATTTGACCAAATGTAACAGTTAGAGGGTCAAGATCTGCAAGTGAACATTTGATTTCTTCTTGAACATTCTTGTATCTTTAGCTTTGCCAGCACCGCCTACCATAATATCTTCTCAAACGATTAGATACATTCGACTTGACTCTTTGTAGTTTGTCATTGTCTAATCTTAGAAATATACTACTATAATCGCCCCATTTTTGACACAATTACTTGTTGCGCCGATAAGACTATCTGAATTTAAAAGGTTTCTCGAACTTTATGGTATGAACACTGTGTTTATCATTTCCAATATTAAAAGTTAAATGGACCTAGTTGTTGCATGGTCCTAATGCATATTAATGACAGGATGTTTGACTATGGGGAGTATGATGTTGAATGTAATAGACTATAAATAGCATTGTAGGGGGATGGGAAGGTATGCATTTGTTTGGCAATATGGTGAACACACGAGCTTAAGTGTTGCACGACGAATTTGTAAGGCATGAATAAATCAAGTATTGGGTGTTGAGGACATGATATTTTGGTCGGCGTTCTCTCTCTTTGGTGACTCCCATACCTGTTGAGCCATCGTACAAAGGAATGACAGAAGTGGAGGCGAAGAGGGCAAAAAGGGATTTCTCCATTTTCTATTAATTCTATTATGTTATTGTGACGGCGGCGGAGCATATAAATAATCGTTCTGAAGGAGTATTTCATGTTGGAGGTAATCCTTGTGGCGTATAAGGTGGTGGGGGTTACGGGGGAAGAGACGGTGGTGGTGGAGAAAGGAGGCAGAGATTGGAAATTTTCCTCCGCACAATCATCGTTCTGAAGGAGTATTTCATGTTGGAAGTGTATATGACTTGATACGAAGTTGACTGATGTAATGTAACCTGTAGGTCGATCTGTAACATTTGTCGACGTAATGATTAGTGAATGTCAAATGTAATGTTTATCGATGTTCGAGTATTATGTAATGAATGTAGAATGTAACGATTAGTGTTTTCTCGAATATATATTCTTGAATATGATGTGATTGATAGATTTATTGAGTTATGGTTATAAATATTCTTAAAAAGTAGGAGGCAAATAAAAAAGGAAAGATATGATGGTATTTTGGCAAGTATGTCAAAAATGGCTAGATGTGTTCTAGTAGGTGATGTATTGATGTATAAGAAATTGGATGTACAATCTCTGTTTATATACATAAGAACTGCTTTGAGGATAATAGATAAATTCAAGGATGTGGAGATGTATGTAGATGATTTAGAACGGTAATACAACAGTTTGTTGGTTGTAAAGAGACGAAGGCTGCAAGACTTTGAGAAGAGGCATACCAAGCGTTATACTAGACGAGTAGCTGAAGGATCTCAAATGGGAGTGATGAACAGTCATGTGGACCCTATAAATACCCCCGTTAGTGGCGACTGTTCACACACAAATTTTTCTAAAAATTTGTCTGTGTTTTCTTATTCTCTTTGCTCATCTGTTGTTCCTGTTTCCAATATTGGTATGGAGGGAATTAGTATTCTTATTCAGAGAGCTAAAGTCACAAAGTGAAGGATATCCAGGTAGCACGTCATCAAGGTGAGTATCTGTCTTTACTTTTTTTGTATGTCAGATGGTGCTTTGTTTTTGTAATGAATAATTGAAACCCTTTGCTAATAATAGTTGTATATACACCATGGAGGAAGGAATATGAGTATAGAGTTGTATTTTTGGAAGAATTTGGGTAAACTGTGTTTATAGGGTTTTCATTCGTGTTCGTGTTGTGGGTAAAATTAGAATGTGCTTGATGCGGATAATGTGTCGCTTTGGGTAGGGGAATATTGGGATATAAGGGTTTTCTCTATTTTGGAGGGACGTGGAGAGAGAATGAATTGAAGGTATCATAAGTCTTACGATATTTGAAATTTATGGTGAGTGTTTCAGATAAAGGGTAAAGTATTTTTCTGGATGTACGGCATATATGTGCCGGATTTGGTACCGAAGATAACAAAAATTTTGAAAATTTTGTATTGGATCTCTATTTGGCGGGAAACTAAAACGTCTTCGATAATCTTTTATTCCTGTAGAAAACTTTGAGAAAGAATAAAATAAATGTTAGAAAAATTAATTAATTCTCGAATGAAAATGATATCGATGGTTTGGTTTTTGAACAACAAACATAAGTAAAGATGTCGAAGATAGTAATAGATAGAATGAAGTAGTGGTGAATAAAACTCAACAATTGTATGCATATGTATCGATTTTAAGAATGATATAGTGATAAAATATCTCATTAGACTAACGTAAAAAAGGGGATATGATTTTTAGGTAAAAAATAAAATTGCCAAACTAGTTCAAAAAGCTAGTTGTCCTGATGCTGACGCAACAGGAATATTTGATAATCTTGTCGATGTTAAACCGTTAATAATGGACATTACTACTTGCGTGTAAATGTCGGGTAATGAGTATAGAGTTCTTAAAAATAGTACAAATGTCGGTCGCCAAAATCGAGCGGACATGGAGGTTGGTGTTGTCGATGTTTCTGGAGGGGAGAAAACTGAAACTGACATGGAACATGATCCACAAGAAAGTGATTGGGAGGATTGTATTGGTGGACACATTAAAATAGAACCCTCAAAAAGTGGGTTATAAGTATTTAGCGCGGTTTCCCATGAGACCGCTATTTTTTGAGATGGTATCGACTGGGGTCAGTACTTCGCCAAGAAGCTTTGGTTTTTGGGAATTACGAGTTTAATCCCAAAGACCCTAGAGAGCTCTTGAAGAGAAAGTGTTTTCACTTAGATTTGTGTGACTATGAGATTTGTTTGTTGTTAAACTTTGTTTTGATGTCTGGCTAAAGTGATTCTAACTCATGTTATTTGTGTGCGGTGTTAAAGGAGGTTGATACAGAATCTTCAGTGAAGGCAAAGTTGTACAACCTGAGAGAAAATTACTTTGGTTGAATTGATTCACTAGTCGAAGACCAAAGAAAGGTGGAAAGTTTGTTTTAGGAAGCGGGGCTGAAGAGAACCTGAACGAAAGGCTTGGAGATTCCATTGGTTGACAGGAAGATATCGGCAAAAAATAAGAGGGCCGCGGGAGCAAGAATTTCTATCGAGAACCCTGCTATAAGTGGGTTCATAACTAACTCGACTGCTGCAGAGGCAGAAGCTTTGCTGACGGGGATTTTTGGGAAAAACATGAAGAAGAAAGCTACCAATTCTTTACTTGATCTTGTACAACCATTGAAGAGGTTGTTGTACCCACACCCAACAGAGAAGAAAGAAAAGGAGGGAGGCTTAGGGTCGGGGACTACGAATGTCCCAGAAGATCGACCATCGAAGGTGGCTGTTATTACACGGCAGAGAGCAGTAGCGGGGAAGAAGGGTCCTGTAAACCTGTTGAAATCAAAGGTTGTGGGAATTTTGGAAAGTTTGGAAAAGGAAATGTAGCGGACAATTGAGTCCTATGCATTTGGGGCCAACTTTCTAAAGGAAGAGTTTACCAACTGCCTTGTTGGAGCTGAGAGTTTGTCGACCTTCTTCATCGAAGGTCACTGCACAATAAACCAGGTTAGAAATTTCGATGTTGTAACTCGTTTAATGACTTTGGTACCATTTTCAAGATCTTACGCTCGTGTTATTATGCAGATTACAAAACTTCATCTTGACGCCAAGCCTCAGATGCTTGGTGGTTAGAGCCTTTCCAATAAGCTCCTAGTCTTAAAAATCATCGAGAAGGAGCTCATCAAAGAAAAAGACAAGCTAGTGAGACAGAAGGTGGATCTTGAGGCCAAGCTGGAAAAAGTTAAGGCTCGGTGCACTTAAAACGAAGGAAACCGCTATCCGGGACACGAAGCAGATTTGTCTGTATGTGAAGAAGATGGAGATTGAGAAGATCAAGGCTGATCTTACAAAGGAGAGGGATGAGGCTTTGTCTCTTCAAAAGTCCACCTTCGAGGATGATGTTTGTGAGCTACGTTGCTCAATAGATGTGAAGAAGGTTAAGGCGCTAACCTAAGCTAGGGAAGATTCAAAATTGATCACCATCTTCTCGAATCACTGAAGCAGATGAAGTCTAATTTTGTAACTCAATTTGAGGCGATGAAGGGGAGAAAAGATTTCTACAAAGGTCTTGCCGCTGCTGCTAATTTACCCTTTATGGATTCTGATATTGAGGATGAAGTTCCTGAGGTTGAAGCTTTGATACCTGTAGTTGCCGAAAGTGGTACTCAGGAAGAGGTGCTCGATGTATTGACTCTTGGGTTACCAGTGAAGCTCCTTACTCCAACTCTTCCCCTTGAGCCGTAATGATAAAGTAGGTTTGACTTATGCTACTAAAAGAAAGAAAAAATTGTTGGTTTGATGCACAAGTTATCGATGGGACCGATAAACGTTAGGGTGAACGCTTAGTAAGTATCTGTTTTGATGTTAATGACGTATGCTTATCAATAATTTGATATATCGATTGCCAAAATTGTAAATGAATTTCCCCAGTGTATAATTGGGGATGATAGTATGAGTATAAGATATCGACCAGTAAGTGTGCCAGTATTGTGCCATTTGGCGATTAGACACTTACAAAATAATGAGATAGCCATGTTGTGACTGTAAAGGAGTTTAGGAAGGTTGTCCTCTTGTGGGATAACTTGTTCAAGATAGAACAAGTGACTCCTTATCGAAGTAGTAATGATTGCAAATGTTATGCCCTATAATTAGATATATGTTTATTGAAGAAATGATACCTTAATGTAGATAAACCTTAATAAAGTGTTGCCAAAAGAAAGGATGTAGATGAAATGAAATGTTGATGAGAAAGAAAATATTCTTTATTGAATGTAATAAGAAAGATGATACACATGTTATTTATAGAACATCTTCAGATGGGCTGTGTTCCATAGGAACTCGAGTTGTACTTTATTTTCTGTCATTAGCCAGTAAGTACCGTTATCATTTTTGTAACTGATAATATAAGGTCCTTCCCAATTTTCTGATAACTTTCCAGAGTTTTTTGGTCGAGTTCTATCTTAAATTTGCCGAAGTACAAGGTCACCGATGTCGAATGTGTGCTTTCAGACCTTCTTATCGTATGCCTTCCGTAGAGTGTCATGGTATCGACCCAAGTTTGTGATAGTATGATATCAAGTTTCTTCGATCCAATTAAGATTACAGAGAAGTCCAAGTTCATTATCTTCATTTATTATTTATCGTCTAGCTATCGAGAGATCAAGATAAGAGGGGATGACAACTTCAGTACCGAACGCCATCATAAATGGTGTACAACCCGTAGATGTTTGTGATATGGTTCTATATGCCCATAATATACTAAGTAGCTCTTCTGTCCATCTGCTCTTCTTTACATCGAGGCGCTTTCGTAATCCAGACTTGATGCTTTTATTGATAGCTTTGGCTTGGCCATTACCCTAAGGATAATAAGGTGTCGAAGTACTCAACTGGATTTTGAATTTGTGAAGGAAGTTGAGGACTTTGCTGCTAATAAATTATTTCCTATTATCTGATCTTATCATTTGTGGACAACCAAATCGAGTGATGATATGTTCCCAAAGGAATTTGATTACTTCATTCTCGTCGGTGTAGCAAAGTAGTAAAGCTTTGGCCCATTTGGAAAAGTAGTCTGTAGCCACGAAGATAAAAAATTTATTGCCGGAGGCTGTGTGGAAGGGACCAATAATGTCAATTGCCCATCTTTTGAATGACCATAGGACATTATAAATATGTAAGTCGGGTGCTGGACTTTTAATGTATTGGGCGTGGATTTGGCACTTGTAGCATTTGTGGACAAAATCTTTACAGTCCTACTGCATCTTCGGCCAATACAACCCTTGTGCGAATGCTCGTTGTACCAGTGAACGTCCTGATACATGCGCGGCATAGATTCCCTCATGAAGTTCCTTGATTTTGACTTGGGTTTGTCTTTATGAAATACATTCGATAAGTGGACCTCCTCCGGTAATACGATATAGTACTCTTTCTTGGACCTTGAACCGTGGGCATTTTACTAGGAGAGATCGAGCCTCCTCTCTATTCATGGGGAGGGTATTGGAATTGAAATATATAAGGAAAGGTTTTCTCCAATCTTCGGGATCTTCATCTTCGGTAACCTAAATTTGTATGGTATGACTTATATCGAGGTTAGAATGTTCAATAACTTCTACTTCCAATATTATTTTCTCACTATCTTCGAGCATGGCAAAGATGTATGCGAGTACGTTGGCATGGTGGTTTTCTGTTCGAGGTAGGTAAGAAATTGTAGTTGTCTTAAATTTATTAATTTTTTCTTCAACTAGCGCAGCATAGTTAACCATTTTGCCTGATGTCTTGAATGCCTTATTGTAGTGTTGGCCACTAGAAAGGAATCTACATAAATAACGATTTCTTCTACTCCAAGTGCTAATGCGAGCTCTAAGCCATGCAAGATAGCTTTATACTCAGTTTTATTGTTTATGGCATAAAACTTGAGTTTGATAGCCTTTTTAATTCTATGATTGGATGGGGTAACAAGAGCGATTCCAATCCCAGATCCGCTTGGTCCAGCCAGCAGATCTATTTGTAAGAAGTCTTCAGCCTGTACTCTTTGACCAAGCATCGGAATTTATAATAGAATAATCAGTTAATTCTTCTTTGAGTTCCTCCCAGTCTAGATCTTTGATGGGAAAATCTGCTAAGAAGTCTACTATTACCTGTCCTTTGACTAATATTTATGGCTCGATGGAAATATCATATTCTCATAAGAAAACATACCATTGTTAGACCCTTCTAGACTTATCTTTTTTGGAGAGTACTAGTTTGAGGGGGAATTTGGTAATAACTTTGATGGGGTATGTGTGGAAGTAAGGTCAAAGTTTTGGTGAAGTATACACAAGCACTAGAAGTTGCTTTCTGTGGTGGTGTATCTTTTTTTTGTAGGCATAAAAGTTTTACTGATGAAGTAGATAGGTCTTTCCACTCTATTGTCCTCTCGACTAAGAACATAACTGATTGAGTCATCTGTCATCGATAAATACATTGTTAATGTTTTACCTTCAACATGAGTACTCATGATAGGAGGACGCCCCAAGTATCTTTTAAGATTTTGAAAGGCCAACTCGCATCCAGGAGTTCAGATGATTTCCTTAGGTTAATTCTTTGACATAGGGAATGGGTTTCTCTGAAGAATGAGGTAAAGAAGTTTGCATCGATCAGAGGACTTCGAGATGAACCTGTGTAAAGCGAAAACTTTTCCAGCTAGTTTCTGGATGTCTTTTTTGGTTTATGGTGATGGTATGGCCATAAGTATTATTGCAGGATCAAACTCTATTCATCTCTTCTAGACCAGATGGCCACAAAACTTTCTAGATGCCACTCCAAACTGGTATTTTTTAGGATTTAGCTTCATGCGATATGTTTGAAGGATGTCGAAGATGGTTTACAGATTGCTGTAATGATCCATTTGCTTTAGGCTCTTGCAGACCATATCATCAATATAGACTTCCATGATTTTTCCCAAGTGATTTTTGAATATTTTTATGTCGAGTCACTGGTATTTGGGTCCAACATTTTTTAGTCCAAAGGGCATGATTGTATAATAGTAAAGGCCCCTTTCTGTTATAAATGTGGTTTTTTCTTGATCTTCTTTGGCGAGAGGGACTTGGTTGTATCCGAAAGCTACATCCATCATAAAAAGAAGTTCACGCCCTACTACAAAATCAAGGAGGTAAGGAATCAATGGAAGTGGAAAGTTATCTTTGGGTGCGAATTTATTTGGTTCAGTGAAGTCAATGCACACCCAACATTTTTTGAAAAGGCCAGGTAAAGATGTCGGCATTCCTCTTTAAAAGTTGAAGTAGGGTTTCTTGTTCTTCTAACAAGAGCTTAGTTCCAATAAAAGTATTCCTTCCCGAAGCATCGGGCTCTACAGATTCAACTGCTTCGGTGTCATGCTGCTCGAACGTTGGGGTTGGCTCTTACTATAATTGTTATGCTTTATGGAGTTTAAATACATGAAAGTTCAGGGTGGTATTTTTGCACATTCGTGCCATGCCCTGGCTCCCTTTAGTTTCCTAAACACTATGATCTGTTATAAAATATGATGCCATATGGTATGTTGAAGGTACAGCTTTGATGGAGTGGAGCCAGCTTCTTCCTAAGATTCCCAAGTATTTTGACTTAGTATCGATAACAATGAATTTGACAAAGGTGGTATCTAGTCCTACTTGGACAGGCAAAGTAATCTCGCCTATGGCTGATTATTTTGAACTGTTGAATCCTGTAATGGTTGTTATTGAGGCTTTGACTGAATCTTGGAGGCCTAAAATGTCAATCGCTCTTTTAAATAGTACATCAGCTGAACTTCTAGTGTCAACAAGCATTGTGTGCAGATAATCTTGTCCAACTTTAAGCATTATCACCAATGGATCATCATGTGGGTTTTGACATGGCTGGTGTCACAATCTTTAAAGAAAATATGAAATGGTTATTTGGCCTTGCTGAAGCTTGGTAGAAGTTTGGTTAATTTTTTGGAAGATATCATTGCACAAGGACGTGATTCTGTCATCCTTTTTTCACTTCTTGCCTTTTTCGATTTTGTTCATGTAAAGATGTCGAGCTTGGCCGTGGCCTTGTTCTTGCTCGACCTCTTATCTTTTTGCTTCTTCATCAAAAAATTTATGAACATCGATAACGCACTTATGGAACCTTCTAGCTAGTACTATGTGGTAATTTTTTTGAATGAGGGAGCAACAGTTATCAGTCTCATGGCTATGGATATTATGATACTGGCAAAAAGGCTTATTTGGGACATCCAGAATCTCATGTACTTCTCGAAAGAATTTATCCCCTCTCAAGATCGGTAAGATTGCGGGCAAGGTAGTCATCATAGGAGATAGCACAGGGACATGTCGAAATTTTATCTCATCTTTATATTTGACGTTGTTATGGAAGCGCCCACGTTGCTTGGCCAGGACATTAACTGCTGGTTTTGAGTGAGGGGGTGGGTGCACGTCATTGAAATAAATAACAAAGGAACTTTTTCATCTTATCTTTCTTGGATCGTTCGAGTTTAATGTAATTGCTTACCACGTCTATCATCTCTGTGATGGTTTGAGGTTTATGGAGTGTGAGCTCTTTTCAAACTTTATAATTGATGTGTAGAGTGGAAGTGAATGCCGCTACGACAATCTTGGGATCTAAATTCTCAATTTTCTTTATTTCTTGCAAGAAATGCTTATAAAAGTTTGCCAAAGTTTTCTTTGCCCCTTATTCAAAAAAGAAGAGAGAGTCTACCGTTATCTCGCGCCCTTTTGCATGAACATAGTTTGACACAAAAAGTTACTGTAATTGGGCGAAGCTAGTTATCAAACCTTCAGGAATGGTATAAAATCACTTGAGAGGTTCTTCTTTAAGACTTATATTGAACAGATGGTTCAACATGTGATCGAGTTTAGAGTACAGCCCAACTGCTACTTTAAAGTGATGGATGTGGGTGAGTGGATCGGTGAGGCCTGCATACTGGTAAAACTTTAACATATAGAAGTTGCCTAGAATTGGCATGACTTCGAGAAGAGGAGAAATTAGGCTGGTCTTGATTATATCCTGTGCAGATCTTCGACTTGGATTGTCTGGATGTATGGCTTGGATTCTATTGTTCAAGTCATCAAAAGTAATAAATTGTTGGAGAGCGTTTGGTCCAACTACTGATTGGGGATCAAAATCTCCTTCTCCTTCTGGGCTTAATCGCTCTTTGACTAGTCATCTTGGAGGTGGTGGGGATTGGTGATGTGTTCGTTGACTTTTTTGAGTTGTCAAGGCTGACGACGTAAGGCCAAAATGTCGAGATGTCCTATCTGGGTTCTGGGATTGAGACCTAGAATTTCACATTTTCTCTTCTCTTGGCAAACTTTCCCTTTGGATACTCGCGATCGACTATTACTTTGGGCATGTGGAGGTAATCCCTATCGACCAGTGAGTCGATCTTGTTGCCTTCGTATGCTATCCATTTCTTTTTGATAAGTTCGCCTCTGTTGTTCCAGAGCCTTTCTCATTTCACCCCTCTCAACTTAGAAGGCCTGAGCATGAATTCTCTAATTTTCCCGCTGTTGGTTTCTGTCAGATTATATTTGTTTATGAAGCTTGACTATAGAAGTGTGAAAGTTGACAGTTTCTGGCTAGATGGTGACAAGAATGTCTTCGTTGTTTCTCGGAATGCTGAAGGAACTTCTGAGGTTCATAATGGCCATTAAAAATGATAGTTTAGAACAAGATTTGGTAAAGAATAAGTAGATTTTCCCATAGACGGCGCCAATTGTAATAACGTGTTTTCCCTATGGTAAACTTTTTTAATACTTCGGTAAGGAGGTTGTAATTCTAAGCTAGAACACACAAGATTTTACGTGGAAACTCAGTAAAGCCTGAGAAAAACTACAACCTCGAGGAGGGTTTGATGATGAAATCCAATATGTGCTAATTATTATAATTGTTGTAAGATAAATGACTGTAAATAATAAGAAAAATAATAGAGTTCTCAGGATCCCGTTTAATATGTACGCTACTCGTATTTTTAATGGATACGGGGAGTTACAAATAATTGGTCTCCTATTTTAATGAATAGTGGACGAACTTCACGGATCTCTTGCAACGGCTCTATTTGACCAAGTGTAACTGTCAGAGGGTCGAGATTTTTAGGTGGACATTTGATATCTTCTCGAACGTTCTTGTATCTTTAGCTTTGCTAGCATCACCTACCATAATATCTTCTCGAACGATTATATACATTCGATTTGACTCTTTGTAGTTTGTCCTTGTCGAATCTGGGAAATATGCTACTACAATCATTAATAGGAATATTATTAATTCTTTTAATCTTAACTGCCGTAAAGATTCTTGCTTTTGGGCAGGAGTGGAAATATTATCCCACCAGCCTTTGAGATTACCTGTGAAACCATTGGCAATAAATTTTGCTACATTATCATCATCATTCCCAACAACCTTACAGATAGAGGCATACATTAGCATTTAATGAATAACTTCATAAATTTGATATTCAGATAATCCATCTACATTCCATTCCTAGATGGTCTTTTCATTATATAAATTTTGATTATGGAATAAATCTTCTTCAAATAAGAGATCTTGAGGTGTGGTCTCTTATAATAGGTTTTTAAGCCTGATGATTCATATTCTATCTTATAAAGGCTTATTTCAATGGCTTGAATCTGATTTTTTGATTCACTACCAGTAGACTCTGAGGATCTAGATTTTTTGTTGTTGTGGAGTTCTTATCCAAAGTATTGACACTAAGTTTTTTTGGTCTGTCAACAAGTAGATCAAAAAATTTAGAATCCTGAGAATCTGAAAGCTTAAAGTCATGGACAAGAAGGGTTGGTTTAATATCAACTTTGTACAGACTGGAAGATGTACTCGCTGTATTAATAGAAGAACTCTGACTACTATTTCTTTAGACTTGGTCTTCTATTCGATTTAGCTAATTACCAATCATTTGAAGACTCAAATTTGTCTAATTATTCTATTTAATAACAAGATTAACATCTGTTATCTGGTTGTAGGGGTGAGTAAAGGCGTTGCTTTCCAAACCCTTTGAGCCATTACTTTCTTTACTCAATTGGAAAGATTCAGGGGAAGGATGGACATATTGGACTTCTGTACCATATGTTTTACCCAATTCTTTAGTAAAATTTTCCATATTATAAATAAGATATGGTTGGTGAGGGTACTATTCTGTGAACCAATCACAAAATAATGTTACCGTTTGACTTTTCTCAATCTTAAGGTAGTATAATTCTTTGATTAAAGCCAATTTTTCCTTACTAAAAGTTTGGAAATACCATGTTCTAAACTCTTCATGGCTAGAAGACATGAATTCCCTACTGATCAGTTGGCACAGAAATGAATTAGGGCTTAAATCCATAAATACCTAAACATAAAAGCTCACCTCAGTTGCAAAGGAAGTAGGTCTTTCTTATTGTACTTTTGGCCTGGTGCTGGTAGTGGGATTAGTATAGACTCCATAAGAAATTTTCTGATCAAAAATCCTAATTCCTTTAAGGATATTTTCAGACGTGGAGTTTCTTCTACTATACACAGAAGGCTTAAAAGAAGGGCAAGAAATATGGTAAGGAACATTTTCCCCACTTGCCACTTCATTACTAGACATACTCTTATTAAAGGAAATTTTGATTGGAGTAGAAGCAAATGTTACTTCAACATCACCATTAGGAGTTTGGGTGATTTTACTAACCTGGTTAGTGAACTTTGGTCGTGGAACTACTGCCTTAGAGAGTGTCTATTTTGTTGGGATATTGAGATCATCCCAATTGATAAGTCTATTGACAAAAAAATTAGTTGTCAAACATTTACTATGTACAATAACAGTTTTACCTGGATCACTTTTTTAGGATAACGTTAGGGCATAATGTATTCATTACCTTATAGTGAATCCGGTAAATGACTATTATGACATCTGCTCTAGGAATAAAATCATATCCCTGCATTTGAATCCTTAACTCACTATATCAAACATAGATTAATCCTTAAAGGATAGGGTTAAATTGGGATAAACATCAAAATAAACTGGTCCATGATGCAAACTAGTTTGAATTATTCCCATTAATGATGATTTAAATTTTCTGCTTCTTTCATCTCTTAGGTATGCAAGAATACTAGAATTAATTCCTAGGAGAGTTAATGGTTTGAATGCAACTTGAATACATCCAATATACAAGTAATTATATTTCTTGAAATATATTTCCATATCTTTGAGGTTGAGTAATTTCAAAGATGCCATATCTTTATCATTATAGTGGTCTTGACCTTCTCCTACTAGGCAATAGTACTGCCTTTGGCAACTTTCTTGAGTATTTAATATAGTTGCTTGTGGTGAGGCCTGCGTAGTGGCTCCCACAAATTGCTCGTTCAAAGTTTATATTACTTTGACATGTTGTTATTCTTATGTATATATATAAACCACCAAATTCATCCAAATAGTGGTTGACCACCGTTTCTCACTGCAACTGCAACAGCTGGGTCAATTTCAATTAAACCAATCCTAAAATGACACATGACAAGAGGGAAAAAAGCAAAAGAAATGGCGTACAGCTCTAAACTGTGCGGCACTACAATTTTTTATCATAAAAATCTACGCATCGTAAACCGTGAAAAGTATAGCGTGTCTTAATAAGATGCGTTGAGTCTGCCACTAAATTATGCGACACCTAAAAATTAACTTCCCAACCTGAAAGTTTCTTAACCAACCCACATGGTAAGTTGGGGATTAGTTTTTCCCTCCACCTACTTACCTATTGTGAGGCAAAACAACTCAACTTAGAGTGAAGAACACTTTTTTAGGTGGTTTTGAACCAACGAACCCACCTAGCTACTGCATATGTTCTTACAGAGTATTGCATAACTCCTCCCTATATCAAATTAATTAGTTAGCCATTATAGCACCTTTAAGTACAACAAAATTGCAAAGTGGAACTACATATTTCAAAGGAATGGAGTAGAGAGAGCTTGCGCAATCTTCATTGAAGAAGAAGATCCCAAGAACTACAATTCAATCCCTTAGTTACGACCTTTTCTCAACGATTTTCATAAACCTCAATTGTTTCGATATTGTCCGTTACTTCGTCAATGTGGTTGTGGCCCCAGTCTGACATTGTGCTTGTGGCCTAGGTCTGGACTTGGTTCAATCATTATCTAGTTGGCGTGTTTCAACCTTATACATGAAGATGACGTTCCATGAGAGTATGAGACTGACAAAAGGAGTCTCCAATGCCAATTATTAACAGCCCGGGAATCCTCCTACTAGTATTATCATTCAATTATTAGCAGCGACAAAAGGTTTTTGCTTCTCTCTCACTACTCGTATGGTTTCACTTATTTATGATTTCTTCTTCTCCTCGTTGAATTGGACATCTATTCATGTTAGGATCAGGGATTTAGGTGAAAGGGTAGCACTAGACATAAGTTGTTACAATGGGGTGAATGGCATTTAAAATTAGGATAAAAGAAAAAAATTGGTAACAATATTTCTGAAATAGGATTGAACACCATTTGACGGAATTACAAAATAGGGTTTTGGGATTATAGTAGATAATACCAAAATATGGATGAAGGATAAGTGGATGCTCCGCATGAAGAACTCTTTTTTTGTACTTCAATTTGCTTGAACAAAACAACACCTCTTAAGGAGATGATTAAGTCTAGTGTATGCCAACTATCTCCTTAAGACAGATTTACCCTTGCCACCGTGTTTTGTAAGAATGTAGGCCCTTGTCTCCTAGGATAAAACAATCAGTTACAAAGAAAAGAAAACACTTCTATCTCTCTGCCAAATGAACATTGATTGTGTCTATTTTCTCTCTTAAAGAAATGACTCAAAAGAAAACTCTAAAAACTAAGAAAAATAAATGATAACAAAGTTGGGTTATATAGAGCATAAGTGCCTCTTCACCAAGGGTCACACCTTACGACATACCTCAGGTTAGTACCTTTTTACCAAAGGTCACATCTTAAGTTGTATCTGCTGAAGATAACCCAACTTACACCTCAAACGCAAAAACTTAATTAAGTGTTCCAAAGAATCCCCATGGCCCAAGGCCGAATCATAGACTTATAGTAATAAACGGGTTTCCAAGGTCGAGCAAGACCATGGGTAGCCCATGCACCCAAGCTAGTTTGCACATATAGGTCGTACATGCACGTACGACTTACCAACTCTCACACACACCACAACATGCTAAGTACTATACTTACTTATATAGTAGAGTTAAGCATCCCTCGTAAGCAATGTGAGACTAAAAATATTTAGTTCCACTAATCAAAACAAAATAAAACCAAACTCTCACTTTGTACGTGTTTTCTAAAAAAATTGGGGTTTCGGAGAGACGAAGGAAGAGATACCAAGACAGAAGCTCTGGTTAAGGTATTTGTGTTAAAAAATTATCATTTAATAGGACGTTTGTTGTTAGAACAATAATAGGTGAAGAAAGTCCTTACAATGATATGATGAAGCGAGCAAAATGGAATATCACTCTTGAATGAGAGTCGTCTCTCTTCTTTGTAACCTTAACCCTAGCCGTTTCTAACTTGGGTTTCTTCTATCTCTTGGTTTTGGAATTAAATCTCCTATTTAATTCTCCTTCTCTGTGGCTGTCTCGATCTCCTTTTGATTTCGATTTTCATTTCTTTAATTCTATCTTTCTTTCCTCCATCTTCGATGGCTTCGAGTTCCTCTTTGAGCACTCATGCAATCCACACCCCACCAGTTGCCTCTTCCATCCCACCACTTATCTCCCCCGCACAAGTCGCCTTTGCTTCGACTGCCCCTCCCCTCGTTTAACCCTTTTTTACTAGTGTTGCCTCGCAAACGGTAATACCAGCGCTGGAGGAGTTCAAACCTGACACTCAAGTCTCATCGAAAGATGGGATGCCCGTGATCTCCTTCTCACCCTCGGATCTTGCCAAAGCTGCGGCAGCTTTCAACACAACACTCATTATGAGCTTTCCAGCCGAAAAACCTCAATTAGAGATCATTGCAAGGAACATCGACTCCAACTGGGGTCTCCAGGCAGTTTTGAAGGTCGCAGTGCTTGACTTCAAGCATATTATGGTACGGATGACATCGGAAAGGGATGTCACAAGAGCTCCCGAGAGAGAGTCGAGAAAAATCAAAGTTTTCTTTTTAAAGCTAACTCGTTAGACGGTTGATTTTGACCCCAAGAAAGACACGTCGTTTGCTTCGGTTTGGGCTCAATTCCCAGGTCTTAAGCTTCATCTTCAAAATAATTGGATAGTCAAGGAATTGGATGGTCTTGTTGGTAAATACCTTATCACAGATACGACAACGCTGAGCCTGAGCAGACCTAGTACTGTGAGGGTTTGTGCTGAGATCAATCTCACGAAGAACCTTCCTTTGAAAGTGGGGCTTGCTCTCACTAAATCTTGCATCTTAGAGCAAGCTGTGATATATGAACGGCTTCCGGAGCTCTGTCCGCATTGCTGCCTGCAAGGTCACAGCAAAACAAACTGCACTAAGATTCACCCTATAGTCGTAACAGACAAGAGGGAGGAGTTTTGCCAAGGCAAAGCAAGACTTGTGAAGCATGTTAACAATCATCCAAAGCCTCCAGTTTAGAATGGCACTCTACTCCACAGTATAACAACAACATTGAGTAAAACTGGTAATACCGAATCCTCCGACAGCGAACAACTTCGGGGTACAAGGCTACAGAAACAGGCGGGGGCTATCACTGCTTCACCCACTAGGGTCGACAGAGCAACTGCCACAGCCAGGGAAAAGGCGCATACTATGGACGTTGCGGTTACAACGACAAAAGATAACAGATTGGGCAGTCCAGAGGAGGTAGACAATCACTCAAAGCTTCTGGTTCATAACACTTTACTCCACATCGTAGCAACTACGTTGGGTAAAACTAGTAACACCGAGTCCTTCGATAGCGAATAACTTTTAGGCACAGGGCTACAGTAACAGGCAGGGGCTATCACTGCTTCACCTACTAGGGTCGACAAAGCAACTGCCATAGCCAGGTTAAAAGCTCATACTATGGACGCTGCGGTTACAACGACGAATGATAGCATATTGGGCAGTCCGAAGGAGGTAGTTCCAATAGCTATGGTGGCAAACAAGATCATTGAATGCCTTGTATCTGACGATGAGCTTGCAGCGACCTACAACACCAAGTTTAAACGAGGTTTTCACTCTGACATTGGGTACTACGATGGGGAAATTTGCAAAGATTGGACTCCAAAGAAGAAAGTGCGATCAAATCCGCAAAGGATGCCTCTAAGCATGGTCACAAGGAGCAAGAGTTCTCGGCAACCCCCCTACTAGTTTTATGGTTGACGGACCACTACTAGTTTGGAATTGCATGGGCATTGGATATGCTAAGACAATAAACCATCTTAAAAAGATCATTCAACTCCACAACATCTCCATTGTAGTTCTGTTAGAACCTTTTTTAGATGTCTCGCATATTAGTAGCATATGTAGTCGAATAAAGTACAATTCTTTTCTGTCAAATCAAGACCAGAATGGTAAAATATGAATTTTCTGGAAATAAGATTATGAGGTGACACTTATATCTGCTACTAATCAATTTATTCACTGCAAGATGGTGCTAAACAACGACTGGAGTACCCTAGTGACTCTTGTTTATGCTAAATGCACGAGTATTGAATGCCGACCTCTGTGGGATGACATTTGTTTGCTTGCCCAAAACATTACAACGCCTTAGTGTGTACTGGGGGATTTTAACACTATCTAATATGAAACTGAGAGACTAGGTGGTCGAAGAATACGTTACAGATAGGTCATAGAATTTGAAGATATTATACAAGCTTTAGGGTTAATGGATACTGGTTTCTTGGGTTCAGGATATACTTGGTGCAACAATCATCAGGGCAGGTCTCGGCAGTGGGGATGACTTGATAGAACACTCATCAATGCTACGTTCATGACTGGGTTTCCGGTACACAAGATAAACCACCTCACACGGGTTTGTTCAGATCATTCCCCCCCTTCTCCTAGCATTCACGAGCAGGCCCTAGATAGTTCAGATTTCTAAAAATGTGGACGACTCACACCACGTTCCTTATGCTCATCGAAGATACCTGGCCATCGGGGTTGTTTGGAAACTGCCTCTCTTCCTTTGCGTACTAACTAAAAGTGGTCAAGGCGGCCTCGCAGGAGTGGAATAGGGTAGTTTTTGGAAATGTTATGCAAAACATTAAGTTGCTTGAAAACAAAATTACGGAGCTGGACTTCCTATTATAATGTGGTTCAGACGAACAGGTTAGTGCAAATCTTAGCAATATGCATAGAGAACATGCTGATATGTTACACAAAGAGAAGATCTTTTGAAAGGAACAGTTGCGGGTGAAGTGGATTCAAGCAAGGGATGTGAATACCCAGTTCTTTCACACGGTCACTCAGATTAATCGCAAAAGATCCTTTCTCTCAAATTTTACGATGCCAGACGGCACCCACACGCAAGATATTGGGTAGATCCATGAAACAGTTATCTCCTACTACAAGGATGTGTTAAATGCATCTCCGATCCAACCGAATCGGGACCTACTGAACTGCATACCAACTATTATTACAGAGGAAGAGAGTAACTGCATTACGACACCACCAACTATGGAGGAGTTAAAAGTTAGTGCTTTCAGTATACCCGTTGATAGCGCTCTCGGCAGTAACGATTTTTCTACCATTTTCTTTACCACATGTTGGGACATCAATAAGGATGACTTACATGAAGCGGCCAAAGAATTCTTCAATGGATCTCCTCCTTCCATATTTTATACTGCCACTTTCCTGACCCTAATCCCAAAGGTCGAGACGCCTACAAGGTTGGGAGACTACCGGCCGATCAGTTTATGTTCGGTGGTCTATAAGATTTTCTCTCAAATCATCGCTACAAGATTGAGTGCACTGTTATACAAGATGATCTTGGGCAATCGGGGAGGTTATATACACGGTAAGGATATCAACAATACTATCACTCTCGCCCAAGGAATGGTGGGGGACTTACATAGAAAGGTCTGGGGCAATCACATTATGATAAAGGTGGACATGGCCAAGGCGTATGACCGGTTGGACTAGAGATTTCTAATGATGGTTCTTGGTAAATTTGGGTTTAGCAGCACATGCGTAAACCTAATTTCTTACTATGTTGAGACACCCTGGGTCTCAGTGGTACTACAGGGAGTCTTCAAGGGATTTTTCAAATCTACTAGAGGCCTTCGGCAGGGGGACCCTATCTCACCTTTGCTATTTATCATCACAAAAGAAGTACTCTCCAAGGGGTTGACAAAGTATTTTGTAGATGGGCAGATTTGGTACTTTAAATCCTCTCAGGGCTGTCTTCCGATCACACATCTGCTGTATGCAGATGACTTTCTAGTGTTCCTTAATGGAAGTCAATCCTCACTCAAGGGGATACTAAAGTTTATGGACAAATATGAAGCATTCTCTGGGCAGTTGGCCAACAAAGAGAAAAGTGGTGTCTATGTGCACCACAATGCGACTGCTGCTCGGAAACAAATCATACAAACCACTAGTGGGTTGCATCACATGCTCTTTCCTAGGCTCTATCTGGGGGCGCCCATCAGCTATGGCAAGGTACGACACTCTCACTTTGAGACGCTACTCACTAAGGTACAACAAAGAATTGAAGGATGGCACAGTAAGCTCCTATCACAAGGCAAAAAACTCATTATGATAAACCATGTTTTGAACTCCATGCCTATACATCTCCTAGCCAACATCATCGTTCTGAAATCGATCCTTTGAAAACTGGAGAGCATGTTCTCCAATTTTATCTAGGAAAAGTTTGAGGGTAAAAACAAACGACATTGGGTCTCATGGAATAAAATTTGTCTACCTAAAGAGGAAGGCGGACTCGGCATCCGAAACACTTGAAGATGTCAATCATAGTTTACAGATCAAGAAATGTTAGAATGTGCTCCATGCCGATACATTCTGGACTCGGTTTCTGAAAAAGTAAGTACACCATCAATGACGACTTCTTTCAGCTTCGATCAAGCACACCTATCTTGTGGACAGGCATTCGAAATCTATTCAAAATAGTTCATGCTAACGCTGTATGGAGTCTGGGTTCAGAAACTTCCAGCTTCCGGATAGATGACTAGACCGGGGAGGGCAGCCTTGCTGATCTGCTGAACATAGACTGCAACCAGGAAATCATGGAAAAAAAATCATTGTGAATGGCGCAAACTGGAACTGGCAACACCTGCACCATGAACTGCCGGTAGATTGGAAGATCATACACGCCAACAAGTTCTTCATCGATGAAGGTAACAACACACCGTTATGGGGCCCTTCTGAAAATGGTAGCTTTACGGTAAAGTCCATTTGGCAGTTCTAGAGAGGGACTGCAGAAAAATAACGCCGTATGGATTGGATTTGGTACAAGATAATCCCCACGGTGGATGCATTCCTACAGCAACGACTCCCATTTGTTTCCCAATGTAGCTGTTGCTTCTCAGGTAGCATCGAAACGCTGAACCACTTGCTCATAAATGGAGAGATAGCACAACAAGTTTGGTAATTTTATGTACACACATGTGGGGTTTGCAACGTTCCTACTGAAAGTTTTTGGGTACGACAAGGGGTTTGGTTGTTGGTAGCCAAGAGCATGCAAATGGGAATCATTAAAGGGGTTCCCCCAGCTGTCATAAGTAGGGAATTATGGAAAGCGCGGTGCAAACATCGGTTCGACGACGTGCCCATGAATTCCCACGCGATTGTCGTCAAAACATGCCGATGGCTTTAGGATCTCATGGTCAAAACTAAAGTGACTCAAAGCGGCAACTTTGAGGGCACTCTCTCTCTCTGTAGGTACTCCGAGTGCATACACTTCGAATAAAGCATAAAGCAAGTATATTGGTAAAATGGCAAGCACCACCACCAGGGTGGTTTAAACTGAACACTGATGGATCCTCTCTGAGCAATGGTCTCTCTGGGGCTGGAGGTATCATACGTAACTGACATGGAGGGATGAAACTCGGTTATAGCATGGCACTAGGAATTGGCACGAACATGACAGCTGAGCTATATGGGCTCCTGCATGGCCTCAGACTCTGCAAAGAAAACCACTGGTTTCCACTCGTAGTTGAAATGGATGCTGAGGTCATAGTCAACTGGTACAAACAGATACGCCTCTACCCCAGCAAGTTTCAAGCTATATGGATGATGATCCTTCAACTCAACCAAGAGCTCCAAATCATCATGGTGCACACGTAAAGAGAAGGGAACGGATCCGCTGATGGTTTCTCCAAGTTAGGAAGTACATATGGCCTCCTGCATGGCCTCAGACTCTGCAAAGAAAACCACTGGTTTCCACTCGTAGTTGAAATGGATGCTGAGGTCATAGTCAACTGGTACAAACAGATACGCCTCTACCCCAGCAAGTTTCAAGCTATATGGATGATGATCCTTCAACTCAACCAAGAGCTCCAAATCATCATGGTGCACACGTAAAGAGAAGGGAACGGATCCGCTGATGGTTTCTCCAAGTTAGGAAGTACACAACAAAACCTTGTGTTCTGGTCTGTTGTTGTGCTGCTTAGACTAATACGAGCCTCCTAATTTTTAGAAAAATTAGGGGTTGCGGCTATTAGACACTGAGGCACATGTACTGCTTGGAGGTCAGGCTTTAAGTCCCCTTTTTGTTTTTTTTCTTGTCTACTTAAATAAAAGCTCTATTTGCACAAAAAAAATGATATGATGAAGCTGAATTGTTCCACAAGGAGTTGTTGATCGAGATATGTACTGGCAGCTTTCAACCCACTGCGAGAAGATAAGTTAGGAGTGAGCTGATGTAGTTATGAGGCCCAAGTGCAATTAAAAATAAGGTAGTAGTTCCATTTCATAAGAAATTTGTGCTAGCCTTATACCTCGCAGAAACGACCTATTGTCCAAAATATACTCCATAATATCCCTTGAAGTATGGTATATATGTGGTAGCAATGGTGTGGGTAGGGAAGGAGAACATAAAGGATTCTTGCTAAACATGGCTAAGAAACTCAAACTAGGGCATAATTTCTACTATTAAAATTTAATTATTAGGTCAAAAGATCAAACTAAACGGTTGAGGAATTAGAAAAATACTTAGACCATGACCATCATCTCCTTGGACATGAATCTTCATACACTTGAAAATGAGCAAACAACACAGTTTTAACAATACAATCGTAAGTCCATTAAGCTCTCAAGATGCTTCAATTCAATCGTAAGTCTTACTTTGTGATTACTAGATAGATATATCGGTCGAACTCTTAGAGCATCTGCAATAGCTGAGTTAGTTTTAAGCCACCAAATTAACCCAAATATTTTCTGACCCTCATTTTCTCAGAACATCTGCAGCAGTTAGGTTAGCTTTAATTAACCAATCATAAAATTACACATGGCAAAAGAGAAAAGAGATAAAAGCATGACACTACTAATTTTTTTAAAATTCCACGTATCGCAGACTGTGGAAAGTGTAGCATATCTTAATCTGAAGCATTGAGTTTTCCGTTGAACTATGTAATACCGGAAAAGTAACTTGATCTAACCCACATGGTGAGTTGGGGAGTGATTTTGATGTGACACAGGTCTCATGGTAGTTTCTCACTTGCACAAGACCTATCCTATTTTAGTGAGATCACTGTTGGAGTTGTTTTAATATTTTATTTCCTATATTGTTGGGTTAGTAGGATTAAGAGAGGTCCTATAGGAGAGATTCTAGGGAGATAATTGGGGGATTGAAAGAATAAATGAAGGAAGGTAAAGTACTTTTCATTTGGTTGCTGTGTTTGAATGAGAACTTCTAGATAGTAGAATTTCTTGGTTTTTATTGAGTTTTAGTAAATTAGTGTAATTTATTGGCATAGAATTGAAATGGTTTCACTTTCACGCTGTCTTTATGTCAGATTTTGCCCTCTACCCACATAGTTATTATGAGGCAAAACCGCTCAACCACAGGTGAAAAACACTTGTTAGGGTAGTTTTGAACGAACCCACCTAGCTGCTGCATATGTTCTCTTTATTGAGAACAAAAACAATCTTATCTACACTAACATAATATTATACACATACATAAGATAAAACATAATATAGAAAGAGAATACCACCATAAAGGTGTATATATAGGAGGCTACATAAGGTCTTTAAAACTCTCCCCATAAACCTAGGTTGGGTAAGGTATCGGTGGGACACCCCAAATCTAATTCGGGAGGGACCCAAACTGAAATGTTTCTAACACCCCTTGGGACATACCACATAGACGACTTGCCTCATTAGAAACTCCGCCTAGCAAAATCTAATGGGCAAACAACTATACAAGGAAAGAGTGCAATCCTATGCCTTAAATAGGTGGTGGACATGTATAAGTTGCTTCATCAAAAAGCTCTTGCCTATACAAATCCCCAAGGACAAAAGCTGTGCTATCAGGAAAAATAGTACAATACGCAAGTGTTTACGTTAGGTGGAGACCACTCTGAAATTTTTTATTTGTTCCATTTCATGTTTGTAGAATCTCGTGGTTGTTTCTGTCGAAGGCACTGAGCAAATAAAGATCACTGGACAAAAGGTAAGTAGAACTCACTGATAAAGGAATGAGCTTCTATTTAATTATCGTTCAAACGAGTTTTTAAGTCGTTCGAACGAATTGACATGTCTCCCAAAAATTTGGCCCATAGGCAATTTTCGTTCGAACAAATTTTCTTGTCGTTCGAATGAGTTGACATATCCCCTAGAAATTTGTCCCATAGACAATTTTCATTCGAACGAGTTTTATTGTCATTCGAACGAAATAACATGTCCCCTGGAATTTGGCCCATAGACAATTGTCGTTCGAACGAGACTTCTTGACGTTCCAACGACTGTCAACTTTTTAGGGTTTTGAACCAAATTAGACATAGTCGTTCAAACGACATTAGGTCTCGTTTGAACGACTCTCGAGAGAAATTAAGTTATTATTTAAGCAAACTCTGTTTCTTTTTCTCTCCCGGTCTTTGTTTTTGAAAAACTTTTAATTTTTTCTAAAAGCTCCAAACTCCTTTATCAGAGAGTGTGAATTCAACATCAATCAAATATCTTCTAATCCTGAGATTGATGTTGAGTTAGTTTTATAATACTTCTTGCATATTGTTAAAGAAGATTGTTGGTGTGAGATCAAGAAGGATTGTTGCGAGAACAGAAAAAGATTCTTGGTGTGAGATCAAGAAGGGTTATTGCGAGAATAGAAGAAGATTTGGTGAGAAGCTTTAGTTAGAAGAGAGATAATCTTGAGACTAGGTTATCAAGTCTGTAAGTGTAATTCATATTAAACTCTTTTTGATTAGTAGATTTTTTGTTGTCGATTTCATCGACAACGACTTGTAGTTTTTCTCCCATGTAAGGAGTTTCTACATGCTGAACAATTGTATGTGTCTTTTAATTCCTTGACTTTACTTTTGATTATTTCTGTTTAATCCTAGATTATTGATTGATAGAAATAGTTCTGACCTAATTTATTGAAATACATTAAATACGAGCACATAGAATTTCAATTGGTATCAGAGCAGAATCGTTTGTAGGCTTTATATCCTGAGCGGTGATCATGTTCACAAGCTTGCTTAATTTAATGGATTCTAAAAAAATTTTAGATCTTATAAATTGTTCACCACTCTTTGATGGCATGAACATCCCTTACTGGAAGGATCGAATGATTGCCTTCTTACAATCCATGGGAGAAGATGTCAGGATTACCATTGAAGATGGATGGATTCCCCCGACTGTAATGCGGGGTGAACCAGCAATTGCTGTAGAAGTTCCTAAGCCTAGAAATCAATGGTCCAAGAAAGAAAAATAAATATTTGGGTATAATTTTAAAGGTTTTAACGCTATCTTTAACAAGCTGAGCCAAAGTGAGCATATGCACATATCTGCGTGTACCACTTCAAAAGAAGCTTGGGATATCTTGATGCGCACTCACGAAGGTGATGATAATGTTAAAGAAAGTAAAATGCAAATGCTCACATCACAATTTGAAAACATCAGGATAAGTGAGGATGAGTCATTTAGTGAGTTTTATGCCAGACTTAGAGACATTGTCAACAGCAATTCTTCTTTAGGAACTGGATACACCGATGTTCAAATAGTACGCAAAACTCTAAGATCTCTTCCTAAGAGTTTTAGATCCAGATGTGATGCTATTGAGGAAGCACACAATTTTAAAACCATAAAACCTGATATACTTGCTGGAAAATTACGTATGTTTAAAATTGAAATGGAAATGGAAAACCCTAAGAAGAATAAGAGTGTGGCATTTAAGTCTTCCTCCAACTCTTCGTCTTCTCAGGGAACCAGAGATGTTGACAACTACTGTGTCTCTGACAATGATGAGGAACTAGACTTTGACTCTCAGATTGCTCTCATAAGCCAATAATTTAGAAAACTTTTGAAAAATAGGCAATTTGAGAAGAAAAAAAAAGGGCAAAATATAAATTACAAGTCTCGTCCTCATGACCGTGTTAAGTCTTATGGCAAACAAACTAACTTAAGTATTTGTTCTCACAAGGACTCTGATCAAGATCTTAATAAGGTTGAATGCAATAGATGTCACAAGTATGGTCATTATGCTCACAGGTGTCCCACTAAAAGTTCTAATAGTAACAAGAAGGCCATGAATATTAAAGAAACTTGGGATGATGATAATGATGAATTTGATGATCATCCCTAAGAATATGAAAATGGTAACTATTGTGCATTTTCTAGTATAATAAACTCTAGTAATAATTATTTTGACCCTTTTGAATTGGAAAACTTTACTGAAGGTCAGAGTGATTATGAAAGTGATAATTGTGAAGAACCCAAGATTGAAGAATTATATTCTCAACTTATTTCTCAGCTTGAGAAACTTAAGAAAGAGAAAAATATTCTTATTGTCAAACTTGATGTGTGTGAAAAAGAAAAACATGCTGCTCTGGGGAAATTAAAATTAACTGAAACTGAACTTGAGAAGCTTAAACTTGACTTAACTTTCACTAAGCAGAAACTTGAAGTTTTTCTCCATAGAGCAAAGAATATCGAAAAAATGCTAAGTATAGTAATGATAAAAGGGGACTTGGATTTGATGAACAAAATGCTAAGTCTACACCTCAATTCACCAAGTTTGTCAAAGCTACTCCAGTGCCATCTTTGCCCAATCAAAGTGTTACTAATGCTCCTCATAGGCAGACTAAACAACCTTTATCTCTCATATATTTTATTGAAAGGCTTGTTATCGAAAGGGTCATCTTTCTTCCTATTGTAGATATGTTCCTCAATTCTGTGGTAGGAATAATCTACATTTAGAAAGAGGGAAGCCCCATCGATCATATGCCCAATCATTTCCTAACTCTTTTTTCCCAAAAGTCTTTTAATGGTTTCAGGAATATGACTCAAGCGACAGAAGAAAGATAGAAAGTGAGATCTGTTTGGGTTCAAAAGGACCTTCTACCACAATTACGGTCATATGTTGCAATAATAGCTCTAAATGCATTTAATTCTACACAGGGGTATGCAGATAGTGTATGCTCTCGACACATGACAGGGGATGCACACGTCTAAATAATTTCACAGATATTCAAGGAGGTGATGTTACTTTTGGAGGAGGAATGAGTAGAAAGATTGCGGGAAAGGGGAGTGTAGAAAGAATTGGGTGCCCGATAATCAATAATGTACTCTATGTCAAAGGACTCACAGCAAATCTTCTGAGTATGAGTCACTTATGTGATGCAGATAACACAATAACATTCAACAAGAAAACTTTTCGTGTCTTTGATAAGACTGGGAAATGCATTGTGACTGCTGATTGAACTTCTGTAATATTGTATCGTAAAATGGGATATTATGTAAAGTTGCTAAGATAAGCGATGTGGAACTTTGGCACCAACGGTTAGGACATGTAAACTTCAGCGATCTGGCGAAGATTATAAATATGGAAATAGTTTGAGGGGTTCCAAAATTAAGCAAGCTAACCAATGCAGTGTGTGGACCGTGTCAAATTGGAAATCAAACTAAGAGTGCACACAAAAAACCTACCAACATTGCCGCTACGCGAGTTCTGGAGTTAATTCATATGGACTTGATGGGTCTTATGAGAGTGAGTACTTTGGGTGGAAAGAAGTACATTTTGGTTATGGTTGATGATTTTTCACGATTCACCAGGATCGTACTATTAAAACAGAAGTCAAACATATTTGAAGAATTTTATACTATAGTCCTGCGAATACAGAGTGAGAAAGATTGTTCTATTGGCAGAATTCAAAGTGATCATAGAGGAGAGTTCAAGGATAGTGATTTGATTGAGTACTGTAATGTGAATGGGATTAAACATGAATTTTCAGCACCAATCACACCACGACAAAATGGAGTAGCAGAAGGAAAGAACCGAGTTCTACAGTTAATGGGGCGGGTATTACTTCATGGAAAAAATGTTCCTAATCACTTTTGGGGAGAAGCTATTCATACCTCGTGTCACATTATCAACAGAGTTTATCTGCGTCCTCTAACACTTAACACGCCATATGAACTCTGGTTTGGAAATAAAGCCGAACGTGAAATACTTTTGTGTGTTTGGAAGTAAGTGTTATGTCACTTGTGAAAGGGAGAACATTGAAAAACTTGATTCCCGAAGCGATGAAGGTATTTTATTGGGATATGCCACAAACAGTAGGGCTTATCGTATTTACAACTTGAAGAACAAAATGGTCATGGAGTCGATTAATGTGGTAGTTGACGACTTGACAGTTCTTGGACAAATATATGATGGAGATAGCAATGTTCAAGGAGATTCTCTGCCAACCTCATCTATTGTGACACAAGATGTTCAAGAAAAGAACCACACGCTGAAACTTCTACAACATCTTTTGAGGAAATTTTAGCACCAAATGCTACTGTCCGTACTAATCATTCTCAGAATTGTGGTGCTCCTAGATACCTGGATGATTATTAATGTTCTACACTTCATGAGTCCGCTAGGTGTGTAGGGTATAATTGTTCAACGTTATATGAGACAGTAGAGAGTGTGTGTTATGTGTCCATCACTAAACCAACCAACATGAAAGATGCCTTATCTGATGAATATTGGATTAACGCCATGTAAGATGAGTTCAATGAATTCAGGTGCCAAGATGTGTGGGACTTAGTATCACGACCGACAAATACTAATATTATTGGCACTAAGTGGATTTACAAGAACAAGTTTGCTGAAAACGGTGATGTTGTCCGAAACAAAGGAAGGTTGGTAGCTCAGGGATACAATCAAATAAAAGGGGTGGATGTCAAAGAAACTTTTGTTCCCACGGCTAGACTTGAATCGATTCGAATGCTTTTGTCTTTTGCTTGTCACACAAACTTTAAGCTTTATCAGATGGATGTGAAAAGTACGTTCTTGAATGGGCTACTTGAAGAAGAAGTGTATGTAGCTCAACCAAAGGGGTTTGAAGATCCTCATCACCAGGAACATGTTTATCGTTTGAAAAAACCACTTTATGGCCTAAAACAAGCTCCTCGAGCATGGTATGATAGACTTTCAAACTTTCTACTTGGAAAGGGGCTCATTCGAGGGGGAGTTGATAAGACATTTTTTATTCGGCGGGAAGGAGATGACATTCTTATTGCTCAGGTTTATGTGGATGATATTGTTTATGGATCTATGTCAGACTCTCGTGTCAAAGCATTCAGCGAGTTAATGGGAAAAGAGTTTGAGATGAGCATGGTTGGAGAATTGACATACTTCTTAGGTCTTCAAATCAAGCAATGGGAGGATGGCATCTTTGTTTCTCAATCTAAATATGCTAAGGATATTGTCAAAAAGTTTGGTCTTGACTCCTCCAAACATGCCCGAACACCAATGAGCACTACCACAAAATTGAGTAAAGACTTTGTAGGTACCAATATGGATCAAAAGATATATAGGAGCATGATAGGAAGCTTGTTGTATCTTACAGCTAGTCTACCAGACATTGTGTTTAGTGTTTGCATATGTGCACGTTATCAAGCAATTCCTAAGGAGTCCCACTTACACGTTATTAAACGGATTATTCGATATATGTTTTGGACTTGTGAGTTTGGATTGTGGTATACTCGAGACACTACATCTGAAATTATTGGATACTCAAATGCTGATTGGGCCAGGAAATTCTGATGAAAGGAAGAGTACTTCTGGGGGTTGTTACTACATTGAGAACAATCTCGTTGCATGGCAAAGTAAGAAAAATAATTGCATTTTACTGTCTACTGCAGAGGCAGAGTATATTACTGTGAGAAGTTGTAATACTCAACTAGTCTGGATGAAGCAAATGTTACATAATTACGGGTTGAATCAGGGAGTAATGTCATTTTATTATGATAATACAAGTACAATCCACATTTCCAAGAATCATGAATAACATTCGCGGACCAAGCACATTGGCATCCGATTTTACTTCATTCGAGACCTTGTTGAGCGGAAGATTATAATTATAGAGTATGTGTGTACGGAGAATCAACTTATTGATCTCTTCACTAAACCTTTTGATATTATTCGGCTTGAAAATTTTCGATGCGCTATTGGTGTCTGTTCCATTTCCTAAATCTTTTAGGTCTTTCTGTCTGTTGTGTCGCTATCTTATGGACATCGTCAGGTATGTGTCGTGTCTTTTACTCTTACTGACTATCTCCCCTGTTTTTGCACTTAGCCTATCGTAGCTTTGCATATGTATGTATAGAAATTATTTACGCATTCTATATTTATTTAATGCTTGAGTTACTTGGTATCACTTGTTCGTCACGAGGTCCAACCGTCCCTACTCTAGGTGTAAGTAAAAATCTTGAGGGTCCATGAAGAGACTTTGTTACCTAACATTATGTGAGGATATAACCTTTTGTTCTAGCTTTAAGTGTTATTAAATAAATTATTTCCCACAAAATCTCTCTTTGTTTCTGATCTCATTATTTTATGCATTAGTCGATTGTTGGTGGTGATATAAAATTCAAGTTAAAATACTATAACATTTTCTCTACTTGATTCGAGGCGAAACTAGATATTGCACAAGTCTTAGGACATGATTTTAGACATTTTTATTTACTCCTATTTTGACCTTTTAGCATCTAACCCAAATCGTTAATTCACTTGCTACCCGTTGAGCCTAAAATAAGTCATTTCTTTGTATTAACCAAATTCTTGTTTAAACCTTTTGTCCTGAGGATAGGAAGTGATACAATCTGAAGGGTGATGTGTGTATAAGTGTTACTTAGGATAATATTTTGTTGAAACAAAGTATAAATTCAAATAGTGCCAGAAGATGTGTTGATAACAACAATGGAGGTGATAACAACAAAGTTTGAAAAAAAAGAAGGGAAAGAGGCATGTTGATAACAACAATGGAGGTAGAAATTCTTTTTGTCCTCAAAATGCCAGCAAAACACTTAATTCATCACTAGCCTACCTTTACCTTCATTACAACCTTAAAAGTCATAATTGATTTTAAGTCTAGTGTAATCGGGATTAGTAGAGATGATAGTTTGAAAATCTACGGTACTTAACTTGAGACCACCAAACAATTGATATTCCTTCCATGAGATCTTCAGTAAAATTGTGTAGCTTTCTTTGATTATGAATTTTTAACTTCATTACTCATATTCTTATTCCCTAAAGAATGATAACTAGTAAATTCTCAGTGACTTTAAGTGGCCAACTGATAGACACGTAATATTTACGTGAACAACTCCTAAATTTATATATACCTAGTCATTTATTAAATAATTGTGACACTAATTGTGCTTTTGTTTGTATTTATAGAAATCGGTCACATGATAAACAAGTCGTACAATTTTCCAGTTTTTAACGAAGAACAAGGGTGATACACTCCAACAATGATTCTCATTTGAAGTTGTCAACCAAAGGCCCATGCATGGAAGCCCATTGAAGAGAATTAGATATATATATTATTCTCATGAGTTGTAATGCATGATTTTAGGCATTGTTTAGAGGATTTTATATTAATGGTAATTTTTAGTAACCTTTCTTATACTTTATAAATAGGAGGGGAATCCTACCCATGAGAGATCATCTTGGAGAGTGTAAATCAAAGTTCATAGCAATAAAGCTTATTCTTTCTCATTTTCTTATCTTTTACTTTTTTTGCAGTAATAGTAGTATGACAATGATCAAAGGAATAAGTAGTTAATCTTCTTAGCCAAGGCTAGAGGAAGCTTCACCCAATGTAGCCTTAGTGTAGATTGTGTAGCTTAGTTCGAGTAATTACTTTATCTTTATCCTGGAATATTGTATATTTGTATTCCTTCATCCTAGGCTTGACCATAGCTAGGATTAGGAGGAATAAAGAATATAAGTAACCATCTTGTTTGACCATAACAAAATAGGTTAGGAACATGGAGAAGAGAACATAATCCATGCTTATCAGCTGGACCATGGTTGAATAAGTTGGTTTATGGGTAGCTCCCAATTACTAAATCTTTTGCATCTTTTGATGTATTGCATATGCCCGACCAATGATATGTGATACGGGAACTCGTAATTTACTTTAATTATTTATGATATCTAACGGTTATAAAGGGTAGAGTGGAATCGATGCCTTAGTTTCCACTCCAATTTATCTTGTAATTTGTTTTATTCCTCTTTTATTTCAAAACCTACACAAACTCGTTGTTATTGGATAAAACTAGTAGCTTGAAGTATAATTCGTACCACAAGTCTCTTGGGATACGACCCCGCTTTCCTTTATACACAATGGTACACCGTGCGCTTACGGGTCTTTTAAGACGTCGGTTTATAATCAATCACCAACCATAAGAGGCCTAACTTGAATCATATTTCCAATATAGTGTTCTTCGTATGCTTACTTGTCAAGACTATGTTTGGACTACACACACACACACCGAATTCTTTTGCATTATTTAGTGTATAGCTCAATAATATTCTCTACCGTGTATCCGTTGTACCTATATATGACTGCATATATTGAGGGGGAGTGTGTCGGTTAGTCTTGTTTTTATTTTCTTGCTTTCTGTCTTTGTATATGGCTACTCAGTGATTTTGGATGAGTTTTCCTTTGTTTCATCTATTTCTTCCTTTGTTTCATCCATTTCCAAGCTATGGTGTATTTTTATGGAAAAGATTTTGTTTCGTACGAATGACTTATCTAGTCATTCGAACAAGTCTCAGGTTTGGTTGTCTTCCCTGCGTCTATTTGGTTGTTTAAAAACAAATTTGGTTTGATTTTTTTTGTCTCACTCTCAGCTGAACTCTACCATTGTTGTTCTAAGCTTGTTGTTGGGTCTCGATTGGAAAGGAATTCGTTGAAGTTGGTATTTTCTCTACTCCTCCACCTTCAATTTAATGCTTGGGTTCCAATTTGGTAAGTTCTAAGTGTTGATTGTGCCCTAGTTTTTTCTTTGTTATGCTTCTTTGGACGAATTGGGTTAGAACTGTATAAGGAATTCCCTAAGTTGATTATTGTACCTCTGTGATTGGTGGAATTGTTTTCATTATTGAATTTTGAAATTATATTTTTACTGTTTGGACAAGGTAATTTATTTTGTGTGTTTGAAGAACTGATTAATTGGTTGGGTGCATTGTGGAGCATAATTGGAAAAGAATTAGGGTTGGAGTTGGGATTGATTACTACAGGTTTTGGGTTAAGATTGTGGTTGTTTGGGTTCCCCCGTTTGACCGTGTTGGTTAGGTTTGGCGATGTGGTGGTGTTATTTCTTGTAGGTTATGTAGTTGGAGATTTCTTGGTTACAGTAGGTGTGCGTTTCTTGATTGTTATTGGGCTGGTTATACACCTGAGATTGTTGTTTGGGTATTTATCTGCGAACAACTTGTCATTTTTGTTCAAATGGGACCTATGCAACGGGTCGGAAACAAGAGATCACGCTCTGACAATATAGGTATTCTTGATGGCTAGAGGGTTGGTGATAACCCAGTATATTGGGCTACTGAAAAAAGGTTTAAAGATCGGCCAATTGCGAAAGGACAAGTTGTCGACATCAAAAGTGTTTCGGAAGTGAATGAAGGCTATGCACAGGTGTTTTAAAGTTTAAAGCAAGAAATTGGACCAAGATTCTTACTCCTTGTGGAAAAGTATACCCGCGGATTGTTTGATTGTTCTATGCTTCGCTGCAACTTGAGCATATCCGTAATCTGTCTAGTAGAACTTTCTCAGTCACTGTTGATGGCACCGAGTACAAAGTCACTAGGGAATGTATATACACTCTTTTGGGTTTCTGTCCCTCTCAGTACATTGTGTTTTCGAGATGTATTTGGCCAGCAACGTATTATCCTTGGCCTGCTGCTACTTCTGAGGGGGAGTATGAAGAGGATGGGGTTCCTATTCTACCCGGGTTGCATACTATGGTTGTTGACATCACGGCTTAGCATAGACTGTATACTGAATCGCGAATTGTTTCCCAAATGATGTTAGATGATGAGTCTCGCCTCGTATATAGCTTAGCTATTACGAATATCATTCCGCGATCTCAAAAGAATGAACTCTCTGAGCGGATGAAGGTTTTTCTCTACGCTTTCAAGAATGATATTGAGATCGATTTACCTAATATCATCATTGAGGAAATGATTGATGCCAGCACCAAAATGGCAACTAGGAGTTCATTACCGTTTGCTCGACTTGTTATGGTAATTATTACTGCTAATGGCTATAAAGTGCTCCCTAATGAACCTGAGGATACAAAAACTAAAAAATTGGATGCGAGTAAATGTCACAAGAGTGCATCTCCTGTGCTACCTTCTGCGCTTGCTCCTCCAGGTGAGCACATAGGTTCTTCTAGCTCAGCTGTACAGCCTCATGAAGTATTTTCTCTTTAGAGTATTGGGAGCATGCTTCAGACGGTGACGACCAGGTTGGGCGTTATTGAGGGACGTATAGGGACTATTGAGGGACGACTGAAGACTATTAAGACAGATGTTAGGGGTCTTCGTCCAGTCTAGGAGCCACAGGAGTATAATATGATTCTGATTCTGGAGATGCCTGACTGCACAGGGTACCATAGCTAGACTTTTGTCCTCGCATTTGTTATCCATTTTGGTTTTTTGTCTGGTTCTTCTTTGATATTTCTTTGTTTTAAGAGCATGTGCGATAGGAGTCTTTGCACTGACTTTATCAGTTTATCTAGTACTACCTTTGTTTATCTGTTTATCCGATGTCTATAATTTCTTTTCTTTCAGATAATTTATTGTAGTTGTTTGATTGTTTTTTCCGTGACAAAACGGGAGAGGAACGAGTTTAAATTACTGGTTTGGAAATGCTCCTCTGGATTTATATGTTCATTTTTCTTTCGTTTGTGTGACTATATTATAAGTTCCTTTTTCCACATACATCATAAACGCGTTTGCTGAGTGCGCAGATATTCAGTCACACACTATCTGATGAGAAGAAGGATGTAAGAAGATATTATTCTTATAAGAAGTCCAGAGATTGAACCTATTCAGAAAGGGGTGGTGTCTTTCTAAGGTTTAGACACATTCTGTCGCTGGGAAGTATTACAGAGTCGTGTGTTCATCTTTGTTTATATTTGTCATGAAATGAACCAAATGGGGAGATTGAAAGGTTTTATTTGTTTTATTTCATGTTTGTGGAGTCGCGTGGTTGTTTCAGTCGAAGACACTGACAAAATAGAGATCACTGGACAGAAGGTAAGTAAAACTCACTGATAAAGGAATGAGTTTTCATTTAATTATCGTTCAAACGAGTTTTCAAGTCGTTCGAACGACTTGACATGTCTCCTGGAAATTTGGCCCATAGGCAATTTTTGTTCGAACGAATTTTCTTTTCGTTCGAACGAGTTGACATATCCCCTGGAAATTTGGCCCATAGAGAATTTTTGTTCGAACGATTTTTATTATCATTCGAACGAAATGACATGTCCCCAGGAATTTGGCCCATGAACAATTGTCGTTCGAACGACTGTCAACTTTCTAGGGTTTTGAACCAAATTAGACATAGTCGCTCGAATGACATTAGGTCTCATTCGAACGACTCTCGAGAGAAATGGAGTTACTATTTAAGCAAACTCTGTTTCTTTTTATCTCTCAATCTTTATTTTTGAAAAACCTTTATTTTTTTTGAAAAGTTCCAAACTCCTTTATCAGAGAGTGTGAATTCAACATCAATCAAACATTTTCTAATCCTGAGATTATGTTGAGTTAGTTTTACAATACTTCCTACATATTGCTGAAGAAGATTCTTGGTGTGAGATCATGAAGGATTATTGCGAGAACGGAGAAGATTTTTGGTGTGAGATCAAGAAAGGTTGTTACGAGAACAGAAGAAGATTGGGTGTGAAGCTTTAGTCAAAAGAGAGATAATCTTGAGACTAGGTTATCAAGTCTGTAAGTGTAATTCAGATTAAACTCTTTTTGATTAGTAGATTTTTTGTTGTCGATTTCATCGACAACGACCTGTGGTTTTTCTCCTGTGTAAGGAGTTTCTGCAGGGTAAACAATTGCATGTGTCTTTTAATTTCTTGTCTTTACTTTTGATGTTTATGTTTAATCCTAGATCATTGATTGATAGAAATAGTTCTAACCTAATTTATCAAAATACATTAAATACGAGCACATAGAATTTTACGCTCCCCCAGACATCTATCTCCAGAGATGTGCCTTATGGAGACATTAAAATAATATACAGCCAAAGAATACAAACTTTGCATGTCTATTATGTATACCAATATCTTGAATATTGGTGGTGTGATAGCTAGTCTTCGTGAATTAATCTTCTGAGTTATCTGCTGAACGGTCTTGAATAATATCAATTTTAAGGGTGAGCAGGAAACCAACTAAACCGAAAAACCGAACAATTTTTTTAGTTTGGTTCGGTTTGCAGAAGTTTTGGTTCAGTTTCGTTTTGACTATAGAAAAATTAGACCAAAACTGAACCGAACTGATTTTTAGCCTATTAAAAAAACCTAATATATTATACCTCATCTCTCAACTCTCTTCTAAAAAAACCCATCTCTTATAAGTTCTAATTCATCTCAACAGTCTACACAATGCCCATCTCTTCTAATTTAACTATTCTAAAAAAGACCCATCTCTTCTAATTCATCTCTTGCTGCTCATCTTCTAATTCATCTCAACACAATGCCCATCTCTTCATCATCGATTGCAGAGGGTTTGTTTTTATTTGAGGGTTCCAATCTAATAAATAATACAATACCCATCTTTTGTTTTAATTTGTAGAGAGTTTCACTCTAAAATCACTCTAATTTTGAAATTTCATGACTACTCTCTTTTGGGATTCTTCAAATTAGCTTCTTCATCATCGATTCATTATCATCCTATGATGGAAAAGTTTTTACTAAGGTATGAATCTCTTTCTTTCTCTCTCTCTCTCTCTCTATTTGGGTTTATTAAATTGGGTATAGGGTATGTTAATTTAATCTTAGGTTTGGTGATTTGGGTTTGCTAATGTTAGAGAAGCAAAGTCTGCATTGGGATACCTGTTGAACATCCCAAGTCGAAACTGCTGCTTCTGTTGGTAAAGCATTTTGAAACACTATCCAAGTTAGAGTACAGAGCCTTGGTGTGCTATTGTTCCTCCAAAGGTATATTTCCCACCAAACTAGGTTGAACTTTACTCTGATATGTTCAAAAGACACTTTAGCACAGAACTGACCTTGTATACTAGGCTTGAACAAACACTCATCAACTTCAACAAGATTAACAAATATGTATGAGAGATTAACTCCAGCCATATCCAAGATCTGCTTCACCCAGTTTTGTATACAAATGGAGCACTGATGTATACAAAACTGGCTAATTCATTAAGCAATGGTTCTGTATACAAGTGGAACACTGATGTATCCATTATTCATAGACATATCATTTATTGGCTAGATTGGTCTTATGTATTTAGTGACTATCTAGTTTAAATAAATGATAGTGTGAATAGTTTCAAGTATCATTTGTTTTTATATTTGACCAATATGACTCTTGATATATCGTTTGATAAATATATCTTAAATACTGCAGCAATTACTAATAATCTTATGATAAGTTTGCAGGTCCGATATGTGCTAAATTTCTTTATATATCAAAATAACAAATGTATCTTGATGTACATGGATATTTGAAAACCACACTATATCGGTCGCAGACAATATTTTCAACCGCATTTTGGTATCTGTGTATCCTGAACAACATATAATAGTCTGCTTTATTGTTCTTTTTTGATGGACCATCAAAGTTTAATGTTTGTGATACACTAGAGTGTGCGTAGCTTCAAGATTTTTATTACTCTGTCTAGCAACTGGGTCTTTAGTGGCTTTGCCAATATTATTTCTCCTTTCTACTAGAACTATAATATATTATTTTTTGTTCTATGAAAGGAGAATAAAACAATATCAAATTGCTTTGGTGGGATGACAAACTGAAGATTGGTAATTGCCTGTGATCTTTCTGAATCTATGACAAGCTTCCCTAGGTGTTACTTTGTGACAGTTCCATTAACCATTAGTTTTGATCTTTACATGCACCATTAATAATGTAACTGACATTAACTTATTTCATCATTGTAGATTTGAAAGGCCTGATTCCCGCTTATGTTCTCAGGAGAATCCTCTCTGGTCGGAGGGCAAGTGTTCATACCTTAACTTTCATTTTCATTACTACTGTGTCTTTTCATTTCTTACTACTGCTTTTCCATATATTATCATGAGGAAATTGATTCTTCCTATAGTATTGTTGATAGTCCAGTAAGTTTTTTCCTTCTTATGGAACATACCAAATTGCCATAAAAAAGGAGTATATTCGAATGAGTACTCTAGAATACAATAGCATTTGATCTAATCCCAAAAAGACTTTGATATTAAAAACCATATGGAATATTGTCTCTTTATTCATATACATCTTTGATATCAATTTCATCATCACAGGTAACCTTACGCTCAGTGCTATAGAGGACATTAGTTTGGATCTTAGGCTGGACAATTGGGTGATGGCCTTGCTGTGTTGTGGAGTATGAGAGGTGGAAGGATTGTTGTGTTGCTGTGTGGCAGATGGTCTTGCTATGCTTATGATTTTATTTTGCTCTCGGTGGCCTTTGAATTATTTATGTTTTGATGATTGTATCATTCTATATAAATTGGTTATTATCTCATTTTCTCTTTGAATTGGTTATATTTTGGAATTGTCATGTATTTAAAGTAATATCTTATGTGAAATAATGATTTTTGTGAAGTAACGTTTAAGCAGGGAATTGGACCAAACTGGATCATATAGCCAAAATTGAATTTTATTAGCTTTTGGTTCAGTTTTGATTTCGATTTGGTTATACTTTGATTTCCAGTTTCAGTTTCAATTTTGATTTTGCATGCCTATCCATCGGTTCGGTTTAACCATAGTTCAGTTTCGGTTTCAGTTTAGGCCCAAAACCGACACCCATTGACCCATGCTCACCCTTAATCAATTTCATTCATCTTATGTAATTTGTAAGTATGAAAGAACTTTGGCGAAATATGTTTGTTTTTGTCATCTTAGATAAAAACGTCTCTATCTTGAGCGATGCATGTAGTATTGTCTTCATAGTGAGTCGTGGGTTTCTTCGAGAAGGAATTTATTCCATAAGTTCCGTTGATATAATTTTTCATAGAGCGTAACCAAAAATTCTCTGCCAGCTTCATGAAGCGCAAGAATCTCAGTGTGGTTCAAGGATGTAGCGACCACCGTCTACTTTTGCTAATCTCTGTGAAATCGCCATATGTCCATACATAAATACATAGCCCTCTAACAACGGCCTTTATGTGAGTCTAACAAGTATCCTTCATCGGCGCACCCTATAATTTTACGTTTACCATTTATCGGGTAGAATAAACCCAAGTCTATTGTGCCAGTTTTAGGTACCGCATAAGGTGTTGATCCCATTCTAGTGCTTTGGGTTGTAGTAGAACTGTGGCAAGCCAAGCAGTTCACAACGAATAAGATATCGAGTCTAGTACACCCAGCTAAGTAAAGCAAAGCACTAATTCCTCCTAGATAAGGTACGTCAACTCTAGGAGTTCCTCCCTTTCATAAGGAGAGCAGAAGATACCCTTGTCCACCTCCAGGTGGTGGACTATTATAGGCGTGCTCAAATTATGAGCTCATCCATATCGCCTATTGAACGAGCATGTCGATACGAATATGTTTGACTCTGCAAATCATTACATTATTTGGTTTCCTAAGGTCTTTCATTTCAAATTCCTTTCCAAAAGTATTCGGCGGCTCTCATGATCTCCACCAGAGTTCTGATGATATCCAACTCATCTAGTACACGGTTATGATGACTAGGCAAGTATTTGTGTTCTTAGTAAGAACGCATGGATAGATAAAACTATTTGCCAAGTCCCCGACCTTTAAATACTCAGTCAGCTTATTGGGCGCATGAGCCCTGATTACTTCATGCCAACAATGACTTATCCAGGTTATTACATACGTATCTCGTATATTGGGCTTGATGCTTTTGAAAGCTTATGCATCTTAGGTAGCTTTTTGGAGATGTACATATCTAGTTTCCGTATAAATATGCATTACTAATATAAGACACATGTCTAGGTTGTCCTGGACAACTAACAGACTGATCAAGTACTGGAAAGTTATGTGTTAATGAACAAAGAATAGGCCTCATCGCAATTGATGCCAAATTTCTTTAGAGAAACACCTGGGCAACTAGTCTAACTTGACCGAATGATCTATTCGAGTTATTACGTTTCCGTACGAATTCCCATATGTATTCAACATGCTCTATGGTATCACTTTGCATTTTTCTAGCGAGCTGGGCTTTACTTGGATTCCAAATGCCTACTTTGGCCAATGTACAACAACACATAGTCATTATAATAAGTGGTTCATCCTCATCCTAGATGGTGAGTGTAGTAACGAGGGTTGGATGGCGTTGTCAACAATGACTATTAAACGGCCATACATTGTACTATTACATACCTAATAGATCAAAACTCTTTATTAGGATGTACATGTGCTACGATAGGATTGTCGTGTAATGTATCAACTAGTCCCATAACTACTATGCATTGTCAGTGGGTGGTTCCCTCCTCGATGAGGCGGCTACATAAGAATATCTTACCCTTATTCAAATATATAATGATAGATGATGAATCGCAGCCCACATAAATACCAGGCTGGCATTGGGAACCAACCTCATGCGTTGTAGAGGTGACCTCGACACCGTACGATACATTAAGAGTGCATAAATGGGCGATACTGGGTCTAACCCAGTTATTACTAGTACTTTGGGGAAAACCTGATGATTCGCTAAGGCATGAACATAATCAGTGTTGTGGGGAGCAAGAATGCGTGGCCCACACACTAGCCCGTAAGTAGTGATTATAATATAGTGGTTTCCGCCAACCCAAACGGGTGTGAAAATGGGGTACTCTCGATGCGTAATCATATATCCCATTAGCGGTACAATAATCATTAGAAAGTATGGGAGGTAAAAATTCACCAGCTTCGTCAAGTCGAGTTGACTTGATCGGAGATCCAAGAACTGAGCCTGCAATCTTATGACCTTAGTGATAAGTTGTGTTAATGTTGCATTCTAGTTGCTAACAATAGGTAAATGTAAAGACCGTCTCTATGATGCATCTATTATGAGCATAAATACTCAAAGGCCTAATATGTGGATGGATAAGTCCATATGTGTCTTTGGATGTGTTAGAGAAAAGCTGGAGATGTCACTCCACCTTGTCATACTAGGACGAACAATAACTTTCCTTGAAAGCAATCGTTGCACGGACACTCTCTAGATCTTCTCCTTTTAAAGGAAAGTTGAAATATTCTCAATAATCCTAGCCCAGAGGAGTTATTGGAAAATTTTCTAATATCTTTGTCTGACCTTTAAACATGGATGTAATGCACAAAACCTAGCTGGTTGTCATTTTCTCATATGTCTTTTACTTTAATAACCATTATCATGCATGTCCCTAAAACCTTAGCTAATCACATTGGACTATTAGTATATAAAGTGGATATAATACCTAGTATTGTATCATTAGGGAATAATAGCGAGGCACCTTCAGTACCTTCTATCACGTGGCCGGGCCAGTAATAGTGGTGGTATCCTAGATGAAAAAGGTTAAAAAAGAAGAAATACTTTCATATTTTAAAAGGGACGGAGTGCATGGTACTACTTCTCTGAGATATGTGTTCGCTACTCATCCGTTATCGGTGAATACTCTGTGATCAGGTAATACTCTATGAGCAGAGAGATCTTTTGGCCTGGTTGTATATAGTAAATCAATATCATACATGAAATTTAACTACTTCTGAAGTAATAAATTCAAACATAATCACAGAATAAAAAAGGGTCGCATAGATGGGATACCTAGTAAATGTTGCAAGTATTTGAAAGTACATAAAGTGAAGAGTTTCAACTCAATCAAAGGTAGTACTGATGAAGTATAACTACTACTCGCAACAAGCAAAGTTACTACTTGGAAATGCTATGGCATCACTCATCTATTGAGACTCTGCTATTGATCACTCTTGAACCTAATCCAAAATTGCGTAGGTATCTTGGAAGAAATGTGGCTTTGAACTCTGCAGTTGTAATGTTTAACCCAATCGTAGTTACGTGATAGGGTCGAGGTTGATCTCTCCGGATCACCTGGGGTACCTTACAGTCCACGCCCAATACTTGACTCTTCTGTGTCCAGCTTCTAATGTTTCATTTTTTACTTTAGTCATAGGTGAACTTCATGTTCCCCTTGTCTGGTGATTGGTAGTGGATTATAAATCTTGCCAATACTACCACCTTTTGCCTATTTATGGTTGTGACATAGTTTGCAACCCTATCACCATACCTGGCATTATGCGATGCAGGTACATGCGTTATACTTATAAAATATGAGCTTGGTTCTGAACCAACCACTATCGCTTTGCTCAGGGAATGAGTAAAACTTAAATCAGGTAGTGAGCTATCAAATATTTGCTTAGAAGCACAATATTTGAAGCATAGAAAGTAAATATAATATTCTGAATATATTATCTTCATCAACTATTTCTTTACATAACATCATAGTGGAGTTGTATTACTAAAACGTACGTAGTAATATGAAACTATAATAGAAGGGTAATCAATATCAATCCTTTAAATTTGGGGGCGATGGTGCAATCAAAGCACAAACTTTATTGACTAGGGACTCATTGTTCTAAACAATTGTCTTGTCCAGATTTTGTAGAGGCAGATGGGTTTTAGAATCCATACAGGTCAAGTTTCTTGACACCACACAGAGTTGCAGTATGGGTGGTTCTCAATGTTTTGAGTGATCCCAACGCTTCTTATGCATGTAGATCAATACTAGTTGTAGTACTTGATAAACATCTCTGCATAAAGGCATTTTAGAGTATTCAAGGTAATAATTCACACTCATTGCTTGTAGATGAACCTCGTTCATATCTTATACTCATAAAATCTATTAAGTACATAATTTTGAATCATTACTTGTGGTTCATAGTATATAGCACAATAAAGTGAATGATTTCCAATCATTACTTGCACGTGAACATGGCTTATATCATCATATCTTATTAAGTGTCAAATCCCTTATTTATTGCATAAATTAGTGATCTTAATCTTAAAGTGCATTTTTAATAAAGTATTGGCCAAGACAGCTATTCAAAGCCACTAGATGTCCGAATCCTTATCTAACCACTGAGGGTGTTCTAAGATCCAAGGTCATATATAAATAATGTATATTAAAATGTTAACAAATGAGTGGTTTATCCCCGAATTCAGTTGAGTTCTCAAGGTAGGTCGATTAATCCTATCTTGGAACTAACATTATAGGAGTATAACAGGTTGCTATAACGGTCTATATACTTATAAATGTTATTAGGTTAACATTTACTTGACCTAGATGCGAAAAACTGGTTTATAGGAAGCCATGCTTTTAGGAACAAGACTAGGTCAATTTGGGATTGAGTGCTCAATAATGTCCTGAACATTATAATGCATTCAGGAATGGCTCTAAGTCGTATATGAAATAGTCGTTGTTACTTATTATCTCTTACCTACGGCTAGAATAACTAGTATTTAGGGGCCTACTGTGTTTAAAAACTCCATTAACTTTCGTAAGAGACTAGGTAGATTAAAACGTCTATTTATATCCAATATAAAAAGAAAAAATCATAATTAAAAACTATATTATACTTACCTTATATTGTTATTTTTCCAAAATATCAAAAAATAGGGTCCTCCTAGAGATCAAAGCATGAATATAAATTATTTATTTATTAATTTTTTTCTAAAAAAATGAGGTCTGAATTGGTTTGGATCGGTTTGAACTGAGTTTAAAACCAAAAATTGAGTCTGAACAGGGTTCAGACCGTGTCTGAACCAAGTTAAGACTGAGTCACCGGTTAGGTTTGGTTGGATCGGATTCTAGACGGGTGACGTGTCACCGTATCTATGAGACATATGACAGGTCTGTATCAAGACACTTGGAAGCACGTGTGCTTGGCACATCATCAGGAGATGTCATCTATATGAACCTCAGGTGGTACATCAGCAAGGTGGAACTCTCGATGCCACGTCAGCACTTGGGATACCTGGTACCACGTCATCGATTATACATAACATGCCACATCAGCAATTATGGGATCCTCAGTGCCACGTCATTGATAAAACATGACATGTCACGTCAGTAGTTGTTGGATCCTTGGTGCTACGTCAGACTGCTACGCGGAAGTGATACGACAGCATATGGGACCCCCGGTGCCACGTAGCATTGGTACGCCAACACGTGGACCCCAGGTCCCTCGTCATCAATATCATGTGCTGACATGTCACCTTTAAGACGTTAGTACCCACACCACGTCAGCTAGTGGGGTCTTGCCATATTAGCATATGAGGATCACCATCTCGGCCTATCCTAGATTGACACATCAACATTGTGGGTCCTACCATAATCGGATGACGTCATCATCATCAACCCTATGCGATGATGTCAGCAAGCCTAAAACCCTAGGATGATGTTATCCCAAGGTCAGCCACTGTTAAAGTTTTTGATAGTTTCGTCACAGTATTTTATTGTTTTCTCGGCCAATTTTCTGAGGATTCTTCTACTTCCAGGAAGAGCATAATATACGCTTGTGATCATTGGAACGCCGGCTACGCAAAAAAATTACATTCACAGTCTACTTATGTCAAAAAACAACAGTAAAATACCTTTGAAAATAGCTCTTGGAAATGGCAACAAATAGGTAAAAAAAAAGGAACACACCTAAATAGACTTAATTTTTCCCCAATCAGATCTAAATCATACGTATAGATCTAATCATGTAATTATGCGTAGAACACTGAAATCAATAATAAAAATTGATTATACCATGCACACACATAATATCATCTAATTAATAATTCAAAAGCTCTGTGTAAATCGTGTTGATAACATATAGAGAACAAAAAAAATCTCATCTACACTAACATAATATCATGTACACACATAAGATAAAGCACAATATATATATATAGAGAGAGATAGCCTTTGTTGATGAACTTGTTAGATTACAGAGAATACAACCACAAAAGTGTATATATTTGAGGCTATATAAGGTCTCTAAAAAGGTTCATAGGGTGGGTTTGGAGTCGGGTGGGACCGTGGACCTAAAATGAATTGTTCCTAATACTTTTGAAGTATTGCATATCTCAACTTAATTAGTTTGCCTTATGTAAAAATAAAAAAATATAACTTAATTATCATTAGAGCATAACCAACAATAAGGTGGGTTGCTGATGTGGACGCAACTCACTCTTTTCTTCAAACCGACAACCCAACAACAAGATTCTTTCATCTAGGTGGCTACCGTCTGACCAAAAAACCCCATCATGTGGGTCAGTTGAGAGACCCACAAGGTGGGTCTGTAAATAAATCATGCCGCGCAGTTTTGAACTGTGCAGAACAATTAAACCAATTAGGGGATGCCATTTGCCATGCTTTGATTGATTGTATATGCCACGACGTTCAAAACTGCTGAACTGCGCGGCAGACCAACAACTGGGATGGAGCCAAGTGTAAGGTCTAGATTCAAAGGAGGGTAACAGCTAGTTCTTGCCAAGCAGTTCAGAACTGCACGGTATGGTCTGTAATAACTCTTTTTTCCCCTCTATAAAACCATCTTCACACCCCATTTATCTTTAAAAATATTCCCACAACAAACTAAAACAAAGCCATGTCTTTATCAAGCTCTCAAGCAAGCTCCCAATCCAATTCTCAAACAACTCTCAACCCTCCCATCCAAGCCAACAAACTAACTTATATCCTTCCCAATTCACCGCATTTGGTTTATCACAAATGCCAAATCCTTCCCAATATCGCGATCACCACGTTCGGCAATTGTTCCCTTTATACGACTCATCGTTTCCCTCATAATTTGATTCTCAAGGAACCAATGCTTACGTTAACTGCCAACCCTACTACTCACATTTAAACGTTCATGCGGGGAAATCCATATTTTCCCTCACAAATGGAATTTGGCAGAGGAAGTTCGTCCATCCCACCGATGCAAGCTCTACAAGGCTTAAACGACTTAAACCTCAATACACCACCCATTCTGGTTGTCGCCACGGTTGTCGCACAAAGTCATACGCGTGCAAAAGAGAAAATGAGAGCTAAGAGGAAGTTGACGACACTGTATATGGTTGAAGAAAGTGTGGAGGAGGTGGTTGATGATAGCAGGATGATGGGCATGTAAAATACCCATTTTACCCAACTTATTTAAAGGTTCAAGACTTCATTTTATTGCTAAAAATATTAATTATTAATTTATTATTGCTTCAGGTTATGTTAGATAAGAGTGTACAAAAGCTAAATTTGAGTGCTAAAGCAGCAACTGTCGGAGAAGACCGCATATCTAAGCTATAACTTAGAGCATCTCGAATAGAAAATAAATCTCAAGAGAAAATTAAAAGAATATTTGACATATTGAGGATATTTTATTATGACTATGAAGATTTTTTATTGAGTATAATGAATATTTCACTGAGAATAGAATCTTCAAGAAAATAGCAGCTGTGAAGATGTGACAAGCATGTAGGGTTATATTCGTCCAAAAATTCTGAAACTTTTTACAGAAGTTACCAATGTGTGAGGATATTTTATAGAATTTTTTTAGATTTTTACACTGAGTATATATTTATAAATAAATTCTAAAATTTAATTATATTTGATTTGGTAAAAATAATCCTTACTAAACATGTAAGCCTCTCCTTCATCTATAAAAGGAGAGGTCCTGACCATGAATGATCATCCAATTTTTGAGAGTTGAAGAGCATAGCTTGATAGAGGGAGAATTATTAAAGAAGCTTGGAGTTTGGTTGTAATTCCTAGATCATCTTTTTGTAAGTCCTTTTGCCATTAATGAATTATTTTCATCTTTCTCTCCATGTATTTTTATTCATCTCTTCTAATTGTTTGTGTTATAATAATCATGGTTGGCTAAATCCTCGCTAAGGTGAGGATGTCGCCACCATCATTAGCATTTAATCTATGTTTTGACAAATAATTCCCTTATGAGCTAATTGATAAAATTTTTTTTTTATATTGATTAAAACGGTTTAATGGGTTATTGCCAAGTGATATAATCCATATTTACCTTGATCGAACAAAGTTTGCATATTCTAAATATTTGAACTCTTATGATGTATATTTTTTTAAGGAGACATCGATTAACGTAACATATTTAGTAATGTCTTTAATGTTGTGTGTTTTTAATAATCATTTGATTCATATATTATGAGATGGAAAAATTATTCTTTTTAATAAAAAAATGATGAATAACTTTTGCGTTGCTATTATTAAATCTTCATGAGTTGGTAATTCATAGTGAAATCTAGATCGAATGCTAAAGGTGGTGGTGAAATCCAAGCCTAATCTCTCTTAATAAATGTCATAAATGTACGTCTTGCTAATTTATCATTGTTTTTCATAACGCAATTTTATAAGCTATTTTTAGTTACCTTCGAAAAGTGAACGATAATCTAAAATCCCTATATTCCACATCCCGATTTGATACGGTATTACAAATACTCTTGATGAACTCTTCAATACTCTGATTTGTCAAACATAACGTGAAACATTCTCTACTGCAATCAAACATTACAAATAAACTTCTATGAAATATTATAATTACCCCATCGAAAAGAAAATACATAAATAACAAACTTGCGGTAGATAAATAACATTACTTTGCACCTTTTAACGCCCATAAATGACCCACGAGTTGATCTCGTATGTTGAAATGAGCCGTTTCATCTCTAATTTCTTTAACCTTCGCAATGTACTCCGCCATAGTATTAAGAGCATGAATTAGTTTAAGACTATATTCATCCGCGCCACCGTCTTTCTAAATTCCTGATCGATATCTACTTACCGGATGAAAGTATGACGTTTCTCTTCAACGATCATGTTATGCAAAATTATGCACGTGTACATAACGCTTCCTGGATCCAAAGGCTGCTAAAACCGTGCACCGTGAACCAATATTTCAAACCGAGCTTGTAGAACCCCGAAAGCGCGCTCCACGTTATAGGGACTTATCTCTCGATTTCACTCATAATCGAGCTCACGCAGTTCGATTTACCTCCATCTCAGGCTCACGCATTTTTTAACACTTAACACTCCAGTAAAAATTCCAACCAGCCCCACGAACTACTTAAAAACGTGGGTTGAGCTAAACCCAGAAAACGTTATTTAGTCAAAAACACCTGTCTCCCACTAACTCGTCAGTTATTCAGTCAACCGCCACTAACTACATTATTCGAAAAATGTGTTCTAGCACGATAAAGAGTTGTGGAGAAGCCTATATAAAGGAAAAGTTCCAGAAGATACAGAGGCCAAAAAAATTACTCGAACTTCTTATTTACGATATCAAAAGCATTTATATATTCTAGAGATCATTTGTAATAAAGATATCCACTCCAAGCAATAAAGATACTTTTACAAAAATCCTCCATATGAGGTCATGGTTTTTTACCTGTTCAGAGGTTTTTCACGTTAAAAATACCTATCTCCAATTCTTGCTTTATATTAAAGTATTTTTACAGGTTTATTAGTGTGATAGCTAATTCATAATCATATCGAGCTGCAGAATTTGGCCATTACATTTGGCACCGTCTGTGGGAAAGATTGTATTTCCACGATACCCTAAGGCAGTCTTTCACTATAATTTTCAATCATGGTTTCTTCCAGACGACAGGCCGCAGGAACTCAGCTTGAAATTTATGTGGATCCGGGACAACTCACCGAATTACGCGTGAATCTCAACGCTGAGGTAGAGAAACACGCCGAAATTGAACTTTAGTTGACAAAAGATCACGAGCTCCGAGAGAAAGAGCTCGATGCAGAGCGACAGGCTCGTTTGACAACGCTTAAATGGCACGAAGATTAGATGACGATGATGTAGACTGCACTCGAGGCTCTGGAAAATACTCTGCAGGCTTCTCCAGCCAGGGTCATGATCAACTTCGAGAGACCTCCCGCATTTTGGCAAGGGAAAGATTAGGACCTCGGGGAGCAACTAGTAAAGGTATTTCCAAAAATCTACCACACGGACTGTAGCTCTCCATCTATTTGGGGGGAGAAGTTCAATCAGAAGTCAGTCGAAGTCACCAGATTCCCATCTATCAGAAGGAAGACCAACGACCTCTACATCAAGTTCCAGCACGAGATTGCTTAAGTAAAGGTACGGAAACTCATCATCCCCTGCTAGCACGTCCAACGATTCAACCAACACGTCATTACGTCACACAAGAACATATGGATCAACTAATTAAGGAGCTGATCGAGGCACAAGTTCTGGGTACTACCGGCGATACCACAAAGTTACAAAGAAGTCTGATTGCCAAAGAACTATTCTATACGGAAATACCGAAAGGTTTCCATACTCCCCAAATTCACAAGTACAAAGGTACTGACCCAAAGAAGCATATACAGCAGTACCGTGATTCATTGGGGTTGTATTCCAATCTTAACCACATTCTTTGCCGCCTGCTCGCCACAAGTTAGCAGGAGGAGCCACTCTGATGGTTCCATTATCTTCCTGAGGAATCTATCTATACATTTGATCAGCTGCAGAAACAGTTCATCAGACATATGCTCACAACAGAGACAAAGAGGAGAACTTGTATTCTCTTATCTGTATTAAGCAGTCATAGGGAGAAAAGCTTGAAGACTTCTCAAAGAAATTCCTAGAGCTCACGAGAAAGGTGGATAACCTCGACCAAAAAATAGCTGTGACCGCTTTCACCAATGCTCTTTGGCTCGATTGCAAGGCCAAAGAATACTTCTTCCTAAATAAGCTTGCGACGTTAGAGGAGATGATCAACAAAGTTAATGGTTACGTCGACTTGGAGAGGATGATGTCAGAGCGACAAAAGTCTACTAAGTCTGCCCTTTCCACCAAATCCCCACCTACAGATCAAACCGGCGAGCCTAAGGAGGAACAAGGTGATCTGAAATGCACCAAGGGACACATTGGATACCCTCGGAGAAACGGTCTGCAAAACAAACCCGTCCTCCCAAAGCTGAATGTCCAAATCTCAACAATTTTCTACTGCTGTTGAAAGACACGCTCTACCGTGCCTCTCAGCCACTGAAGCCATCGAGAATCGACCATTTTGCCTACACCATAAGGTAAATCATCATTCTACTGACAATTGTTATAATCTACAACGGTTGCTCGAGCACATTTTTAAGGAAGGACGGATGCTCGAATACATTGTTGACCTGAAGTCATACCAAGATGGCAACTATAAGAAATAACTCAAAGTTGTTCAGATCAACGACGGAGCTGAGGAGAAGCATCTCTATTATATGTACCTTAGTAACATGATCAAAATCAACCAGATCACCAATTCTAACCGATCAAAGCACCGGAGGCTCTCAGAATGCTATGATCTTACACCTCAAGACAAAGAAGCCAAACTTATGCCCGACTCGAGCAATCGCTGACTCGGAATCTCTTTCGAGGAATGCGATATTAGCCATGTCAAATTTCTACTACATGATGCATTAGTCATAATTCCCAAGATGAAATAGTTTGTCATGCACACAATGATGATCGATACTGGAAGCCACTATCGACGTTATTTTCTTTGTGATCAATGCCAAGTCTCGCTACCTTGGGATTATGGGCCGTTGTTGGATACACAATATGGAAGCAATCGCTTCCACCTATCACCAAGTACTTTGATTTTAATACGACAACGGTATTTATGAGATCAGAGGTAGTCAAAAACTCTTTCGAGCTTGTAAAAATACTATATCTGCCATCCTAAATACTTCAGACAGATTGGCCGCATAACAATTACAAAAAATTGATCACCTCGATGATCAATCACCTACAGAGGAACCCATATAATATGTCAACATCAATGGACCTAGCAGAGGTACATTCACCGGAGCCAAGCTGGTTCAGTGTGAGAAAGATGTTCTCATCCAGTTCTTATAATTCAATCGAGACGTATTTGCATGGTCTTTCAAAGAAATACCCGGAGTCGATCCAGCCAATGCTTGCCACAAGTTAGCCATCAACATCAAGGCCACAGCGGTTAAACAGATATAACGATAACTTTTACCACGTATTCGAGATGAATTAAACGCCAAGATAGAGAAATTGATTAAAGTGGAATTCATTTGAGAAGCCAAGTATCTGGACTGGATATCCAACATTATCGTTGTCCCAAAGAAGAACGGAAATTCCACGTTTGTGTAGATTTTACAGATCTGAACTAACATACTTCAAAGGATAGTTTCCTTCTTCCTAATATTCATCAGATCCTCGATTCCATAGCAGGCCATGATCTCCTATCTATGATGGATGCTTCTTTAGGGTATAATCAAATCCCACTTCTGGAAGAAGATCAAGATAAGACAGTGTTGATCACCGAAAGTGGCCTCTATTGCTGCAAAGTCATGCCCTTCGAGCTCAAGAACGCAGGTGCCGCATATCAACGATTGATGACTGCTATGTTCAAAGTACACCTGTCAAAAATCTTTGAAGTCTACATCTATGATATCTTGTGTAAGAGAGTACAGTAGAATAACCACATCTCATATCTGGACACAATATTCAACATCCTTCAATCTTATAGAATGTGTCTCAACCCAGATAAATGTTAATTTGGGGTACATTCTGGCCGCTTCCCAGGACACCTCATCAGCAAGAAAAGGATTGAGGCCGATCCAGATCAAATCTGCGCTCTCCTTGACATGCCTTCTCCAAAGACATAAAAGACGTACAAAAACTCGCCGGTAAGATTATCGCGACCAATCGCTTCGTCTCAAAATCTTCTGACCACTGTCATTGGCTATTCCTATTACTCCACAGATGTACCAAACGAGGAAAGGTTCAGCCAATTGCGGAAGTCACATGGACACCCAAATGCGAAGTAGCTTTTCAGGATCTCAAAGTCAATTTGGGAGGTCTCCCATAATGAGTACCCCAGTAGGTAATAAGGAACTGATAATCAACCTAGCAGTCACAAATACTTTTCTCAGTTCGGTTCTCATTCGATAATCTACCCCAGTAGGTAATGAGGAAAATCAATAAACCAGTCTTCTTCATCAGCAAAATACACGCACAAGGAGAAACAAGGTACTCTAAAATTGAGAAACTTCTTCTCACCCTTGTTTACACTTCACAGAAACTCAAGCACTACTTCCAAGCACATTCTGTGAAAGTGATGACGAATTACCCACTTCGAGAATTTCTGTCCAAAAAAGAGAAGTCACGAAGAGTACAATAATGGTCAGTCAGTTTGGGCGAATATGATATCAAGTTTGAACAACGTCATTCCGAAAAAGGTCAGGCCGTTGCCAATTTTCTCATGGATTTCCCAGTGGAGCATCCCGAGTGGGAGGAGCACGACCCAGACCTTACCAAAAACACGGCAGAGAATCCAACCCACAGGCCATTCGATGAAAAAACTTACTGGATCACTACGTCATGGTGGAGGCTTCCCACAAATAGATCAGAAGGACCCGCAGGGTCAGAGATTGGGATCATTTTGATTACCCCTTCTAATAACAGAATTGAGAAATCAATCCGCTTGGATTTTGAGGCCTCAAATAATGTCACCGAATATGAAGCTCTCATCCACGGACTTGACCTCGCACTTGAGCTCGATGTCCCCAAACTCTCAGTTTACACAGATTTGTTTCTCATTGTTCATCATTATTCTGAGCAATACAAGAAGAACAGAAAGGTAATCGAATACGCAGCCCTCGTTGCAGATAAGATGAGTAAGTTTGCGAAAGCAACTCTCGAATATCTTCCTCAAAGTGAAAATAGACATACAGATTCCTTGGCATATCTAGCCGGGGTCTTGGGAACAGAAGCTCGATATCTCCAGATCAAAGTCATTTCAACCCCCAGCATTGATAGTATATCTGTATGTACGATCAACACTGGGGGCGATAAAGGGGGAGATGATGATTGGCAAAAGCCATTCTTAGCCTCCCTCGGTATTGATAACAAGTGCAATGAACCACTCCTAGCAGATCAACAACTCAAAGTGTTACACTACTCAGAACGGTATGCTTTTCCGCCACTCCGTTACAGGGCCTTACCTCAAGTGCCTCTCGAAGTCAAAAGCAGACGAACTGCTCTGCGAACTGCACGAAGGAACTTGTGGCTCCCATGCCGCAGGTTGGTCATTGGCGAACTGAGCTATAACTCAAGGAGTATTCTGGCCCAGCATGCGCAAGCAGGCAGAAGAGTATTCCTGCAGATGCGACACCTGCCAAAGACATGGACATATGATATGTGCCCCTACGCTTGAACTCCATGCAAGCAAGGTTTTCTGGCCATTCAAAAGATGCGCACTAGACCTTGTCGACGAATTCCTTAACTCTCCAGGAAATCGCCGTCACCTACTCGTAGCTACCGATTACTTTACAAAATGGGCAGAAGCAATTTTACTATGTTGAACCAGAGAAGAGGAGGTCATCTTTTTTATCTAGAACAACATAATCACTCGATTCGGGTGCCCTTATCTAATTCGCATCGATAACGGGTCCCAATTTGTGGGAGATAAGGTGGTAACCTTTTTAAATCACTACAATATCATCCACTCACCATCAAATCCATACTATCCTTAAGGCAATGGCCAAGCCAAAATTACCAACAAAATTATCGTGGATGGACTCAAAAAATGGCTTCACTCACAGAAAAAAAGAAATTGGGTTCGCGAACTACCTCACGCCTTGTAGGCTTATCGAACCACTCCCCGATAATCCATTGGGTGTACCCCATTCCTCCTTGCTTGTGGCACTGAGGCAGTCATTCCTTCTGAATATCATCATCCAATTCATGATTACGAGTTAACTGACAAGGAAAATGAATTTGAATTGGCTTATAACCTCAATATGACATATGAGACCAGGGAACGCACCATCACTAACCTATGTCGATATCATCATATGCTTGCCAAGTCGTACAATAACCGAGTCAGGAGCCGTACTTTCTAAATCAGAGATCTCGTCCTCAGAGAAATTCCTCAACATCGCAAAGAGCCTCACACTGGAAAATTAGCCGACAATTGGGATGGCCCATTCATTATCACAGGTCTCTCAGGCCTGGGATTATACTATCTTATGAAAAAAGTGGGAATCCCAATTTCAAAATCTTAGAACACTAGACGGCTAAAACGGTACTATCCTTAGGCGTCTTACTACTCTATTTCCATTATTCGCTGCTTATTTTTCAATTCCAAAAGTGAGATTTTTATTTCCATCCAATATAAATTCTGAACTTATCAATAAAAGTTTTTTTGAACAATGTCATTCTCTTCACGAACATTCGTCAACACTTTACAGATTTAAGCATAGATAATACTAGCTCACAATCAATCTTTTACAAGTTCAATCAAGGATATCACTTGATTGGCTTCTTTTACTACATCTTTGCGATTGTAGCAAGTGTAAAAACTTGTTTCACATCAAAGACTCAACCAAACAAGAGATAAGGTAAAGGTAATACCAGTCTTCATATTTTCAACTTCTTTGGATCATTTCAGTAGGCAGGATCAATGATAACACCTGGTTCAACTGAATCTTTACATTTCTTCGATTGTAGCAAGTGTAAAAACTTGCTTCACATCAAAGACTCAACCAAACAAGAGATAAGGCAAAGGTAATACTAGTCTTCATCTTTTTCAAGTTATTTAGATCATTTCAGTAGGCTGGATCAAGGATAACACTTGGTTCAGTTGAATTTTTACATCTCTGTGATTCTAGCAAGTGTAAAAACTTGTTTCACATTAAAGACTCAACCAAACAAGAGATAAGGCAAAGATAATACTAGTCTTCATCTTTTTCAACTTGTTTAGATCATTTTAGTAGGCTGGATCGAGGATAACACTTGGTTCAGCTGAATCTTTACATTTCTGCGATTGTAGCAAGTGTAAAAACTTGTTTCTTATCAAAGACCCAGCCATGCATAAGATAAAGCAAAGGTCATACTAGCTTTCATCTCTTTCAATATGTCTGTGACATTTTTATAGTTTAAATCAAGTTTCAGCTTGGTTTAACTCAACCCATTTCTACGATTAAAACGAATGTAAAAAAATTGTTTTATATCAAAGACCCTACCAGACACAAAATAAGGCAATTATCATACTAGCTTTTACCTATTTCAATGTGTCTACGATAAATACTATTTATTTTCAGGTTAAATTCATATTACAAAGGATTATTTTCTGCTAAGGGAGTGTCAGCAGCGATTCCCCACAAATCAAGAGGTCTCTCTTTCAGTTCACGGGCCACATAAGCTCTACCTTATTCTATTGATTCAATAGTTCAAGGGCCCAGTTGGGTCTCCATGGCGCCTAGACAGTTCCCTCGATCTATCTTAGCTCTACCGATGCATCCCTTATCCGACAAAGTTTTGAATAAGGTATCTCGTTTTGACTCAAGTCATTTTACTTTCTCTACAAAATATGCAGCAATCATCCTTAACAGGTCAGATCGAGATGCATCAGGTACTACCATGACTGCAAATCTCGCCTTCAACCTCTCGAGGCGTGACTCTAACCTAGCGTACTCATTCTTCTGTTCAATTATGTCCGTATCGACCTTATCATGATAGATTACATCTTCTTCCAACTTGGCAATATACTTCGCTGACTCAGCAAGGTTCATGGCTTCTAAGTCTACTACCCGAGCACGAAGTCTCCCAATTTCTGTGTTCAACTCTTCCCTTGCCGGTAGATCTTTCAATAAATCTTCTTTCCTCTTCACCAGCAATTCCTTTGCTTTGATCTCCCCTTCCAGAACTTTTTCCCGGATAAGAGCAACATCCAACTTATACAGGCATTCCCTCAAATTTGTATTTCCCTGCTGAACATTCCCTTGAATTTGAGATACGTCAATTTCAAGCTCTCTAATGCGACCTGAGTGACTAACTACGTCCCCTCAAACTAAAGGAGCCTTAACTTCAGTATTACATCCCCCTGAATGCTCTTTAGCCTCTGCTTCTTGGCATGCACAATAGGTTGCGCCAGTTCAGCTTTAAGTCGTGCAACCTTCTCGTTTAAGTCGTTGCATTTCTCGGAATTTTATATCTTTTGCGGGGAGAACTGTTTACAGATTTTTACATATGTGACATATATTTTCAACATATATCTCTGATCAATCGTTTACGTATGACATATATCTATAACATATAGAAATACCTCAACATATATGCATACATCTTTACTAACCTTCAGTATCCGAATTAGAATCGGCAATAGAGTCAAGTTTTCCCCTCACAACGCTGCTGTATTGCCACCTACGAGATCCAGAATCTTTTGCCCTCTTCAACCGTTTATCACTTTCGGATAACTCATTATCGAATCTCTTGATCTTTCGTCTATCTCTCTAAGTGTTCTCCAAATTTTGTGAAGTTGCAAAACGATTGATTGGAGACGAAGAAGAACTATTTATCCTTTCTCTTTCATGCTGCTGGCATTTATTGCACCTCGCACGAACCATCCTCGATTCCAAAATCGAGGCGTTCTTTCCACTCTCCATGTCAGACGCCTTATACCTTTTCGATAAAATAACATTTCCATCATTACAACTCTCCTCATTTTTTAACATATTTTTCCTCCTTATTTTCATATTTTTTTATTGACTTCCCCATACTCATGATGATTCACTCTGTACAATGTCAGAGTTCTATTTCCTTTTGCATACAAAACAAAACTAGAAGCTTCTGCATTTTTATATTTTTGTTTCTCTGTCCTTGTTTATCATACTTATAGTGATTGACGTTATTTTCTAAAACTGTACACATGTTCAAAACTATTCAAAATGTATGTTAAAGCAGTCTTAAAACTGATTCGCCTCTATAGAGGATCCGATTGACTTATATTATTTATGTTACATTCAAAACAACTATATTATTCATAAGATACACTTTACACAACATCAATCACAGCTTTGGTATCTTAAACAAACATCATCTAATCACATTATTCGTCGATCCTCAGATCTTCAAATTCGATCTCAATTTTAGCAATCAAACCATCCAACTTTTCTCGATCTACTGAATCCCTCACCAATTTGCAGGAGCATGCCTCATCAAAACAACGAGCATACTCACGAGGTCTCCTTACATTTAACCTCCAAGCACACATTCCCTCCCCAAAAGCTCGGCATTATAACCAAACGAGCTCAAAAATCCTCTCACGTACTTCAACAATCTTTATAGTCAATCGTCCTTCCACGGCGAGATGAATCCTCTAAAATTGAGTCGTACCATCATAACCTCTCCTATGTTTTTCTTTCAGCCTACCCACATTTATACGTTTCTCACATATCTTCCCCTCGAATACGTGATTTTTACCTTGAATCTCGTAGCAAAAACCCAAAATCTTAGAATCAATTATTTGAACTTATCCCCTCACTAATACAAAAACTAGTCACTGCACTCGACCTTACGCTACCACGAGTATTACCCTTTTCGACCTGTACAGCTCAAATTTCTACAATTACATATTTCCTATAATTTATATCCTTCACCTGTTAAACATAAATCATTTATATCAGCACGACATTGTCAGCACATATTCATCTCAGTTCGAGCAACATTACAACGTTGTTTCATCACTTATCAGTAGTTACTCAACATACACCTAACACAATTCAGTTCGATTCAAAGAAATTTTTCTATACGCAGTTTAATAAATATAAACTTTTATTCATTTCAAAGATATTACATACGATTTACAGATAACAAGTTTTTCAGAACATCGATCTCAGGAATACAATGAACTGTTATTCGATCAACACCAAACTCCAGGTACTTACAGATAACAAGTATCTTCCTGCTTGTTCAAAGTCGCAGGTCATTCAGGCACGCAGAGGCATCATGTCTTCCAGTTCTTCTTAAATTCAGTGGTTCTTCACCCTGACGCAAAGAAGATATTGGAACCAGCAAAGATCTTCCCTCACATGGCTCAGTTGAATCCCAGTCGAACCCTAAACAAAAACTATGCAAGCAGTAGATTCAGTGTTGGCCCCCACAAAACAAGATGAAGGTCTTCTGAGTGCCAGAACACGATATAAATGTATCAGCAGACTCCCACTTCTCATTCTCCTCCTCCACTGCCATCACCGCCTCTTCTATAACCACCACCATCAAAGAGCTGGTAGAGATGATGAAGGCTCAACCTTAAAATCCATGGCAACACAAGAAATCAGCATATCTGCCCCGCAAATGTACCTTTCTCTACATATGAAACCCTAACCCTGTCCTCCGTAAGGGTGCGGAGACAGGCCCAACGTTCCTTGCCTGTCAAAACAAAGACATGAAATCTCCACTTATAGCAGAAATCTTCCTCAGCTTCAACTGCGTCCTCTCCCAACAAGCCCTGATACGTCAGAGGAATAGGGGCAGAGATCGCCATTTCCAAAGAACGGCCACCAAAGTATTTCAACTTCAACCTCTGCGTTTCAGACGCAATCCTCTCATCAAAAACCATACTCCGAGTTTTCACCATCTTAGAAAAAGTTACGCATACAGGAATAGATCCAAAGATTTGCTACAGGTACTCTTTATATAACCCTAAATTTATTGTACAGGTACGTTTTCCCAAACGTTATCATTTATTACGGATGTGACTATTTAAATGCAACCCGTCACATACATCCCCATCATCATTTAATACCCATCACTTCCCAATATCACGTAACTTCCACCCAGTCAAAACGCCATCATTACTCCGTTTCAAATTTTAAACTTTTCACATAATTTTTCTTAACCAAAGCCACTCGTGACTTTGGTTGTGAGAGGGCGATTGTAGGGACTTATCCCTCGATCTCACTCATAATCGTGCTCACGCAGTTCGATTTACCTCTATCTCAGGCTCACGTATTTTTTAACATTTAACACTCCAGTAAACATTCTAACCATCCCTACAAACTACTCAAGAACGTGGGTCGAGCTAAACCTGAAAAACGTTATTTAGTCAAAGACACATGTCTCCCACGAACTCGTCAGTTATTCAACCAACCACCACTAACCACATTATTCGGAAAATGTGTTCTAGCACGATGAAGAGCTGTGGAGAAGCCTATATAAAGGAAAAGTTTCAGATGAGACAGAAGCCAAAAAAATTACTCAAACTTCTTATTTATGAGATCAAAAGCATTTCTATATTATATAGATTACTTGTAGTAAAGATATCTACTCCAAGCAATAAATATACTTTTACAAAAATCTTCTATACGAGGTCGTAGTTTTTTACCTGTTCAGAGGTTTTCTACGCTAAAAACACCTGTCTCCAATTCTTGCTTTATATTAGAGTATTGTTACAGGTTTATTGGTGTGATAGTTAATTCCTAATCATATCGAGCTACGAAATTTGGCCATTACACACATCTTTTCGGCATACTTCTTGCATCTTTGCAAAATGTCTTTCAGTATCGTTGGTCAGATTTCTTATGGTTTGAATGATTGTTTGCCATTTTGGATAAACATCGTCCACTAAATAATACCCCATTCTGTGCATCTCCATGCCTATCTGATAATTATATGGTTGTGCAACTCTATTTGATAAGTTATTGAAAAGCCACCCTTGATGAAAGACATTCACGTCGTTGCTGAAACTGGGGCCCCCAAAGAAAGCATGCCATATCCAAAGATCCTGCGGAGTAATTGCTTATAAAATTACCGTTGGATACTTCTTATAGCCGGTATATTGTCCAGCCCTCTCGGATGGATAATTCTTTCATTTCCAATACATGCAATCTAAACTGCCTAACATCACCGGAAAGCCTCGCGCTCCATTCACTTCTAATAACCCAAGTGTGTCGTTTGCGTTGGGTGATCTAATATATTAATCTCTAAATTTTGCGACGATTGTATGGTAAAATGGCTTTTAACTTAAATTAGCGGTAGACTCCCCAATTCGGATGTATTTGTCTTGGGCATCTTCACAAGTACCATAACATAGCATACGAAGTGCACACATTATCTTTTGGTGAGTTGACAAACCCAGCGTCTTAGCGGTATTTTCTTTTTGAACAAAATAATCGTTCGAAGAAAGTACTTTATCATAAATACGTTGATACACACCTTCGCTCATACGGAATCGGCGACGAAATGGAATACTTTTGTAAACCGGATTAGGACCAAAATAATTTCTCATAAGACTAAAATTCCCCAATGCATGATCACGATCTTTCCGCATGTCCTTTCTACCCATCTTACTACCACCCCGCTTACGTGACAATGCCGCCTTTTGCTCCTCCGACTTTTCCATTTCCATGAGAACTTTACTATACTCGTGCATCATCAAAATTTGTTGCCGGAAAACTTCTTCCGATCCGGACGACGATGAAGAAGATGATGATACCGAAGAGATCGTGATAGGTCGGATATGATAAACTTGATTGAAGAGCAAACAATTAGAAGATGAAATTATTGAGAAATACTCAAGGGAGTGATTGTTGTAAGAAATACTCAATGGAGGTTCACTCAATTTATAGTTGAAAAACTAGCCGTTGAGAGACTTGTGTAACAAGTTTTGTAGGAAATATAACCGTTGAGAGGCTTGTGTAACAAGTTTTGTATGGAATATATCCATTGAGATGGAGAATAGAAGTCTTTTTTTTGGCAGACTAAGCCACACAGTTCAAAACTATGCGGCATGACTAAACGGCATGGATGTAACCATGTGGTACTCTCTTAACGAGTTAGATATGTCGCGCAGTTATTAACTGCATGGCTAAGTCTGCCAAAAAAAAGAGCTTCCCTCCTCTTTGCACTTAGTTTTTTTTTCTTTTTTTCTTTGAGGCATTTAGTCAAATACTTAGTTTGTCTTCAAATCTCTTTACACTTTTTTTTTTCCTTTTTTTTGATGCATTTAGTCAAACACTTAGTTCAGGTTGAAATATATTGTGGCCTTCAAATTAAACACATTGCATCCATCGAGAATTGATGCAACACTAGGTACTTAACTTCGTAAACATCACGTTAAACATCATCGTACATAAACTTAAAACATAATAAGATCAACTTAACCATCAAAATACACAAATTATCTGAATTAAACTTAACATTCGCCGAAATAAACTTAACAGAAATAACATAAAACATTTATTTAACTAATACGGAAAATCCAATAAATAAATGCATACCTAAGCATGACGACCTCTGCTTGTTCTACGCCCGCGTCAGATACTATCTTTTAAGGTACACTATACCTCTAGCTCTGTCTCATACCTGATGGACATCTCAGATAGCTTATCTCTTGTAACTCGGATAATCTCCTATGACCATCTCAACTGTTCATCTATACCACCTGTGCAGTCAACATAGTACCTCGAATCCTCATATGTTGTATGCCGTAGTACAAATTTTTGCTGCCATAGCTCCTCTAGAGTATATTTGGCTGGACATGGCTGTTGGACCTCGATGGCTGGGAGCGGTATCCGTCTACGCTCTCCACCGGGTCCTGCCATATCTATGAACCATCCAATATCCTGAGAATCTGACGTCGCGTCCTCTCCATAGTTCTGAACCTAAGATGATTCACCTAAACTCGATGTTTGTGGCACACGTAAATTAGGTCTAGCTAGATCGTGCCCGAACATCTACACATTTTCAACCCTCTTCACTACAATGCAACCAATTATAAGGTTTGGGTGAGCATGCCTCCAATACGTCATAAAATCCACACCCTCAACAATATAGTTGCTTGCGTTCTAGAACTTGATTTCCTTTAACTGCGCCCATACAGCGGGATTGAACCGTGGGAACTCCATAATATTGGCAAGGGGGTCATAGGGAACACCATCTACCCCTGTAACCTGACGCACACACCTCTCTCCCAAATACCACAGAGTCCCGTTCTTGTACGGGACTAATGCAAATTGAACTATTTTTGTATTAAGAATTTTTACGTATTTTACCTCCACACGGATGGAATTTCTTGACCTCAACCACGGTTGCCAATTAATATTTTCTCTGTCCTTCCACTCGATCATGTTCCTGATCAATTCAAAGGAATGGTAAATTTCAGCTCCCGATTTACTCCTCTTAGTTTTTGACCACGCACCCATACAGGGATAAATATGTCAGAAGTTAGGATCCTCCACAATGTACATCCCCACTCTGCAGTACTCGTAAAACTCAAACTTCTAAAGCGACCAAAATCTATACAACGAGTTCATATCATGCCCATTCTTCTTCATTGATGCTAGGTCAAGTCCCCAGTACAATACAACCATGATAGGAGATCCCAATCGTATTTTGTCCCGCCTATAATATGCCCGTCTTCTACAGCGGCGAGATAACTGGCCGCAAATGAGATGCTGTCATTTGTAAAAAAATAGATTTCCCATCATATATGCAATAAATGCCATCGCGTACACAATATCCAATTGTAGGTTCCCTCAGATCCAAATCCCTCATATAAGTCTTCAAGAATACTAACATGATGTTCCCATACTTCATATCGTCGCTCGTAATCCCAGGAAACAACTTCTCAGCTTTATCGACGTTCGAATACTTATCGTCATAAGGGAGATTGATTCTCATTCCACAAGGGAGAGTTGTTAGCATCACAAAGTCTAACGGCGTAAAACCAAACTCCCCGCAGGGGAAATAAAATGTATGGGTGGACGGCCACCACCGCTCCAACACGACGGATGGTTCGCGAGAAACTCGTATCACTTCAATACCTTGTATAACGATCTACAACATATTATATTATTGCGGTTCTACATTCAAACACTAAAAAATACATTAGAGTTTCATTCAGGCATTTCATCAAGTATTTGCAACCCAAGGTTATAATACAAGAATTTCAAAGGAATCTTACTGGTTTGTCCTCCGATCCGGCACTAATATGAAGCCAATTCACCGAAAAGAGTATCCACTCGATGCAAATCTTCAAGAGTTGAGACGGGGTCGTCCACGGTGAGCAATAACGGTAAGCTACTCGTGAATGTGTCGTTACCCATCCGCGTAATTTCTTTGTAGGCATTGCGTTGGGTTTTGGGATGTTTGTTGCTTGGTCCGATGATGATCCTCCCGACATTTCAACGGTGTTTAACAATTGTTTATGGCGGTGATTTTTTTTTTTTTTTGGGTGGGTTGGGTGTTGTGTTTTTTGAGGGAAGAACAATGTGTAAATAAAATTAAGTGTGAAGAGGGAAAGGGGACGTGTTTTCTTGACAAACATAGCCGCGCAGTTATGAACTACGCAACATTTAAAATAATAATTCGAAGCCACATGTCTCACTCTGATTGGATGTTATGCCGCGCAGTTCTGAACTGCGCTGAATATGTAACTCGTTAAGATGGTGCCACGTGGTTACATCCAGGCCATTGATTCATGCCGCGTAGTTCTGAACTGCGATACCTTGAGTCGGTTTGGCACTGCTGGCTGGGAACCAAGGGTGGGTTATTGAAGGTAGGTTTGTGGTTTGAACCCACCTTACTGCCGCATATGCTCTTAGAGCACCTTCAAGTACAACAAAGTTTCAAAGAGGAGCCACATATTCAAAAGGAATGGAGCAGAGGGACGTTCTGCTATCTTTATTGAAGAAGAGGATTCCAAGAGCTACAATTCAATCCCTCAGTTCCGATCTTTTCTCGACAATCTTCACAAACCTGGACTGTTTCGATATCGTCCGCTGCTCCGTCGTCTGCAAATCATGGTTCGTCTTCTTCTCAGTTTCCCAATTGATATTGTTTTATTAGGAAATTTTGTTTAGTAGATACAATACATTAATTGGAAGTAAATTCTTATGAAACCCTAATATTAGTTGTAATTGAAAGCATTCTTATGATTATAGTCGCCGAATAATAAGTATAGGGTAGTAAGGGTAATGGCTAAAAATTGTGTTGATGGAGGAAATGAGGTAAATTTGGGGGCTTCCCCTTCGTATGCCCGAGCAAGAGCCGAGGAGAAGAAACAGTTCGAAGGTTGATATATCCTTTTTTACGTGTGTTCCGGGTAAGAGAGGCGAATGTCCTTGAATTTCAATTCCAACTTTAACATTCAGCATTGGAATCGATTTTACCCTTCTTTGCTTAGTTACAAACTTGCAAAGATAGATTAAAGAGATGCCCGCCTACGAGCAATACACGAGTCTTAATGGTGTAGGAGTTTGGCCCTGAAACTTGAAAACAAACTATTGGGCTAGTTTGGGTTTGATTTCTGGGCCGGGAATGAAATTTTGGAAGAGGGGCTGAGCGGCCAAGTAGTGGAAATTCTGGTTCAAGTTTATTCCAGATTCATGAAATGAAGTTTCAGACTTCTTGCAATTGTCTTGGTAGACATTGATTTGTCTCAAATGAATTCCAGAATGAAATGTTGATTGAGGGAGATGGTTATGATTTTTGCAGGGATTACCAAAATTTTGCAATCATTGTTAAATTGTCGTCATCTTACTTAGGATTGTAGAAGTATGCAATCGGCAATAAACATAAAGGATTGTAGCAAGAAGGAGAATTTTAAAGTGCTGGCTTTAGATGGCAGTCAATCAAATTTGGAGATCAACGAAAGAAGAAGAGGGACAAAAGCAAGAATGCATGATGCACCTACAAGCTACAGTTCCCGTATTTGTGATGGAGAATGAGATGCATCATCTCAACTTGAAGTGGGGGCAACTTCACACAAAGTAGACAGATTGAGGGAGATCTGATCAGATTCATGTAAGGTGTTTTAGAAGACGCTCGTGTCTGATGAAGATGTTAGTACTGCAGTCGGGTTTTTAATGGTCAAAAGTGATGATTTATCTATGGTCACAGAGGTTGAGCAAAGGGAGCTCGTAGAGGATACAGAGGTAGACAAATTATTGGAAGAATTTCCTTCGTCAATAGGTCTTTGACTGACGCACAAGTGGGAGTTGATGCAGGTACGATCGATGATGATAAGCTATTTCAATATTTTCACGGTATGAATGTTTTGCCATGTGAGATTACTGATGTGATTGAACATAGTTCCTTGGTTGTTGAATGAGGAGAGATAATTGACAAATTGCAAAAAATGAAATGAGAAGTTGCTTTTCAAGGGAAGTAATGGAGTTGATTCATGAAGTTCTGCCTTAAAGAATTCTGGGTTGATGAAGTAGAAGCAGGACAATAAAGGGGTTGATGCCATAGAAATTGGACAAATTAAGTTGAAAAGTAAGAAGAAAGCTTGGGAATCAAAGACCCAAAAAGAGGTTATAATTGAAACATTGGGTGTGAATAGCTGTAGTACATGACTTAACGTCGGCGAGGTCTTTCCTAACGAAATATTTCTTGCATAACGAAGGTGCATAAGTTTGAAGTGCACCTTGACTTTGATGTGGCATTTTGGAAGATGGAATTTCCTTGGTGGACTTTGGATTTTGCTTTTAATCTTTTGTATTTAAGATTCCTATACCTATCATTGTAGGTATGGATAGTATTGCTAGTTGCTTATGTTTGTTCTCCTCTTTAATAGTATATTATATGTCATTGAAAGCCCAATTTAGCAAAATAGAATAAAAGTTGACATCATGCTTAAGGAATTGGTCTTGAGTTGATTACTGGATTCTTAGGAATTTGAGTGAAGTAGGTGAGTAGTATTTGAAGGAGTGTTAGCATTGTATGAGATGCATGAGAGCACACTCCTTTGGTTGCAACTGTTACACATTTTCCGTTGTTTACGGTGTATGGTTTGGTGTTTATGCAGTGGCAGGTCATCTTTGACCAGGGTGAATGAAGAATGTCAGAAATGGACAAGAGGGTTGGTCCGGCCATGAATGGCCTTTGAATTTCCGGATTCCACTGACTGCTAGTTATCAAAAAAGATGCAGGTCAAAGAACATGCAATCGGAGGAGTTACTTTACATCTATCTCTTCTAGTTGGCAAATCAGCTAAGAAACAAAATGACTACCTGTGCAAATTGAACTAAATGTACAACCATTACCGCTACTAGAGTACTGGACAAGGAATTTTTCACAGTTCATGAAGGGTTGCTGTACATATTCTTGGAGAAGTCTTATTTGGATGAGGAATCTTAAGCAGATATCTTAGCACTTAACAGAAATAATGAGCATTTACAGTTTTCACTGGGTTTTAGTCCATGGAGTGGCAGATATTATTGCCTTTATACTAAGTATTTATAAAGAATCCAATACTTTTCCTTGTTATTTTACATTAGAGTTAGTTGATCTATGAATAAATGATTCTGAGGGGATTAAGCATCATAAAATTTGTTGTATATATTGTTCCTGTTGTAAATTTGTGTGGTCTTCCGCCTAACTGCAGTTTTCTCTTAAAGCTTAGAGTGTTTCATTCGCTAAAAGAGAGAGTATTTAACGTAACGCGGACTTACAGTAGGAATAGAACATAGTCAAACGGAGATGAAAAACTACAGTGAGAAGCTGACTATATAGTGATAAACTGTTATCTTTATAAGAGTGGGTTGCAACTTAAAAATCAAGGAGTGAAGTAGGCAAGGGGCAAGGAATGTGTAACATTGCTTGTTGTTCTTTTATAAGGATTTCTGGAACGTTATGATGTATATCGTAGTATCTGTTACAATTTGGTAATGATAATGCCACGTCCATTATTGAAAATCTTTGATAGGCTGGATATGACAGAATCTATCCTGGGCAAAATCTCGCCATCACACTGTATTGGCCTTGGATTGGTAAAACTCCGCGAGATCGACCGAGCTCTTAGATGTTGTCTTGGGATTGACGAGTTAGACTTGGTAAGAGTTTTTCAATAGATTTCACTTATGTGGTGGTGTGGAGTGCGAATGGTTACACTGCACGTGTTTTGCTCCAATAAGAATTTAAGTGAGTGAGGTGATTTTTAAGTAATTTGTGGTGGATATTTCACCACCTTAGGGGAGAGAAAAAATCAACCGTTAAAAAGCTAGGTGCCTTTAGGGTGCTAGGCGGTGTGGAGTGTTTTGGCTGGTTCTTTACTCGGTGCCATTTGGGTAGGTGTCCAGGTGTTGTGGCCATACCTGTCTTAGAATGTGGTTGTTTTGCAATCTCGAGGTGGTGTGGGTGTTTCAAATTCTCACCCCTTGGTGAAGTGATGATGGAGCGAGTTTTAAGACTCGGTATGGCTATCTGCACTCTCACACCGTGCTATTGGTGAAGTTCTAATCTTAGAGATACTTTTATCACTCTTTATTTTATCCTTTGCAATGTAAATATCTGGAATCTGGATTCATTACATGATTTTGTATGTAAAATTGAGTTATTAATTATGAGTAATTATGAAAAATTAGTGAATTTGGATCGGCCTGGATTGCCAAGTTGGACTGGGATCATTTGGATTGGACCGGAATCGGCCAATCGTGGTGCCAAATTGAGGCTTTCAACCATGGCCAGGTCACAATATTTTAAATCTTTGTATTAGTGTGGGCCAAGAAATGCCATGATATGTACTCATTGTTTTTGTTCCCCGCCGCTCTTTTTGTATATATGACAGATTTCCTGTGTGATTACTTAGAGACATCGTCAAGAATCGAAGATTTAATTTTTAGTTAATATAATACTCATCTCTAAAAAGAGAGTATATAACAATTATGCTGATAATATTCACTAGATACATGTCCTCTAAGTAAAATTGAGGCTAGTAGTAGGTATCAACAAGGATGGAATTAGTTTGCACTTCTATTTGTAGCTTTATCAATCTGATTCTATTTGGCATTTTTCATGTCGTTTTCTTATTCTATCGCAGGCATAGTGTCGTCCAAACATCTAATTTGTTGCAAGTGCAATATTACAAGCAACTACAAAGTTCCCTAAGCCTTTCTAGTGCGTCTTCTAGTTCGGGAACACCATTCAGACTGAGCCTTGAAAAGTTTGCTATGGAACAACATAGGAATTCCTTAAAGAAAGGCTCTATTCATATTGATCAATGGTCTGGACACTCTATTAGGTACTTTTTTGGACTCTTGGTATCAAATTTCTGCTTGATATCTTCCTTTTCCCTTATGATCCCGGTTAGAAAATCTAACACTCTAAGTAACTAGTTCTGAAGTGTTGAAGACAAGACGTAAGTGCGAATTTAATATATGCAGTAGTTCTAGAAAGTAAAAAGTTCATTTCAATCTGTGTAACTTGGACACTCCATGTTTGGAAAAAATCTGTGTCCACACGTTTCAAACATTCCCACATAACGACACACCAATGGGTTCTTGCATATATTATTCGAAGTTTCCAGTTTCTGAGGCATAGTTAATCCTACTAAGTTCTATCATTGTTCTTATGTTTATTATCTTGTAAATTAACTTGCTATATGTTTATCCTATTGATGTGTTTGTACAATTTTATCATAAGTTTATTGTCATAAATATATGTATGCAAATAATAAGACAAAATATGTGAGAAGTGAAAAAAGAACATGTTTCTAAATAGAAGGTCGTGTTTGCGATTTCACTTATTATGAAATTGCCATGTCCAACAGCTCATACTCATATGAGCTCATATCAGGCACCGGCATAAGTACTTATGTCAATGTTACATTAATTTTTACAAATGTGTAAAGTCGGACTATGTAAGTAACACTGTTGGATCAATTGTTTTTTCTTCATAAAGTTAACATGTCCATCTGTATTATTTTTAATTCTACTTATCTAGCCTTTTTGCCAACTTCATTTCTAATTAGAATTGACCAGTGCCGAATGAAGATGGGAATGGTTCTTACTGGTGTTGGAGACAAGGTACTGACTATCATTCTTTATTACCTTGTATGTGGGGACTTCATTTAGTCTTTCTTACTAAAATCTAATTCAAACTTGTATATTTTCTACAATTTTTATTGCCAATAATGTAACTATTATGAAGTATGAGAGATTCAACTGGTAGCTCAAAACAAGACAATTTGACTATTGTTTGAGAAACAATTAAGTGATTAGTAAAATTATGAAAAATGGTATAAAGAAAAATAAAGAAAATTAAGACAAAGTAATACGTGAGGGGAGTGTTGGAGTATATAGTATGTATACTCCTTTAGTCCCACACTGGGTAGTAAGGGAGCTAGTTCAGTGATCTCCAACTATATAATTTTAGGCTATTTTGTGATATAATGATCAATTTGAGTAAATAATAAACTCTCCTATTTTTTTTTTGTTGAATGTAAATTTTATTGATAATAAGAGCACAACACTCAAACACAAGCACAAACAAGAACAAATAAAATGCCTCAACATGGGGCCAAAAGAAGAAGAAGAAGACAAAAGTACAACTCTACACCAAGATCCTCAAGTAGATCCCGTGATAGTCTCCCTCCATTTAATATAAGCGACTCAAAGAAGGTCTCTGTCATATCCGTCGCGGCTTTACTCCACCAGAAAATTAAAGCTTTGATAGAGACCAAGACTGGAGATATTGACTTCTCCTTCCCTTCAAACTTCCCCACAAATTCGTTCGAGCCATGTAGACCATAATACCGCGAACGGTAAACAACGAGGCCTCTTGTCTTCCAACTTTTTAACAACTCCTTGACATTCCTAAAATGCGGCCACGTCATACCAATCCCAATACCCAAATCAATCCAAATTTTCTCGGCAAAAGGACAAAAAAGAAAGAGATGGCCAATGGGGGTCTTTTTTACACATAACAAAAGTTAACCACTATAACTTTGCGCTTACGAAGATTGTCAATGGTAAGGGCTTTATTCAAAAACAACGTCCAAGCAAAAAAGACCACTTTAGAAGGTAGCTTGAGAAAGAAAGAGGCGTAGTATGAGTTGAATTATCCAAAGCCTTATAGAATGTCTTCATAGAGTACACCCCTTTAGTGCATTCAACTTAAGTCCCTGGATGATGGTGAATGCTAGTAAGCTCTCCTCTTATTTATATCTACAGAATGTTCTAGAGAGATTAGTTTTTGTGAAAGAAAAGAGCTGGTTGCACATTGTGTAGAGGCTCCACACTTTATCAGTTGTGCTGCAAGGTGTACACAGAAGCCTTTTCAAGTCCTCAAGAGAGTTGAAACAGGAAGATCTTTTGTCTCCATTGCTGCGTATTATAGCAAAGGAGGTTCTATGCAGGGGTTTGCAAAAGGAGTTTGAGATAGGCAATACTGGTTTCTATGCTGTTAGAAGAGGTGTAACTCCAGTTACACATTTATTGTATGTAGATAATTTTACGGTCTTCTTAAATGGGTGTGAAAGCTCTCTACATGGTCGTATGTCTGATTAGAAAGTTAATTAAGCTAAGTCCGGTAATGCGATCCATGATGGTCCCTATTTTAGTTTCAGAGAGAATTGCGAAACTCTGCATACATTTTTTTCTGGGGAGAATTTTAAGGTAACTCAAAGAAGTGTTGTGGGGGGTTGTTCTTGGTGTCGATCTCTAAGGGACATTAGTGAAGGTTTTCTCTAGAAGAAGGCATGGCATCTGAAGTATGGACAGTCAGCTTGGGTTGTTTATTTTGTAGAAAAATACTTTATTGGTTCTCATCCTAGGAGAAGGGTTGCTTTTGCATCAAGATTCTGGAGACAATTGGAAGTGTTTTGATGATGTGTAAGATAACATTGCATGGAGTTTGGTAGGAGAGCTGGATTTCTGGAGGGACAGCTGGACAAGCCAGGGTTCTCTAAAAGATATATTTGATGTTGAGATTATACAAGACATTAAAGTCAATGAAGTTATAGAAGGTGAAGTGTGGCACTGGGAGATATTAGAATGAAAATCCCTGTAGATTGAAGAGTAGTGCGGGTAAAAAGGTTCTTCATTCCAGATAAGAACGATTAGGCTGTATGAGCTCTGGAAACAAAAGGGGACTTCACGGTAAGATCTTCTTGGAAGCTTATTAGAGAAAAAAAGAGTTCAATGCAGTGGCAGTTGCTAGTAATGTACAAATATCTAATGTTGCTCAGGCCGCAAGATGTCAATGCTGTGCACAATCTCAATTTTAAACAATGGGGCATCGCTTTTTGCAGGGTGAGGTAGCTATTTCAGCGTGGTCTTATTTCTCTGCCATGATGGACATCCATTATTTTCTTTTCAAAACATTTACTCCAGGGTGTCATCATGATGTACTAAAGCTTCTGCAAAGTCTAAATTTGGAGTGATGCTTGGTATGGTCCCTGCTTTGATCTGTTGGGAGTTGTGAATGTCTAGGAATAATAAAATATATGAGGAGGTGGCGTGGAAGGCACAAAGGATCATTAAGTAGGCTATCCAAATGTAAGGGAGTGCTCTCAGAGTTTCAAGCCCACTGTTTATGCGAAGGATGGACTAGCAATACAGGTGATGGGTTTACATACTATGAAGACTACAATAAAAGACCAAGATTGATTATATGGAGGCTTCCTTCTAGAGGGTTGTATAAACTGAACAACGATAGGGCATGTAGAAGGAATCTTGGCATTTGTGGTAGAGTGTTTAGAGATCGCTAGGGCTCTTTTGTACTTGGTTTCTCTGTTTGGTTGAGACAAGAGACTAATATCTATGCTAAAGTCATGGCTTTGATTGCGGGTAAAAGGTTATGCAAACAGAGAAATTTTTTATTCTGTGAAGATGGAATTAGATGCAAAGGTTATAGTGTTATGGAGTCCAACAGGGGCATCTGTACCTTGGACTTTAGCCAATCTCTGGAACGAGTTCCTTGATTACAAAGAGATGAAATTTGGGATAGAACATAACATGAGGGAAGATAGTAGTGTTGCTGATTTTTTTTTGCTAACTACGGGGTAGATGGCATTTTGGAGATTTTTCATTTGTCGAGTAATCTTCATCCTCTTCTTAGGCATTTTCTCTTTTTGGACTGGTTTCGGCCAGCTGAGAGAGTTCATTCAGATATTTGCTTGTGTTCTAGGGAGCAGGGCATCATGTCCTCTTCCTCTTCCTGTTATGTATTTTCTTCTATCCAATTAATAAAATGGTAGAGGTCGTCCTACCTCACCCCTCTCCCCCCAACCTTACCGACACATACACACACACACACCCCACTACCACCTGGGAGTGTATTAAAAACCTGTAATCTATATTAGATAAGTACCTACTATGGTTTTTCTTTTTCTCTTTACATTTTCCTTACCATCTAAAACTCTTAGTAGTTTAACCCCTAAATCTTACTTCGACGCAGGAACCTTTTTCTTCTACCAAAATGTAATATCTCCGTCTTTTTTGTGTGTGAAAAAAATAGTTATTTATCTCATCTACTATCTATTTCCTTTATGTTTGTGAGAGAACCTTTGAAAGTTGAAACACTTTCTTGAATAACGGTTAAGCTGTGATTTATATTATCTCTTTAATTTCTTTCAGATTGCTTTTAAGATGTTAATTATGGTGTCAGATAAGACAGTATAATATGCAATTAATTCAACTACGACGTGGTGCTAGGTTGTTCGTATCTGGTCATTGGGAAGCTACAAATGCTTAGAACAGTATTCTTTTCCAGACAACCTCCCTTTAGCTGACTTCGATTTTGATGAGAGCAAGGTGAAAGTGAAACTTGGAATTTATTTTCGATGTTTCTTATGATATGATGCTTCACTACAAGATAGGAATAAAAAAATGTTTGGTATATTAGTGAAAAGACGTACAAATAACTAGATGACTTGCTTATAAAGTAATCACACATACAGTAAGGCCTCTCTAAGTAACCATTGGGACCACCCCAAAAGTAAAAAATATGATGTATAGGGGTTATTAATTTAGAGTGGTTAAATATAGGAAAGGTTAATGCTGTAGGGATTACAAGATAGTAATGATATAGAGGGTTTATTGGCATAGACTTAGCGTAATTGAGATAGATGTCATGGCATCTCTCTTGGGCATGTACATAAGCCAAATATTTTGTGCGAGGCAGTCCTCATGTGACTGGTGGACATGTGATGGCATTTTCGTCATATCTTTTTGAAGTATAAACCAAATCAGGATTCAGTATACCTGTTTTAATGGCCAACATATAGTTCAGGCCATATAGATCATATACTCTGAGAGCTATGTTACTTGAAAGTGAAGCGGGTACGGGAAACGATGCGAGAAGCGGAAACGTGAAACGTCCATTATTTTCTATACATGATTCGGGAAACAGGAAACACATGCAAGGTTAAATCCGACAATTGAAGCGAACTGTGAAGCGAAAAAGGAAACGAGTATTGAAACGTAACAAAACCGAATTAAGAAACGAGTAAGAAACGAGTAAGAAACGTAAAAGAAAGCAAAGAGTGATACTTTTTATAGTAGAGAGATCAATATACAAAAGCAATACTTGTTAACTTTGACAGAAGAGAATAATACGAAAGGTTAATTATGCTCAAGGGGTTCCTTTCTTGAGGAGATTTCGTTATAAAATGGTATCTATAAGTTTTTGTGTTTTGTGTTTTTTTTCCCTTTGTGGGTGTAAGAGCATCAAATCACGTATAAGACCATTGTTCCACATTCGCTTTGATATACGAATTACAAAAAGTTGGCCAAACCGAATCAAAAAATGAATCACGCGAATAACAAATCGAATCATCAACGTTTCCCAGCCGAAGCGAAATGCGAATCACAAACCGAATCGCATCCGTTTCCTAAACGAGTTTCCTGCCTGCAACATAGTCTGAGAGTATGCAACATAGTCTGAGAGTATCAGCGCGACTTTGAAATTTTGAATATATGTTAATCTGCATATTGTAATGTATGTACCTTCCTCCGAAATTTTTCATTTTTTCAGCACATTCATCCGGATAGAAATCTTGCTTAATTATCATTATCCCCACTTTGTAATTATGATCACTGGTTACAAACCATATTTAAATTTATTCACCTCTCTCTTGTGAAACCAAAGCTTTCTTTTCTCCATCCCTCTTTACTCTTGAAGCAATTATCTCTCTTTCAATCTACTTGTCCCCCTTCGGCGATATTTAGCCTTTTCCACTATGGAAACAGATTGATTTAGGTGTAGGAAAGCTAGTAGAGGAAATCTAACGAGTATCCATGCATGTGGAATTTATGTTTTCAAATGCTAGATGTTTGGAAGCAAAGAGAGCAATGGTGTTTATCGGGCTGAACGTGGTAGTAATATAGGCGACCAAGTCGATGAATATAATCTCCAGTTATAGAATGACATAACTGATGAGTTATGTGGTGGAAAAAGGATGCATTGTTGAGAATCAAGGTAGTTAATCCCAATTTTACACTATGAACGAACTCACGGAATTGCCAAACAAGAAATTGAACAAGAGCGAGAAACTAAATCACATACAGAGATTTGCCTGGAGTAAGGAAGTGGACAACCCTTTCGGATAAAAAACCACTCCCCGCACGAACAATCTACTAATCAAAGATGAAATCTTACAATCACTTAAACTTTCTCAAAGCTTTTTATGTAGTCTCCCAAACCCTAGCTTTCTCTCTCTAGAATTAAACTCACATTAGCATTAACATTACCAAAAAATACCCTAAGTATCCCTTATATATTGGGAAATATATTACATGAGTGTAGAAGTCAAATTACGCGTCACGAGGCAAATTTACGGTGACCAAACGACTTTACTTTAGGTGAAACACGTGTTCAGTTCGAATTGTAAAGGTCCTCGTTCGAACTGAAAACCCAAATAATGACTAGCTAACTTTCTGCCTCAAATTTCCCAGTTTCAGTTCGAACTGAAAGTCCAAAAAACAACTAGATTTGTTTTTTCTTCGTTTCTTCGAATCTATTCGTTCTATAAACACATCCGAACTCCAATTCGATTTCATACTCACCAATTTCCCATTTGGAATCAGAATCACCGACTTCTCTGTAACCCCATCTATCATATATCATATCTCAATAATAAATTGCTCGTACTACTACGACCTTCATTCTCAAAGACCCACGTACGAAATTTCACAATCTTCAACAAATCTCCTTGAAATTTGTAATGTGAGGTTCCCGTAATTTCACCCATCTTCAAAATACCACATTTGTAACAATGTCAAACCGAACTCTTCACTCCAAAAGCTATCGTACCACACAAATCCATGTGTCGATGTATTTGATTTAAAAAAAATCAAAACATCGTCTTGCAAACTTTCAAAGTTGCACCATACTTCCGCCTTTCCAATCAAATGATGCAATAAGCCATTGCCATCTCGATACTTAAGTAGCTTTGGTATAACAACACAAGTCGTGGTTTTTTCCATGTCCCTAATGTATCCGTCATCTCAAGTTCACTAACCATGCAAACTGAACAAGAACAACTCCATAGCGCTAAGCTACAACCAAGTTTTCCTTGAATACTAGATACCTAGTATTCATACCATCGTCTCACAATTCCCACATTGTGAGAATTTTTTGGTCTCGTACAATCCATGACATACAATAGTAAACAAAACACCAATGAGTTAGACATACCTCCACCTCATAGTGCATGCATAATCAATACTCATGCCAAGGATTAGCCAATATGTCGTTCTATCCCTTCATTGAGATAACCGCTCCTATGGCTCTTCAATCTCACCCATGCTAGAACTAGCATATTATCCATACTCTAGGAAAGGATAACCCACGAGTTCTTAAAACTCAAAATATAAACAGTGGTGCATGTCTTGAACACGCATATGAACTTTCATGTATGAGCCCCATACCGTCTATTCACCCGGTAACTATGTGTCCATGTAGTCGACTCACATACCCATCTTCAACAAGATCATCATGAAGAAATGTTGGCTTCATACCTACAATCACTAGATATAAGCCGATTTGCCATCACAATACAAAATAGCTTCCCAACCGGTGAAACAAACATCTTGACATAAGCACCCGTTTCTTGTGGAATAACACTTTACCACAAGTTCCATCTTGAACTGCATTGTACAAACTTGTACTCGTTTAACTTGTAAACCAACGTGTGAAGTAGAGATTTCTACCATCGGTAATAGGATCACATCCCATACCCGTCATGACGATTGAGATCCGATCTCATCGTCATCCATAACAAGCTCCCACTTGCCCGTGACCTCGCCTTGTAAAGCCACCTTGTAGTCCTCACCAATACTGGTTAACCACAAACAATGTCGGGAGTAACGATAACGGGCCGCATGTCTCGAAACCTTGGTTCTTCTTTTCATAACAATCGGAGGAGTATACAGATCTCGTTGGACCTTTTGAACCAATGGTTCCAACACCATCTTTGCAAATATTTTTACATACGTATTCATCCACTTTTTTGGTCTGCTTATCCATGTCTTTGCACAAGTCATCATCATTGGATATCACATTAATAAATTGGGTAATTTTCCGATTATTCGCATCACAAGATCGGTCATCAAATCATCACAAACATATCCAATGAACATGCACAAACTAGACATATAATATAGTAACGATCTACAACTAGAATAGACAAAAGAATTATAATTGATTACCTTCTTTTTCGTCCAAGTAATCTCATCTTATAGTCCAAGATCCAATGCATAACAAGGCTCTATATCAACCGCTCAATCGTTAAAACTACCGTATCCGCCCAAAACTGTTTTGACAACTCGATGAAACATCTCATACCCCATGACCACACTTTTAGCCACACCAACATATTGTGGTGTCATTGGGATCTCCTCAAGCCTTTCAATCCCAATAGATGCATCCAACAAAACAAAACCATTATCGCAAAATCGATTACCATCACCATCACCATCTGACCCAAGACGCTTCAACATTGAACCCGTCTCAATCTCAACCTAAGCTATCTATCTCACGAAGACATCAAACCAGTCCGTTTCATTCTTCAAGAAATGTATACTAAGCTCTCGCGTGGAATTACCAATGACAATTGCAAAATCATGAAATCCCCCGTTGGACTAACTCTAGTCGTTTCCTATACATCATCGTATAAGTGGTTCGATCTCATATTCCATTTTTTTCTCTTTCTAGAAAACCTAACCTTCTTTTGCTTTACCAGTCTTCTCAAAGAATATATCTATCAATTTTAATTTTCAAGTTTTCCCCTCGAGAATAATGCTTTCATCCTATATTTGCTTCCGTGACCAAGTTTCTCGTGCCATGCTCTAGAATCCACTATCGAAGTAACGACACTAATAATCTCGTCATTAGCGTCAAACATCTATAAGTGCACATTTTTTCTTTTGTCCCAAGCCAAGACAATAACATCCTTTGTGATCTCAAAAGCATCATCGCCGAATAACCAAAATACCCAAATCCGATAGTTGGCTATACAAAATAACATTTCTAGCCACACTAGAAACATATCGTACTATGTCCGAATTTAACAATCTTTGTTGCTAATTTATTCCGAATATTTATTTAATCTACTATGTGATGATACTTAACATAGCTAGACAATCCGTGTTTACCCGACGTAATTTCTAACGGAACATCCAAGTCTAAATTCGGCTTCACACAAGCATCATAAGGCAACCAATATGACTAAGTCTAAGTACCATGAATCACATTACATGGTTTATCCCAAATTTCACAAGTCATATCATACAAATCATTAGAAATAAAATTGGAGGTATTATCGAAATTTTTATCTTCCCCAGAAAAAGCCATCGAACTTCAATTCTCCTTATGACCAACTTTACCACAATTTCAGCAAGACCTTGTTGATTGCAATTCCATACCTTTATACGTCTTTTGCTTCCATTCTCAATATGCGAAACTCCTTCCTCTAACTTCAACATTCGGGTAATCACCCGATGGTAACAGCGAAGCTCCAAGAGGTATTACACGAGAATCTTCACCAAATATTTTAACTACGTCGCTGAAAGTAACCCGCTTACGAGAATTTGAAATACTTGTAACATGTTTCTGGGAATTTAAATTACTCGAAGCTGAAAATCTGAACATCTTTGACAGTTTGTCCATTATCTCTACGACCGTACTCACTTTAGGTAATTGAGAAGAAATAGAACTTGCTAGTGTTGAACGAACTTTGCATAAAACATCTCGATCTAGAAGCTCCCACTCCAAACGATCCATATCGGTCGGCTTCATCGAAATTCCTCTTAAGGGTCGTGACTTTGATGCGAGAAGTTCACCCGATTGACAATTCCGATCATCATGAAGTCCAACCGAAAAAAACCAACACCACCTCAAAACCAATACCCCGAGTCCAACAAATTGAGGAGTGGGGTGTTTCGCCAATTTGTTCGGCAGCTACGAAAAAAATTATGGGATTAAACAATAAGTTATTAGCCATTGCAAAATTGCGGGTTTTACCAAAATCGACAAATTCGTTGATTCGCGAATCGGAGAGGGTTTCGGCGAAATTAATCAAGATGTGCACTCCGACAAGAAGAGTGCACAAAATCAGTTATCGTGGTCGCTAGAGGAAAACTCATCGGCCGAAATTACAGTTTTGAGGTCAGAATCGACGGAGATGACGAACCTATCGTAATGAGATGGCGACAAAACGACAAATTTTTTGGAATTTGAGATCACCGGAGTGATAAAAAACTTCATGGGTATCATTAGGGAGGGTGTCGAGTTCCTAGCAGGCACAAAATACGGCGAAACAAATCAAGCTTTATCGCCTATTGAGATCCAGTTCGTTGGGGAAATCACGGTAAGTAACTCACAAAACGGAGTTATCGGAGTTGATGTATCGGCTTTTAGAACGAAAGGGAAGGGTTTTGTAGGTACAAAAGGCCTGAAGAGCGACGGATTGAAAGTAGGGTTTCGGTAGGTTGCGGAGAGAAGAATCGGGGAAGAAAGGGAGTCGTCATACGTGCTTGGCACAGGTCGTGGCACACCCTTGGGCATGCCACAAGGCACCCTTGGCAGCGGTCAGGGCATGCTAGGCACCGGGCATGGTGTGGTCAGCTCGGGCAAGTGTGCAGTAAGTTTGGCCAGGGGTATTGAAAGTTTGGGCAGGGGTATAGTAGGCTCGGGTAGGGGCATGATGGGTACCAAACTACACAACAACAAAGGGCAGGGCATCGGTAGCACCAAGCATGGCATGCCCTTAAGTGACGCACGCGCCTCACATGTGCGTTGCCTTTTTAACCAACAGCAAACAAACCCAACCTCACTAGAGCTGACTCGGGCACATACTCAAGCAACCCTGAGTGAGGTGGTAAGTCCAGACCCAAGCCCACAAGCCCAACTCCAACTCTTTTGAGACCAAGCCTTACGACAACTATAACAACAATTGGCCTTTTTTTGGCCGCGACTCCGACATCAACGAAGGTCACCGGTACTCCGGCCCGGCCACAGTGACATTAGCTCCGGTAGGGGTGGCTACCACAAAGTCCACGGTGACTCAAAAAATGTTAGGGGGTGCGCCAAATACCTCTGATTCGACATTGAATGCAGGTAACCCAATACGTGCGACATTTTACAACGTTTTTTAAGGTGTTGATTGGGATAAACCTCACTCTTTGATGCGTTCCCGCGAGAAGTAAACACTTTTATTGATTCATTTTGGGATAAGTTTGTCGCTCGTTCGGAAACCAACATAGATGGGTTTTTATGGAATCAAGTCACTATTACGCATGGTTTTTTTGGTAGTACATTGGTACCTATATTCAGTAGCCGAGTTAACGGGTACGACAAGTACTGTGGGAGGATTTGTAGCCGTCCTGTGCTCGTGGTTACTCTTTCTATCTTCAAAATTCGTGGACAAAATTTTCAAAGACAGGGAGAGTTGATAGGTCACGTGGTCGTCACGATGTCCACGTAGGCGGTCGTCTCTCCACCTCGCATGACCTCTCTCTCTATTTTAGTTATTAATATTTTACTTTATTTTATTTTGCTTGATAATTAGGAGAGCTCTCCTAATTAGAGTCTAGCTAGGGTTTCTATATTATGTTAGGTCTCCTCCTATAAAAGGGAGCTTAAGCTTAGTTTATTTTAAATGTTGGTTTGAGTGAGAGAAAAGGCTTAACTTTAGAGAGTTATGTAGAGTTTGGAGTAAAACTCATAAACCCTTGGTCTTTGACCTTTATTTTATGCGCTTTAAGTGTGATTTCGATTTAAAGAGAGTTTAGTTTAGCCTAATTGTGATTGTTAGATCGTTGATTCTGCATAGTTTTTATAAGTTTTGTTGAGCATTGCATTGAATTTTCCCCTTAATACTTTTTGTTACGTTGTGACAAACTTCCTACTTTGCTTTTGCGTAAATGAAGATTCCTGATGGTAGTAATGTTTTCTATCTGCGTTAGAAACAAAGTATTCAAAAAAGAATCGCAAAAAGAATATTAAGGTTGGTCCCGACTGCCAATGCTGTTGGGGGCGGGGCGGAGCGTTAGGCGGGAGCCGGAGCCGGAGCCGAAATGCTATGAGTCGAAACGCTGCGTAATATGTCAATGTCAATGTAAATTAGACCAACCAAACAATTGGGGTCCTCTATTAAGCTTAAAGAAACAATAGCTCTAAGTTTTCAAACATCAAACATTAAATAAATGAAGGAAATCTTGGAGAACTGGAACAGGGAGAGAGAGAGAGTACCTTTAAACCCAATTGGAGAACCCAAATTGCTTTGGAACAGGTGGAGGAGAGCGCAAGCGCCCCCCCCCCCCCCAAAGCTTGGTGATTCTCCTATTTGTTGCGAAACAAAGAGAGGGAATCGTGATTTTCTTTTTTTTGATTTATTAAAAATGCCAAATAATTTGGCGATTCTGCTTATTAATTTTTTTTTTTTAAAACAGCCAAATCATTGGGGTAAAGTGGAAGGAAAAAAAAAAAAATGCCAAATCATTTGGCACATGGAGAGAGCCGCACCGCCTCAGCGGTGGGGGTGTTCCCAGCGCCCTAGAGCGAAAAAATGTTGTGGTGGGGCGGGTGACTTAAGATTGGGCTCTCCGGCGGTGCCCCTGATAGCAGATATCCATCATTTTTATATTAATTTATGTGCTGCCCTTTTCGAGAAGACAATTTGTAGGTGTTTTGGAGAACAGGCTCACAACATCACCTTTTGAAGTTCTGCATCAAGTGTCAGATTTGATGTTCAATGAAAGTTCCTGAGCGTCATCCATATAATTGGTTTTATTAATGTAGAGATTGTTTATAATCAAGAAAAACACCTTCAAGCCACAAGGGCAAGCAGTCGGAGGTTGGTACGGCCATATAGGTAATAAGAGACTAGAATTTTTGAAATAGTTTGTGGTATGATTCATCCCTAAATGATTCCAAATTTTCCGTTGGATGTCTTCGAAGACGGTAGAGTGGTTGAGTACGTCCTGGTTGAAGAAGGGATTCTTGTCCAAGGTCAATGTATTGATCCATCTTTGGCTAGCCACATATGGTTGTACATGGCGATTGAGATGGAAATGCTGGGGAGACTTCTACATATGAATCCTCCACTAAGAGGCTGATGCAATGCGCAGTCATATGAGCCACATGGATTGAGAGAGCATGAAAAGATTTCGCCAATGCGAAGAGTCATTTATCACATACCGTTTTGAGGTGGAATGATTATTGTTTCATTGGGGTTGTATCTTGGAGTATTTCAAGGGGGCCAGATTTTCTGGTATGGTGTGTTGTAACTTACAGTCGTTTGCTCAAATTTTCTTCTTTCTTCAATGAAAGAGTTCAAAGACGTATAGCCGGAAATGTACAAGGAGTTACACACTTATTACGGAGCGAAATCCTAACTGTTCTACCGTCTGAGTACTGGAAGAAAGCTGTATTTAATGAAGCAAACATTGTTGAGATACAATGTATGTCTCATGTTGCTTAATTGAAGTTTTAAAAATTTAAAGAGATGTATGAAACATCAGACATATTTAGAAGTTGGTTTAAGAGAACTTCAATTTTTTCTGTTACCAGCTCCAACCTCTTCGCAATCCTGTTTATCAAGTGCTGTATAGTGTAATATCTGATAATGCTTGAGCTGTTATTGTACTTACCAGTTATTAATATATATATATTTTTTGATTAAGTTAAAGTTCTGTTAAGTAGGGTTTGTTTCTGTAACTCAACTATGATAAACTATATTTAGTTTCATGTCTGTATCCTTTTGTAGATTGTAGGTCTTGTCGGAACGCGTATATGCATCTGGAGGCGTCATGGGCAGAGAAGCATGTTTCCTTCGCGTGAAGGCACGTTCCTGAGAGGCCTTTGCATGCGGTGTGTATCCAGATGCTTGTACCATTTTTAGTGATATATAATAGCATTTACTCATCTTATATAGTATATGCATATAAGATGGCTTATATCACCATTTAAGTACATTTGATTTAGCCGAAAATGATAAAAGTGAAAACTTGTTTAGAATGAATTCTGCAAATTACTTCTTGGAAGTCAATACTGTTACACCTAATTTAACCTATTTTGTAATTACTTAGTTCAAAATTTCCTTAGTAACTGTTGATGCCAAAAGGCATAATAAAACAGTAAAAAATTTCCTTACAGAAATTAAGATTTTAATTAGAAGTAAAAAACCCGTATCGAAGCTTCTGAAAAATTTGAAAGGTCTTTTTGTATATGGTTGCCAAACAACCAAGAAGTTTGCTTTTAGTGCCTTTTTAGAAGTCACTAGCGATTAACAATTATAGTGGGTCATAGGTTGCGTCAATAATCCACAATACGATTGAGAAGCTTTTAGTTAGTAGAGAAACACGAAGAACACCAATTAGATTTGGAAAAATAGAGATTCGATTACTTAAACTTGAAGTAATTACAATGAAAACTCTCAAACCCTAGGCTTCTCTCAGAACTCTTTTCAGATCTAACATAACCTAGAAAATAACCTAAGTTCCCTTTATATAGTAGGGATTTTGAAAATCATAACAGAACGGATCTCGAGGCAAAACAACGTCTGAAAATCAAAAACACCGCCATAGTCGTTCGAACGAACTAGGGAGTCGTTCGAACGACTTTACGCCTAATTGGCCTAAACCCTAGAAAAGTAGACCAATCGTTCGAATGAAAACACAACTCGTTCAAACGAAATATGGCTTTGGGCCAAAATTCCAGTGAGGTGAATTTTGGTCGTTCGAACGAAATATGGCTCTGGGCCAAAATTCCAGTGGGATGGAATTTGGTCGTTCGAACGAGTTCCAACCTCGTTCGAATGACTAGCTAAAATTCAAATTACAAAAAAATCCTCCTGGATTATGGCTCCTCCCTTTAAAAGCCTTGAGGAGCCTTGAGCTCCTGCTCAAGCTAGAACTGGAGATGTGGGAATGCGGCCATGCCCAATTCCCTGCTGTACCACTTCGACTTAATAGGTAGCTGACCCTTCTTCCCAATGCGGAACGACTCAATACCACCCCGTCTTGTAGTATGAACCTTCCTCTTTAGAATACCATCCTGCAACGGATCCTCTCTTTCCATCCATAAGTCATCAACTGACGGTAGCCGAGTATCGATTGTAGAGTCTTCATCTAAGCGACTCAAACAACTTCAAATGCTCGGCATTAATCACCGAATACATCTTCATGAAAGGTGGCAAATCCAACTGGAAAGCATTGTCACCAATCTTCTTGAGTATCAAAAACGGACCATAACGGATAGGTTTGAGCTTCTTACCTTCCCCCTTAAGCCGTTCCTTACCCAAATGCAACCAAACGAGGTCGCCCTCTAGAAAAGTACACTAAACCCTATGCTTGTCGTGGCGAGCCTTATACTTCGCTTGAGTCTTCGTCAAATGAGTTTCAACCGCCTCATGAACCTTGCTGATCTTCTCAATGAAACGCTGAGCTTTAACCTGCTCCTCTTCCTCCTTCCTTGACACAGTCTTGTCGCTAAGACTAAACGCCAAATCAAAAGGGCTTTGCGGCAAGTACCCCAAACAAACTTCAAAATGAGACTTCAACGTGGAACCATGAATCGCCCGGTTGAACGCAAACTGAAGATACAGTAAACTCTCATCCCAAGTCTTAAGATGTTTAGAATGGAATCCCCGTAATAAATGTACCAAAGTGCGATTAACGACCTCTGTTTGCCCGTCTGTCTGCGAATGAAAAGCGGTACTTCTCTTCAACTTAATGTCCATCATCCCCCATAACGATCTCCAAAAATGCCCCAAAAAGTGACTATCCATATTAGAAATAATAGAAGAAGGGATCCTGAAATACCTCCAGACGTCTTTAAAAACAATCGCGCTGCTTTTTCCCCTGTGACCGTCTTCTGGCATGGAATAAGAACAATCATCTTGCTGAATCGATCCACCACCACAAACAAATAGTTATTCTTACACCTGGTCATGGGCAAACCACCCATAAAATCAATCGAAATGCTCTCCCAAGGTCGACTAGGAACTGACAATGGTAAGTACAGTCCTATCTTCCTATTGGAAGGCTTCGACGTGTTACATAGCATGCAACCACGAACCACATGAGCAACATCCACCTGCATCTTCGGCCAATAGACATAACGCCGCACATTCAAAAGAGTCTTCTCCACCCCGAAATGACCTGCCACCCAGGAACAATATGCCTCTCGAATCCACTACAAACAGTCTCCACCCTCAAGAATATATAGTAAACTGCCCCTGTAAATCAAATCATCCTTCAGAACATACTCGCATGTCTTGCCTTGCAGCAACTTCTCGTGAATCACACTGAGCTCTTTGTCGTCGTCATACCCTGAAACGTACTCAGTAGGAACAATAGGCTGGATCTGCATAGTTACCAACAAAGCGGAAATGGTTGGTAATGGGGGTTGAGATAACATATCAGCCAACTTGTTGTCCACTCCTTTCTTATACTTGATCAATAAGGTAAACTGCTGAAGGTACGACATCCACTTCATATGGCGAGCTTGCTGAAGCTTGGACTGCGTAGATAAGAACTGTAATGGTTTGTGGTCGGAATGTACCACAACCTCCTTCCCCAATAAGTAACTCCGCCAATGCTTCACTGATTGATCTAACGCGTAGAACTCCTTATCGTAGGTAGGATAGTTGCGTACTGCACCTGTAAACATCTCAGAATGGTAAGCAACCGGCCTCCGATCCTGTAAAAGGATTGACCCTAATGCATAGTCTGACGCATCTGTCTCGACCTCAAAAAGCCGCTGCAAATTGGGCAATGCTAACACTAGTGCATCCGTAATCTTCCGCTTCAGTAACAGAAAAGTCTTCTCATGGTGCTCTTCCCACACAAACTGTACCCCGGTCTTCGTCAAAGAATGCAGCGGTGCGGCTATTTGTGAAAAATGCCAAATAAATTTCTTAAGTACTGACAAGAACCTATAAAACTCCTCACTTCCGTCACTATGCGTGGTCTAGACCAATTAATAATGACCGAGACCTTCTCTGGATCGACCTTAAGCTCGCCGCCACCAACAATAAATCCCAGATAGACTAGCTCCCGTTTCCTAAACTTGCACTTCTTCCCGTTCAGAAAAAGCTGTTGTGATCGCAATACGCCTAACATTTTGCGTAAATGCCCAAGGTGCTCCTCCCATGTACGACTATATATCAAGATATCATTCAAATATACAATCAAAAAATCATCAATAAACGTACGAAGTACCTCATTCATTAGCCGCATAAACGTCGCCGGAGCATTGCATAACCCAAAAGGCATCACCAATCACTAAAATAATCCCTGTTTGGTCTTGAACGCTGTCTTCCAAATATCCTCCTCCCGGATTCTAATTTGATGGTAACCCGACTTAAGATCCAACTTAGTGAAAAACCAAGCCGTCTGCAATTCATCTAAAAAGCTCGTTAATCCGTGGAAACGAATAACGATTCTTCACCGTGATCTTGTTCAACACCCGATAATCCACACACATCCTCCAAGACCCATCCTTCTTGGGTACCAGCAACACCGGTGAACCACAAGGTGAACAACTTGGATTAATAATTCCTTGCTCTAGGAGTTCATGTACCTGTTTCTTGATCTCATCAGACTCTGTAACAGAAGTCTGATATAACCCAATATTGGGTAGTGGCTCACCATTTTCCAAGGTGATATCATGCTCCACATTCCTCTTACGCGGTATCCCTTCTATGTCCAGAAGCAAGTCTTCATACTCCTCTTGCAACTCCCCTATATCGGTTTGTTACTTAGGAGACATTGCCAAAGTAGACAATACCGTAGCCGACGGACCCTCTTGAACCGATCGCACCAACAACAATACAAATTTGCCGCTCGCATTAACCAACCTCTTCGCTTGAGTCGCCGTTAATTTGGTAGTGATATGTTCCTTACACGCATTAATATGAAACTCAGTCCCATCCTTCACAAACGATACTTGCGAGCACGACGGTAAAGGATTGCATCTCGGTCCCAAAGATAAGGGCTACCCAAGATGACTTGACACACGTCCAACGGAACCACCTCACATATCACTTCGTCAATAAACTTCTCAGTAATCGCAAACTTGAACGTACATTGCTTAGTGATCTTCAACTCTGCGTCTTTCTGAATCCAACTCAAACCATACGGCTTAGGATGAGCCACAGTAGCCAAGCCCATCTTCTTCACCACCGCCTCAGAAATTAAATTCTTCTGACTACCCGGATCAATAATGGCCTCGACTAAGCTCTGCTTCATCTGAATGCTGACAAAGAACAGCTCTTCTCGACTCGTCTCGTCGATAGCTAGAGGTTGCTTGAACATTAGAGTAAGCTTAGGATTTGTCTTATCTAAATCTGGAAGATCCACAATCGCTGCGGCTAGTGCACGTTTTTCTTTCTTGCCCTTCTCCTTCGGCCGAAGCTCCGGGTGAAGTTTTCAATATCTATCTGAATTTGTGCCCATTAGCCTTACAATGACTATAGATAGTCCCCTTGAATGAAGACCCCTCTCCTTTGGACTCCCCTTTCTGATCAAACTTCCAATTAGCCTTGTACCCCGACTTGTTCTTGTCGCTCTTCAAGTACTTGCCTTCAATGGCAATTGCTTTAACGGTAGCGTCCTCGATATTTGCCACATTGAAGAGCTTTAATTCTCTTCGAATGGACTCCGACAAACCCCCCGTATACTTCATGAACACATCGTACTCCTCCACGTCAATATCCAAAACCAATGCTTGGTTATGAAACTCCGTAGTAAATTGTTGCACGGATTGCCCAAACTTTTGGCGCAAGTTGTGCCATTATACCATCGCTTCTGTTCATACCCAATTGGATAAAATTGTTTCCTCACCAGGACCTTGAATTCCTTCCAACTCAGACTTCCGACATCATGTTGTTTCCGATAGGATTTCCGCCACATGAGTGAGTGACTTGTGAATTTCAAAGTAGAGAAGCAAATCTTCTGAGCGTTGTCCTGATGGTACTACAGGGTCACTAGGGCTTCTATCTTCTATGGAATCTATACGTCCCCATTCCCTCTCGAGCTTTAGGTTCGGACTCCATCGCCAAAGGCAAATGGATGATTTCACCAGACATCTTCACAACTAAAAGATCGGCCCGTCCCGTTGAACACCCCCAACCTGCCCAGCCCTCTTTCTAAAAAGAGAGAAGAGTAGGGTCGAGAAAGCGAGTTTAAATAAGATTCTCTCCTGCAAAACGTTAGCTAGAGGGCTTATTTTTCTTTTGATGGGGCTAGCGCCTTTTTTAGCTAAAGAGCCTTTGGTGCGTCAAGGTAGCTATTGCCTTTTAGAACCTTGCTTACACAAAAGATAGATAACAACAAAATTAGGGAGCAGAGCTAGGAGGAACATGTGAAGTGGATGAAGAACTAGCCTCCGAAGTAACAAGTAACACAAGTACAAGGTAAAGGCGCCCGAGGTTTAGGTGGAGCGTTAAAGTGGTTACGATTTCGTTCTTGTTGGTTTGATTCACACTGTTCCCCTTTCTTTGAAGAACAACGATTAACTCTATCTCTCGGTAATGCTGTTCTGATTGTAACCTAGGCTATCACAGTTTTTCATTTTCTCTTTAGATCCGTTCGCGAGATGCGATTGATGTTGATTTGAATCTTAGATGTGTTTGTTTTATTTGAGGTTATTGATCGAGTTGGCTATCAACGACGAGTCTAGTTTGACCGTCGCCGATTAGAACGAGTGAAGATGTCCAATCCTTCATTTTTTTTTTTGCAAAGTCATCTAACCTTTTAACTCTGTTCATGATAATCCGAATATGAAAAGTACCTCACACCTACTAGATGGCTTGAGCTATGTTCAATGGGCGCAGTCCGTGAAATTGTTTGTTGGTGGCCGTTTAAAGATAAGGTTTCTTTTTGGCAACGAGAGTCAACGTGCCGAATCAGATCCGGAGTACGCTAAGGGGTTCTCGGATGATTCGATGGTGAAAACTTGATTGATTAGTTTTATGTAATTGACGATTTTCACCTGGTACTTATTCACGAACAGTGCACATTTGACTTGGGAATTACTCTGTTAGATATATTTTCAATGAGAAAATAATGCTTGGACTTTCCAACTTTCTAATTAGATTGATAATTTTAAACATGTTACTTAGTCGTTAGGGATGTTTTATGCGAGACTTCGGATCGGGTTGAGAAAAATCATCTCATTATGATAACTTTATCTATTGACCAACCAGTGCATCAAGTACACAAATTCCTCCTCCACCCACGATAAAAGATATTTATGCGAAAATAGTGGAGAAAACTAGGATTTTTCAGTTTTTTGCAGACTCGATTCCGACTTTGAGTATGTGTGAGTTCATCTACTTGGTAGACTCCGTTCCCAACTTTTGAGGATGCACATGCATATTGTCTCACAAATCAGAGTCGTCAGTCACTTATATATCCTATCTCTGGGAACCCTTCAAAAACCTGCTATGGCAGTTCGTTATGCTTATCCGTCAGTGCCATTAGTTCCCCCACTTACTTAACAAATAACATCACCAACAACTTTCTCCACTACCAACAACTTTCTCCATTACGAGAAGAGGGGGACCTTTATGTTCTGAATGGACCTGTTTCTCCAGTTTCTCCACATGCCCTTCAGTTATAGTCTTTGTCCAATATAAAGTGGGTGTGACGTTGACATCATCGCTTAGGTCATATTTCTATTGAGTATCTACATTATTTTTTTTCGTCTTTCTTTTCCAAAGTGTATATATTTTTTTTCTTGTGAGATATTAAACATCATTGTAGCACGTATCCATTTAGTATTAATAAAACTTCATCCTATTTTGATATTGTGCATTCGGATGTTTGTTGGGCCTGCCCCGGTTACTTCTTGTTTAAGATTTCATTATTTTATGTTGTTCATTGGCGATTTCTCAAGGTGTACTTGGGTTTATTTGATGAAATTCAAGGATAAGACGTCATCCATTTTCTTGACATTTACCACAATGGTTTGTATCAGTTTTGGAAAACTATTAAAGTTTTTCGTTTTCGTTCCAATCAGGGTGGGGAATTTATGTTTCAAGGTATTCACAAATTCTGCGATACCAATGAACATCAAACCTCTAATATGGAAACTTCACAGCAAGTGACAATTCATAAATAACTTGTTTTGTCGCATTCTTGATCTTGCCCGTGCTTTATCTATTGGCATGAATGGTCCCTCGCGCCTTTGGTTTGATGATGTTCTTACGACATTGCATCTTATTTGCCGGTCTCCATCTCGAGCTCTCAGTTTTCGTACCCCGTATTCGCTTCTTTATCCTTATCGTCATGTTTTTCAAATTTTACCTCGTGTTTTTGAGTGTCTTTTTCGTCGAAGTCATTGGGTCAGCCTCTAAACTAGATCCTCTTGCCTTGAAATGTGTCTTTCTAGGTTACTTTCATGCTCGGAAGGGTTATAAGTGATTTCATCCCTAATCCTGTCATCATTTCACCTTTACGGAGGTTAACTTTTTCGAACACGCTTCATTTTGTGTGGGTGATGTTCTATTTCTGGAGGAGTGGTTTTCAGTTCACCTTATTCCTTCAGAAGATTTATCCCCTCTTCCTTGTAATCTACTTCTGTTAAGTGTTCCGTCTGAGTCTGCAATCTTACGTTTAGTTTCACCTTCAATTTCAACTCCTTTTCAGATTCATACTCGACGATATCTAGGAGGCTAGTCTCCCACACCAGACTTCCAAGCATCTTTAGTCTCTCCAGATCCGTCAGCTGCTATTGATTCACCTTTATTAGGTATTGAGCCTTCTCCTATCTCTTATATACTAGTTACTATTGATGGTGATAATCTAATTCCTCATAATGTTGATGATAAACCTATTGCTATTTGAAAAGTGAAGCGTAATGTAGGGAAACCTGATAGAGGTTCAGATACAACAATTTATTTTATCACTGATTATACTTCAGATCATCGTTTGTCTCCTACTTACAAAACCTTTCTAGCATCTCCCTCATTAGTTGATATACCACGTGATGCGTTCGCCATGCCTCATTGGAAGGCTGCGATATTGGAAGAATCACATGCATTGGTGATCAATAATACTTGGGTATTGGTTCCTCTTTCGTTTGGGCATACATCAGTCGGATGTAAATGGGTGTTTGCGTTTAAAGAAAATCCAAATCGAACAGTAAACATGTTCAAGGATCGGTTTGTTGCCAATAGATGTAAATTAGTTTATGCACTTTCCACCTAGTTTGCGTCCCTAGGTTCAGCTGAGCAATTGAATACAGTTGGTTTGAATGGTTGAGGAGGAGATCAAATCAAGATGGCTTAGTTAATAGCTTGGGGTATGTATCACTAATTGGGTCATCAATAGGATATTTACTCGTAGCTCTTACTTCACAAAAACAAATGGTGAAGCATTTTTCAATCGGAAACACATTTAGGCAATTAATCAATGAATTCACAGACGTATCATCACTTTTCTCTTTCTATCTTTGAAACAGAGTAACTGAGCAAAATTGAAGTATATTATTTGAGTCTTTGCTCTTCATCAACTTATCCAAAGCTATTTGTGTTATGAACGAAATTAATTCAATTAAGAACATTTAAAACTTTTAGGTTTACTACACTTTTATTCAACTCAATCAATCAACTAGGGAACCTATCCTCTAAATAGGCGTTCAATAAAGCTAAATATTTTCAATAATCAAGTTCCCTTGAATCATTCTAGCTCCCTAATTTTCTCGCCTAGTTCCATATCTTATTTCAAATTCTAATATGATTGAATGCTAATAAAATAATTAGAAATAACTAAAAAAGGGAAAGGACTAAAGTGGCAGGAGGGATGCCGAAACTTGTGGGCGTATGTTGACGTTAGACCACATCGTACTTTCGAGGTTTGGCAAAATTTTGTCCATGAAGTTATATGGGTGGTGCGTCCGAGGTGGCTGGTGTAATCTTGATTGGCATTGCTGAACTTCACAGTCGTAGAAAAAATTGTGCACAGTTATTACCATATGTTCCGTGACTCTTCTTGAGGTAATGGCTGCCGGTGCCAGACGACCTTTTCGAGCCCTCGGGGACGAACAAAAGGATTAGTATCGAAATAAATAGACTGCCATCAAAGGAGCTTTCGTCTGATTCGTTTCGAAGGCATCATCGGTTTGTATGGTGACCTCCTAGCCGTGATGATGGCAACCCGATAAGGGAGTCCAGGCACTGCCGGGGGCTGATTTACGATTGTCCATTGGTGAGGGAACCCCATCATTGTAACCTTGGTAGTGAGTTGACCTTGGGAAGTGTCTGCCATTCTCTCGATCGTGTTTGCTGCTGCAAATTGCGGCATGCAAATAGGGTGTGGGTTGAGTTGTTTTGACGTCGTCATCGTTGGTGGGAACTACAAGGAGCCTTCCGTAACTGATCACATATTTAATCTTGAAGAGCAGCGAGTTCCGCTTTGGAGACATTGTTGGGGTTTTGTTTGATCCGTTTTGGAGACATTTTTTTTTCAAGTACAATCATCTTAAGTTTCTCATCATAAACACCATTTAACTCCCCCATCTCGTCATTACTCACATCACAATCTAATGAAGGGGGCCTGACAGGTTTATCTTATTCAGTACATTCATCAATTGATTGGAACAAAGTATTAGCTTCTACACCTTCAACTTGCTCCCTCTGTTTTTTAAGGGACTCCATCCTGAATTGTTCTGCAAGAGTTGCATTCTTTTGGTCAAATGCTTTGAACTTCTGTATATACTTTGCATCTCTTTCACCCTGCTTCATTGGAGTAGTAGCTGCTCTGGTTCCCGGCGGTCTTCTCACTTCTGCAGGCTTCACTACAGCTTTCATAGAGTTGGGCCCTCCGGCCATGGCCGGAGAACACAGAGTTCCACTGAACTTGTTATAAAAGGAAGTGAACTTGATTTTGAAAAATTAAATGAATTATAACTTAGTAAGTGGAAATGGTAGCCCTAAAAAAGTCCTAGGGATGTTGAATAAGCACCTAATCCATGGTAGGGAATAAATTTAAGTGAAATAAGTATACCCTGAAATAGACCACCACAAATGGTATTTACAACCATATATCTTCTCTCTCTCCTCAAAAGTTTTTAAATTAGAGTTTCTTTCATTCTGGAATGTCTACTGTTTTCCTCCCTTTTGTCCTTTTCCTTTATTATATCTTCTTTTCCTCTAAAGTTGTGTGTTCAAATCCTTCAAAATCTTGAGATACTCTTTGGCTGCGTGTTTTCAAAGGCAACGCCATAAACTTTATTGTAGAATAACCAAAAACCAACTTTCACTGATTCAATTGATTTTAAGACCCTAAAATGCGACTTTGCTGATGCCTTAAGATTTTGGTGTAACGGGTCACATCATTTGGTTTCAGAGCCTCTACTAGGGTTTGAATCCCCGCGTATGTGTTTTGTTACACCGGGTCACATCATATAGGTCGGGGCCTAAAGAGGCACCTAAATGCCGATATAGCGGGGCTCATGTAATATGGAATATTTGGGTGAAGACCATGGGGTTCTAATAGTATGCGTTACAAGGCAAATACCAAACCGGAGACCAGTTGCTCGAAGCGTGGTTTGATGTTAACACCCTAAAATGTGAGTTCACTGACGCCTTTAACGTTTTGGTGTAATTGTTCGCATCAAGTGGTTTTTATTTTAGTTGGATACCTAACGAATTCGCTGACCATACTAAAATTGAATAATATTAGTCAATATGACAAAACCTACCTAAAAATGTTTTGATGGTGAATTCGTCAAGACCTAACTAAAACTTTTTTCTTGATCTATTTAATAGTCTTTTTTCCCTCCATCTTTGAAATATTCTTGTGAGCAAATTTACCATTAACTGTTGTGATTTCTCTTCAAGTTTTGGGCACTTGTTTCCTAAAGTATCATAATGAAGCTGCCATATGCGTTGATAATGTCTGAATTTTCTGTTTATTCATCATTTGTGACTTGAGATTCAATTACTTCTTATTGTATGTTGCAGCTATATAGATCCAGAGGCTATGGTTGGATGTGGAGATGGGACAGTTCGTGTGTTTGATATGTATAGCAGAAAATGTTCTCGAATTATTAAGTAAGTACTGAAAGCTTTAATTCCCTTCGCTTTATATGAACTAAGCGGCTATTTGACAAACTACGAGAAACTCCTTTCTGACTAAATTAAAGCATTCTTGAAGGTAGTATGTATGGCTGCAACATAATCAGTCTTATGTGAAGTCAAAAACTGGGTGTTAGTTTTTGTGTCTACTGAAGTTGGTCCGAGTATGTATTTCTGATATGAAGCAAGATTGCGGAAGTTTAACATTTGAAACTGCGATGAAAAATTAAAGCAACTTTCAATATTTTTCTCAAGCAAAAACTCTACCTAAAATCCTAGTATAGGTCCTATGTTTATAGGTGAGACAGTCCTTACAAAGATGGGAACTTTCCCTGAAGAAAATCCCTTCATTCATGCAATTCTAATTCAAATAAAATTCTAACAGCAAAGAGAGAGAATATTCTAGAGAGAGAGAGAGAGAGAGAGAGAGAGAGAGAGGTTGCGGTTTTGGGGACTTCTACGGGTGGGAAACGAGCATTGATATATCAATTCTCCTCTTTCGAAAAGTTTGACCTGAATTTTCAAGGCGGCAAAGCATTCGAAATGGGCGATGCAAGCTTCACTTCAATTTCCTGTTCATCATCTTCAGTTAATAGACTTTAAACCGCGGGTATAACATGTTCTCAAAGGTCATCTGCTAACAATAACTCCAGCAATTTCTTTGGCAATCCCTCTTCAAGTAGTCTGTTTTTCCACATCCGGAACACTGAAATCCACCACTTGTAGTTATAGGTGTCTCAGTTACAACAGTCTGATCCGAGGCTGAAACTAGAGTTGAGTTAAACTTAGATATCTTAACCTTGGTCTCTGCTTTCTTTGTAAACTTTACAGTTTTGACAACTTTGAAGACATTGACCATTATGAGTTCATTCTGTAATTTCTTATTCAAACCGTTCTTGTAGCGACTGACTCTCCGAACCTCACATTCATATTTTGGTAGCCGAGAAGATTAGAGATAAAACTTGTTGGTGTAATCTTCAACTGTAGTTGGATTTCGACGGTGGTTTTGCAACATAGTGAATCTGTTCTCTTCATTTGTTTGGGGGATAAATCGTATATCAATGGTGAAAAAAAAAGTGGAAAACAAACGGGGATTCTCTACAATGACACTGTAGAATAATTGAAAGGGATGTAGCACAGCTTGGTAGTGCGTTTGTTTTGGGTACAAAATATCATGGGTTTAAATCCTGTCATTCAACCTCGCTCATCTTTTGGAGGCTATCCCACCAATTTAAGGCGTAGTCGGTGAGTTTGGTTTATACAAGCGTAACTTTTTCGTGTCTCCATATTGTTTAAAAGGAAATTTTTTTTGTCCCAGTTCAACCAATCAGTGAAGATTTCTAAGTCCATCTTCTCATCAAATTTGGGTAAGTTGAGTTTCACGTCCTAGTTATTATTTTTTAAATAACGAATTAGAACATAGGTGTTCCTTACTTTCATCTCGAACTGGCTATTGTTGCCTTCCAAAATCCGAATCATCTCTGTAATTCTTCTCATAGCGGGGAACACGATAATGGTACCGCTGATTTCCTAGTGGAGATTCCGTCGGTTGCCTTTTTTCTCGATACGTGTTGCCAAGGGGGTTAAGACCACGGCTCCATCCTCGACCCCATTCATGGCCCCATCCTCAAATGGAGGTACATTATACCAGTGATTGTTTGGTTGTTAACGAGGAAGCTGTTGGTGTCTTAGAGCATTCACAGCAGCCTCCCTATACTTATTTTAGGGAGGCAAAAACAGTAAAAAATGCTTTTGCGGACTCCTTAAAATTTGAAGACTTCCTATTTTTACACTCTCTCCTCAACAATAGGGAGTGGGAAGTTACATTTGGACTCTCTCTCCTCAACAATAGGGAGCGGGAAGTTACATTTGGGTAGCCACATAAGCACTTTAATTACGTGGAAAGTGGTTCTCCTACTTTTCTTATAAAAAGTTACTTAACTCCGTTTTTTAGGGAGTTTGTTAATGTAAAATGTAAAATGTGAATTTAGTGAGTACATGCCACCACCCCTCCCTATCTTTCAAGGAGGTTGCTGTGGATACTCGTACCCCATCAAATCTCGGAACCCACTCAACAAATGGGTAACACTTCCTGAAAGCGTTGCATGGACCGAGTGTATCAATGCATTGATTTTGTAAATTCGGGCTAAAAGAACAATTTTTAGTATATCTCGGCACTTGGGGACCTCTTGGCACATCAAATTCCTTTTGGAGGGGTTCTCTTATCCCCTTCCCTACATTTTTGGACTGTTTTGAGCTTTCTGGCCCCATTGGTTAGACTTGGTGGCCCCCGGCGGGCTGTAGATGCGCTGTTGGGCCTGCCAAATCGGCTTGGTGGACCCTGGCCAGCTATTGTTGACTGTTGGATCTGCTGGAGTGATCTTGATCACTCGGTTTCTTGCGGACTGGGTAACTGATGAGTTGGACTCGGCCTCTGGATTGGGCCTAGGCTTTGTTAAGGTGCTCGTTATGGGCTGATCGTAGCCCAATTCTGCCTCGGCTTTCCCTCCGTTGGAAGTAGTTTACCTCAGGTTCCGATCTGGTCAGTGTCCGACCCGGGATACTTTCGATTTTGGGCTCAGACCCTGGCCTAGATCTGTGCTGCCATCGATCGTTGCGATGTGTTAAAGGCCCTGCTGTTACGTTGGTCTTCAGTATCTTCGACCGATGGGGTTTTGGTTGCTGAACCTATCTTCCCCCGAATTCCTGCTTTGCCTTGAGGTCTCTCCAGGTCCGACAAACGGGTTGTCGAGCATAGGGACGTCATTAGGATCCTTCTTTGAGTCGGAATTCAACACCGAAGGGGTCCTCTTGCCTTTACAGCGTCCCATAACTCGTGGATGGATGGGTTTTGCCTGATTAAACCCGAATCAACGTGCGTCCCCAAGGAGTCCTTGTGGTTTCCTTCCCTTCCTCGTCTGGTCGCTTCACCGAGTTTCGGTTTTGGGGAGGATAGTGCTCCGACCACCATCAGATTGTGGTTTTTGCTTTGTAACTAAAGATGCCTGAAAAATTTCAACTAGATTGTTGATCGTCGATGCAAGGGCATCGATTTTGTTTCCGGTAGTAGGTTTAATTATTACGTTTTTGTTGTCTGTCTTAACGATTTTTTTTTCCGTAGAACAAACCGTGCTCTTGGCACCAAGTTGATACGAAGCAAGGTTGGAATCATAAACAAGCTCAAAGTTATTAGAACTACCCTAAACAACTTATACTAATTCTATCCCCAACAAAGACTTTACCTAAAACCCCAGCCTAGTACATCTCTTTACGAATCAGAAAGTTCTTACAAAGATGGGAATTTTTCCTTAGGGAAATCTCTTTATTTATTTTTATTTTTTATTCAAATAAACTCTAATTGTTTTTAAAAAATAAATAAAAAATGGGAATATCTTACATGGTTTTATTTCTTATTCAAATAAACTCTAATTATTTTTTGGTAATATCTTACATGGGGAGACATGTTGTTTCGAGGACCCCACGAGTGGGAAACAAGCTGTAATATTTCAATTTTCAAAACTTATTTTGATTGTAGGCATATTTCTGTATAACTTTGGTTCAAGGACACAGTGGACACTCCAATGGGTACTTCCTTGATCATCGACTTTTGGATATAACTTTTGGAAAGTTTTCAATTCTTAGGTGTGCTATTCAACCCCACAAACTACTATCATTGTCTTATGTTTGTTATTAATTGTAAATCAGCCCATGAGTTAATATCATAATGTATACAAAGTTAATCCATTCGCAGAGAATAAGACACAATACATGAAATGAGAAGAAATATACTATCTTTTTAGGTATAAGGCCGTGTCCATGTTTCCATTTGTTTTGAAGCCGCCGTGTCCGACACCGATGCGCGTACCCGTGTCAATGTTGCATAGATTTTAGCTTAGCATGTATTTTACAAAATCTAAGAGAAGTCTCATCAGCGGAGGCCTAGGATTGACATACTTGGCACTTTAAATTAGCAGTAAACAGATGGTTGGAGTCTGATCTTGAGGTCTGTATCTTAAACAAATTCCTCGTCTTTCTTTGTTGGACCTTATTTAGTATCAGTTTGTTTTATATTCTGCCAGGATGCATGCTGGTCCGGTTACATGTCTGGCTTTAACCGAGGATCAACTGATTCTCAGTGGCTCCTCTCTCGGTAGTATTACTATAGCATGTCTCTCATCAGATCAGCAGATAGCTTCATTGAAGTCAACTGGTTCTACAGGTTATCTCTATTTATTTGCATTATTACAAATGATGAATAATCATATGATGATTGCAATACTGATATCATGAACTCATGATTTTAACTCCTCCCTAGTAGTTAATAATACCTTAATATCAGAGTGCTGCTAGGGGGATTAAGGTTCTCTATCTCAGGGACCATAAAGGAGAAAAGGCCATGTTGCTAATTTGATACAGTGTACTCTTCTTAGGAGGTGCATAGTTTATTCTTTCTTTTCGTTACACTAGACTTTAAGTTTTGCTATAAAGTGTCATCAACAATGATTTGCCTCTAACCCAACATCTTATTGTCCCTTCCCTTCCATCCCCTTTCACTCTAACTCTAGCTCTTTTAAGACCTCGAAAAACCTTATTAATGAAAAGCTGGATATATAGAGTCAACAACAATATAAATACAAACTTTTGTAAAAAACCAATGGAGTCAAAGTCGGCTTCGATGGGTTCCATGGAAGTGAGAGGGAGGGTGACAGGATCAACGCGCCAATTTAGTAACATAGCTCCTAGTGCGTTTAGTTTTAGCAACATTGCTCCAGCAAGAAACAAAATGCTTTTTTTTTACAGCAAGAAATCCAATTCCTGAATTTTGATATATTGAGCCAAACAGATAAATGTGGTATCTCACAGCTCAGAAGCTAAACTTCTGTATCAATTACTAGTAGGATTTATTACTTCTTTCCAGTTAGGATTAGCTTTCTATTTGTGATGTTTCCTTATCTATAAAACTACTAAACCTAAATAATATAGACCTTTTAATTTGATTGAAATTATAATTAGTTGCTTCTGCCTAATTAATTTCTATCAAATTTGGTACGAGAGAAATGTTAGTTTTAAGATTTTTTTTTCTTCTGTCACAATGAACAACGAGAGGAAACATGAACGTCGTACTTTTGGTGAGTGGTTAGGTAAACTCATTGCATGCACCGAGTGCGATGAGTTCAAACGAAAAGAAGAAGGTGATAGGCTTGAAATCTCAGCCGATCGTCGTTAGCAAGAGCAGAACAATGAAAATGAAGTAGAGAATGATGGGGATAATGAGGAGAAATTCGCGGAAAAAAATAAAAAAGCTAACATCACCGTTAAAAACTACGCGGAAGCAACGATTTAAATCCCAATTAAACTTACCTAAAACTCACCTTTGAATTTAACTCCCTTAATCGCTTGGAAATAAAGGTCAGAAACCTAGAGTTTATGAGTTTTTCCCCAAACTCTACATAACTCTTTAAGGCTAAGCCTTTCTCTCACTAAAACCAACATAAGAAATAAACTAAGCTTAAACTATCTTTTATAGTAGAAGAGACCTAGCACAAATAGAAACCCTAATACTAATCTAATTAGGAAACTAGTCTGATTATTCTAGGAATTAAAGTAAATAGAAATAACTAAATAAAAAGATGCGCATACGATGTACGAAACGTGCTACGTGTGGTCGTATCCACGACTACAATTTTACGATTCCGACCACGATTCCATGATTCCTATTAACTCTCCCCGTCTAAGAAAAGTTCGACCACGAACTCTGGCGTTCAAATTTGCCAGGCATCAACATAAAACCAAAAGTGCACACTAGGCTTGGGAGTAGGACCACAAATTTTACCGTAACTTGCTAGTATACCCTTTAGACGTTGTAGCACATCATCTCGAAGCTCAGGTTGTTTCATTGTAATACCAACAACAGACACTATATGTTGTCCTTGGAGTCGCCAAAACGTTAGACCCACAAGTTCGAATGAGCGAACCAGAAACTCTATCCAATAAGGGTCAACATACGGAACTATTTTTAGTACACCCGGCTGCGAGAAATTACTCCTTCCTGGTTCCCAAATGTGTCCCTGCATATCGCCAAAACTAATTACTTTTTCCTCAGTCAACACAAGTAAGTGGTTCATCATCTAGTACAATACTCAATAACCTTATTTTTTAAACCAAGCTACAGTAACTGTAGGAGTTATAAAATCTTAAGCTTTATTATATGAAATTTTGGTCCTGATTTCCAGAATATAAGTTGTGTTGTTACGCAAGCATTAAACAATCCCATCTCTAATAAGTCGTAGTATATGTGCACATGACATTGACATCCAAATATAACGAGTATAAGTAGCTTCCACTAACTCTAAAATATCTTCATGGTTCAATAATAAAATCAGATTCTAATGAAGAGGTTGATATATCCTTACTCAACTACCATAAACAAAAGGACCATGGAGAAACCTAGATCCACAGTATGACGAATCTGCATCTATTTTACTTGTACACAACATGAAACGAGACGAGAGAAGTTTCACTTGCCTTGGATGATGTACTTGGGAAAATTATAACGACGAACTAACCAAGAAATTGATGTGAAACCGGCCGATAACTCGCGAAGAAAGCGAGGATAGCACCCTTCGTTCTTCTAGTATAGTTCCTTCTCTACTAATCTCCCTTGTGTGATCGAGTTTGGATGATGCTCTTCATAGCTCTCTCTCTCCCGACTCTCTCTATCTCTCTCTCTCTTCTAGTTCTATAAGGTGGAGGCTAGGGTTTTGTTTCCTAGCAACTCACGTGAGAACCTTTTTTTTCCTAACCCCACAAGGTGTAAATACAAACTCCTAAGGTGTGATCCCATACCATGGGGGCTATTTTGCTAATATAACTACTAAAATATTGTATGATATTATAACTAACAATATAAAATAAATAAAAACTCCGGTAATGACCAAAAATAATTTGGGGCATTACACTAACAAAGAGCTTACGACATTGAATAAGATGATGTTTAAACAACTTGAGGCGATGCTTGCCAAATTGCGTGCCCTCGCGAGCTCCGATGGTGATGGGACATTTGCTGATGCCATTGAAGATGAAGTGGAAGTAGGAGAGAAGAAGATTGAGGCGGGAGTTGTGACGGAGGATTAAGAGAAATTCTATGAAGATGGCTTGGAGATGAAGCACCACGAAGAGACGACCGAGTTAGAGGTTCACCGTGTGATTGATCTAGTAGGTGGGAAAGACGGAGACGTATCGAAGAGTTCTCGGTCAAAGTCCGACGAGGAGGTTGCGACATTGATGCGAGAGGTTCATATGGTCAATGATTCCACTTGTTAGGAAGCCCAACCAAAGAAGACCTACCCCAATCCAAAACCCTTGCAAAAAATTTGAAAACGACCGGAGGGGAATTTATTACATAGCCAACGACGGAGGAAGGATCACCGGTGACTACGGTGACCGGAATCCAGGAGAGAGAGGTCTCCATTGCCCCTGAGGTCCGCGGAAGACGCGAAACGAACTAGGGATTTTGGGGAGAAATCGAGGAGTGGGGCTTCGACATTTTGTTCGGTAGCGACGAATCCACATATGAAGTTAGGGAAGAAATTGTTAGCGATTCCAAAATTGCTGGTTTTATTGATAACGAACTGATACAAAAACACACGATTGACGTCGCCGGATTGTTCGACAAACCACTCATAGCGTTGGGTCGGCGAGTATTAGGCGAGGAATCGTCGAGGTTCGACTTAGAGTCGATGGAATCACCACAAATATCACGGAAAAACGGCAAAAACATGTCCGGTAATTCACAATTTGAGACCACCAAAGTGGTGGAAAGCACCGTGGTTATCACTAGGGAGAGTGTCGTGTTCGGAGTAGAGCTGGAAAACGGCGACCCAAATCTAGGGTTACCACAGATTGCAGTGGCAGTTTTTGGATAAAAGGCTTCAAGAAAAACTTAAAGTGGGGTCGACGGAGTTCTCAAAATCAAACCCAAATCTGTTGGGGATGATCAGTGAGGAGATTGGTGGCCGAAAGGAGCTCGGATGAGATCGTGGTCGCTACAAATTGCAAGGGTTGGTTCGGGAGAGACGAAGCTGGCGCAGGTGCGACTCGCACAAGTCACACACGTGACTAGTACAAACAGAGGCATGGGCAAAGGCATCGAAGGCACACCATTAGGCATGCCTGGGGAACTAGAGTCATAGATCTTAGCGGTTTAGTTGGCATGCGTGACACGACATTACGCATGCCACAGAGCAAACGAGGCATGGTTTTAGGCATAGGCATGCCCTTCAGTATGCCTAATGCTCCTCACATGTTACCTACTTTAAAGCAAAATCAAATATGCCCAAGCCAAGCTACTACAGTAGTGGGCCGGGCTATTAGACCTCACATGGTAACTCATCTTCCTCAAAATTCTTCAACGCTACAGCAAATAGGTCGAGTCCCAACATCGGCTATAACGACGTCCAACAACAACTTGTTCGATCACCCTTATACACTACAATTGTTTGATGCAAAGAGTATTTCAATTCTCGAAACAGTGGCAACGGTTCGGTCATTTGATGTGATTCTTGAGAGGTTCCAACACTTGTTAACCATGAGGGAGGACCACAAATCTATTGGTTTTTCATCTAGGGAGATGATAATGACCATGGTGCTTGAGGGAAGTGAAGATATTTCTCCAGAAAAAGATGAGAGAGAAGAAAAGGGTAATGCTCTAGTAGAACAAGGAACACTAAGTGGTGTTGCACCAGGTGATGTACTCGTGAGCACACTCCACTTGCAACTTGTATCTCCTCATGTGCTAGTACCAATCAAGTAAGTCGATACCCAAGCTGCCCCGACAATAGAAACATGCAGGGGGGACACCATTCAAAGATTGGGACAAACTTCCTATATTAGGTGAGTGCGTTGTCGACGTATTTGTTTCACAGTTTTTTCATCCGTTTTGGCATGGGTTTACCGATTGTTAAAGTACGACGATAGGTGGTTTTTTGGGGAACCAAGTCACGAATGAGGTTTTTTGCATGACAAGATTTATTATTTGCACATGTAGAGTTATTGGATACGGAAAGTACTGTGGACGGATTTGGACTCGTATTCTCGGAGCTATACCTTCCGAGTTCAAAATTCTAGGTCGAATTTTTTCGCAGCAGGGGAGAGTTGATAGGTCACGGGGTCGTCTTCAACTGTCATTCTCTACGTCGCTGGGTCTGATAGGTCACGGGGTCGTCTTCAACAGTCGTTCTCCACGTCGCCGGGTCTCTCTCTAAATTAGGATATATTTTAATTTTTTATTTTATTTGTTTAATTAAAGAGCTTAGGATGAATGTTAGTGCATTGATTTTAGGAGAGAATAAAGGATTCTCATCCTTTATATAGGGATGGAGAGTTAGGGTTTGAGGTGGTGAGTTTGAGAGAAAAGCTTAGTTTTTATAGAGAGATGTAAAGTTTGGGGTAAATCTATAAACCCTAGGTCTCCGACCTTTAATTTATGCAATTGAGAGATTTATTTTATTTTAGAGTGTGATTTAGCTTCCGCAACAACGTAATAATTAACAAAATTAGTTACTTCCGCCAAATTACTTTCCATCAAAGTGCTTCAATGAATCTCTAGAGGCTTCTTTCTATTCTCCTAAATACACAAAAATTATGTATAATATTGAATTCTTATTTTAACAGGCAGCCTTGATTCTTTGGTATTAAAACTCAGTTCAGTACCAAATTGAGCCTGATCCTTTTGTTTATCATTGAATATTTAAAACTGTTTACCTAAAGCTTCCATTTAATGAAATATTAATTGGTTTTGGTGTCATGGATTAGACTGGATACTTGGGCTTTTGAGATATCACCTTGTTCATGTGACTTGCGACCATTTATTCATTGTTTTCAGCTAGATTTTTTGGTATGTAAAGTGAAGGCTTGTTAGTTTTCAATGACTTTTAGGAATGAATCCTTAAATTAATGTTAACTTCTAAACAGGTATACGGAGCTTGTGTGTTAATCCTCGTTCGTACATGGTATTTGCTGGATCAACAGCTGGATATTCACATTGTTGGGACTTGAGGTAAGCAAATATCACGTTCAACACAGTAGCGTATTGCACATGGGATCAAAGCTTGATCTGAAGTTATAGTTGTAAACTACCTTAGAAGTAGAACTTTTTAAGTCTTTGAACTCAACTAGTAAATAATTTCATTCTCAAGATATAAAATAGTATAGTAATGATGGATATATTAATGTCCTTCGACGGAAATTTAGGAGATGATAAAACAAGTATGGAACCACAAAAGGAATTACACAAGAGTGGATGACCGGAGAAATGGATAAACTAACTATTATTGTATATATTTTTTTGCTAAATGACTAGGTAACGACACTTCACTTTAAAATAAAATAAAACATGTTCAGCACTCGGACACTTGGACACTCGGACACACATGTACAATACTATATACAAGGTACTTTTCAATTTTCTGCCATTTCTAACACCCCTGTACCCGTGTCGGACAATGACACCCGTATCTGTATCGTTGTTACCTAGCTAAATGAGCATTTTTTGTTTTTTATAAATGAAAACTAAAATGAAGTTCAAGGGTTGTGTCTTTATATCAGTGGAAATATAAACCAAGAAAATCCCTAGCTAGGAAGGCATAAGCATCATGAATCACAAGACATTCCAACTAGGTTGGCACCAATTGATCATGTAAAATCATTTGTTGCCTACGTTTGAAATCTAAAATACTCCACCCGTGGCATCCCTATCTGAGTTATAAAAGGAGGTCTCTCTGTGTACTAGCTGTAAGATCTTGCATCCATGGTACTCCCTTTCCTGGCAGCTGCATCAGCACCAAAGTTTTGTTCTCTCCATACACAACTGAACCTGAGAGAATGAAATCTGTGTTTAACCCAGTTCCAAATTGGCTTGATTCTCCATGGGACTTGATCACTGGTGAAAGCTTTCAATCCTGCAGAGGAATCAGAGACTAACCATATCCTTCTGTGATCTTGTTCATCAGCTCTGGTAAGGGCTTCTACAATGGCAGTACATTCAGCATTATAAGAGGTAGTGTATGGCAGATTTAGAGTCAAAACACCGACAACACATGCATTATTCTTGAAAATTGCTCCACATTCTCCAATACTTGGATTACCTAGAGAGGAACCGTCACATGTATTTTTATCTCATCTGGTGGGGGTGGAATCCAGAAGCAGGATTTGATAGTTGGTGCTGGTTGAATCTAGTTTGAAGAGTAGGGAGCAGTTTCTAACCTCTGTAAGGATCTTTCTTTGTAAGTCTTGATAGCTAAAGCTTGCATTCCTAGCTTTCCAGATGTAAAATAAGGAGATCAGTGAGAAAGCTTTCCAGAGTTTTTTTAATGAAAGGGCTGCATTGTGTAACTGTTGTAGAGCATCTTTGTAGGTTATGGCTTGTCTGCTGAACTCGAATAGATCACATTCCCAGAATCTGATTTGCTGAGCTATATTACAATCTCAGAAAAGATGTGAGATTGTTTTCTTGTGTACCACAGATATAACATCTTGATGGGATCTTCATGCTCCTTTTCTTGAGTTGATCATTAGTTGGTAAAGCAGTATTATGTAGTCTCCAGCCAAAATTAGAAATCTTAGGCTTAATGGGAGTATGCCATACCCATCTGTACCGCCATACTTTTGCCCTCTTCTCCCTGTCGTGATCAAAAATAGATTTGGTTGAGAAGTGTCCCTTAGTAGGCAGTAGTCCTTCATGTTCATGTCTGTGAGAACACTGCAAATTTATGTTAGCACAGTTAAAAGTATTAGGCAACTCATCAGTTACATTGCATTACTCCATTAACCAGTATTTGGTTAACAGTGTGAATATTAAACCTGTTGTAGACTTGTATCACCTCACAAAGTGGCTGATTTGAGATCTAGTGATCCTCCCATATGAACTTTATTTTCTGTACCCAATACCCAGAAGATCTCTTTTTTCATAGCTTCAATAGCTGCTTGTTACCCTGACCAGAGTGAAGATTGTTTGTAGTAGTTTATGAATTTACCATGCCTTGTGTAGTATTTGGCTCTCATATATTTCCCCCACTGGCTTTTACCTTGGATTATATCCCACCCCAGTTTCATGAGTTCACTTCTTTGAGTCTTCTAAGCTCAATTCCCCCTTCAACTAATGGTTTGCATAGCTTTTTCCAGCCTACTGTGATTAATTTTGATGTGAATCGTCCTTTCATGGTCGTTTCTCACTATCTATGGTTTGTTTACGTTTATGTTATTTTGATTTAAGCCTCTCTGCTAGAGAAACTAAGTAGGTTTTAGGGAGTTCCTAATTAACCAACACAAGGTTAAGATGATACTTTTCTCAGTTTCTAGATTATTCATAATTAAGGTTTCCACCCCCTTATGTTCTATAAAAGGGAGGCTAAGTTCTCTATTTTATTTAGTTGTTAAAGTTGAAGTTAAGAATTAGGTTTCAGTTATTTCAGTTTGTGCTTTAGAGTTAAAGAAAATCCTAATCTTAAATTAGGTCTAAATTAGCGTAATAATAGACTTCTCAATTTTGCTTCCGCATTGAGAATTTACGTTGAATTTCCTTTTATCTGGATCTTTTATCTGGATCTCCCAGATAAAATTTCTAATGACTTTCTCATAAAATTATTATTGTATATGGTGGCCGACTAAAGTTGCTTAGGAACTGATGGAAATGATCTTGTACTAATAAGTATATATTTTCAAAATTTCAATGTGATGGTGCCTAGAGGGGCTTGGATAGTTTTATTATTATTATGGTATATCTTGCTTTGGTGATACGTAGTTCAGGAATCTAATCGAAAAAAGAATGGAAGATATGTAGTTCAGGAAGATAATACATGCTTCTAATCTGCGTGTCATTACTCAACGAGCATCCAAGACGTCACCTGAGGGTTTCTAGCATCCCGTTATTGACTTTTGTGCTTGCACAATCTACACGCTTCAGGGTCCCTCTGCTTCAACGGAATATCCGCCAAAGAGAGGCTTCATTATAACAAAGATATTACCAACTAAGCTGGAATCAAATAACTGCAGTTAAGACAGGAGAAAAGAACTTATATCTATTAATAAACTAGTATATCAGGTGCCCGGTGGGACCGACCTCTAAGTTTTTGTATTCCAACATTTTGAAAATCTACAAAATGAATAAGAGAATGATCTTAGCAATAACATAGGGATATGGTCCTCAAGGGTGAAAAAATGGGAAATGAGGCCCTTATTTTACACCTTGTTTCAATAGTCGGTAGTGGATGAGAGAGAGAGTATTTACAATTAGATAAGAGAGAGAAAAAGAATTTTAAGGAAGAGAGAGAGAGATTTGCAAGATAGGGAATGCTCTATATAAATCTTACAAAAAGAAAGAGTTGTCGGAGATATTATAGGAGGAAAGAGTGGAGAGAAACATGGGAGTTGGAGAGATGTATTTTCCTTTACCCAAAATGCCCAACAACTTTCACTTTATTTCTTTTTCCACAACAAATATAGTGTAAATATAAAAAAATCAGAAGGGTAATTAGGGGTTCTGAAAAAGCTTCAATGAGACTACCATGTAACTACTTGTAACCACTCGACTACATTTCCAGCCCAAGTCGTTTGTAAGTGACCTCCCTATCGGTCGGCATTTTACGTGTTTTGAGAAACCCTAATATTTTTCTTAATTATTAGGCTATTTTCGGATTTCTTTTATTAATATTTAATATAATTTTTTATAGAATAAATGATAATTTCTAGTGAGATAATATCTCTTAATTTTGGGAAGTTTAGATATGATAGGTCTTTTAGAAGCATCATTCTAATCCTTGTCTCTATCTCCTATTTTGAGGAGATCCAATAATTTTGGAAATTCCTTGATAGGTCCCCATTAGGTGGGTTGACTCGTGGGTCTAAACATAATTAGGCTAGATGCACATGTAGGTTCGTATGCGTTTGCTGTAGACAGACAGGTGTACACAAATATTCTTTGTACTTTGGTTAGTCTTTGCACTAGCAACATTGACCCCGCCACACCTTAGTCGAGCCAAGCTCCTAAGTGGGGGGTCCACACATTTTTTGTGTGTGTATTGGTGGGGATACTCCAAATTATGTGTGACGCTTAATGTTCGTTGGGGATACTCCAAATTCTGTCGTTATTTCTTTTTTCGTAACACGTTTTAGCAAATTTATTGGTGACTAAACAACCCGCCGCCTTACCTGTAAATATCCCAGCGAAACCACGATATTTCTCGCTTTTTCCCTCGTTCTTTCCCACTTCACTAAGTCCAGAATCTGCAAGAAACAAAGTTTGTCCCCAAAAATATAGGGAATGCTCTATATAAATCTAACAAAAAGAGAGAGAGAGTTGCCGGAGAGAATATAGGAGGTAAGAGAGGAGAGAAACATGGGGTAGGAGAGAGGTATTTTCCTTTACCCAAAATGCCTAGCAACTTTCACTTTATTTATTTTTTCACAACAAACATAGAGTGTAAATAGAAAAAAATGATAAGGGTAATTATTAGGAGTTCTGAAAAAGCTTCAGTCAATACCATATTACTTATAAGTCGTTTGTAGGTGATCTCCCTATCGGTCGGTCAGATAACTACGTTCACGTGAAGTTCCTTGAACAACGGAAATTAGTTTTCATCTAACAAAAATAACTAGAAGTTGAGCGTTCGAAACTATTTTCTTCAGTTTATAGTAACAATTTACTGTTTCTAAATGGAATCAGTGCCCTGCTGGTGAGGTTCCTGCTTTATAAATAAGAATACAAATGCTAAATTTTGCTATTTTGAAGTGCCAAATTTTCTCGAGAAATCTTTTTAAATTTTAGTTATAATAATAAACTATATTAATATTGTTTTGTATTTTTCTCTGCCTCGTGTTCCAGAACAATGAAACCTTTATGGGAGAAGAGAGTTAGTCCAAATGTAATCTACTCTGTGCAACATCTCGGTAACGACACTTCATCATTAGTTGTTGGTGGAATAGATGGGATCTTACGCATTCTTAATCAACATACAGGTGAAGTTATCTCAAGTTATGTGATGGATGAAGATGCCACGGGAAGAGTACCTTTATTTGGAACCAGATCTAACGTTGTTCAAAAGAAGAAAGTGAGGCGACTCTCTGAGGACGCTCATATAGATTTAATACCAAAAAATAGACGACCTCCCATCACATGTTTGGCTGTTGGGATGAAGAAGGTTGTCACCACCCATAACAATAAGTTTATCAGAATTTGGAAATTTAACGTATAATTGGAAACGTTAGGATTCTTGAATCATATGTTTCTATGAAATTTGAGTCACCAACATTAACATATATTATCACAATGTAACTTTAGTTTTGGTGTGCTTGGCTGAGTTACATTTCTTATCAACATTTATTTATCATACAAATTTTAATCACTAATCTTGGTTATAAGAGATGTTATGTTTTTACATATTAATGGTTTCATAGTGTTTTGCTTTTTTTAAAAATTAAGCTGGGGGTTTGGTGACCCCAACCTATTCATTGAAAGCAAGAAACCAGATACAATGGGAGGACTAGGCCTTGCCCAATAAAAGAAAACGAGATTACCGTCAGAAACGACTCCCATTTTGTCCATAGGAGAGCAACTTTCACAATGCGAGGAACATCTCTGATGCAAAGTAGTTCTTATTAGTGTGTTGGGCAGGCACATCTCTGATGCAAAGTAGTTCTTATTAGTGTGTTGGGCAGGCACGCGTTATACGTCAATGCTTAGAATATTAGTTTTATTCGTTTATGAAGCCCTTCAGGCTTTGGCTCTTAAGTTCTACTATCCAAAACTAATTTCATTGTGGCTCTTAAGCACTCCAGGTTTTTGACTCTTAAGCATTGCATGCCTCCAAGCGGCGGCCGGAAGCTCTGTACGCAATAATCAAGTCCATTGGAGTCTCTTGATTATATTTTTCTGTCATACCATTTTGGGTACGCACGTGGGGTACCACTGACATATAGTAAATCACTGAATGTTTGGGAGGTAAACTCACTAGCTCTGTTAAGTCCAAATGAACTTGATCGGATGATTTAGGTACTAAGCTCGTAACTTAATGATCTGTACAAGAAGGCGTGCAAATGTCGCGTTCCTTGTAGACAATAGACAAACATGCGACCATCTGCAAGGTTATGATTATGTTGGAGGTTATGGTGATTAGGACTTTTGGGTGTCATAGACCTAAACAATCAAGCTCCAAACTTGTGTTCAACATCTATGGTCTTATTCTAAGAGACCATAGTGATTCTTTCGATGAATATTGTCACATGCACAGTGATTTTCGAAGAAGACGGTCATAAACTATTTCAACATTATAGCTGGAAGCTCTATGGCACAAAATAAAAATAAAAATGCAGACCCACGGTGGCCCTATGATGGTTATCGTTTGATATTGATCGTAAAAAGGATAATAATAATTTATTAGTTATTCCAAGGATGGTGGTTGACGCATCGTAACATATGAATTACAAGGGTAAAATAGCCAGGCTAAAATATAACCCTGAAAACCAAATATTGAGTTTACCAAGTCGAAAAATACATAATAAGTTCTCTCAGAGGCTAAAACTTAACCCTTGGAAGGGATTCCCCATCCAAGACGTACTTGATTAGTGTAAGTGCTCTCCGAGGCTGAAAGCTTGGAACCTCATGACCCGCTCCTCTTACGGTGGCAAACGTCAAGGCTCCTTCGTATTCAAATGTGTACCCGCCAACCTGCATGGTGAAAGATAGTAGATTAGGTTTCAAATTATAATGAAAGATGGCAAGACCCCATGAAATTAGTCAAGAATAATTTTACCTCTTCGTTAACGAACACGGGGACCAAGATGTCTTTAGAGGAAGATCAAGTGTCTTTAAAGAATATTTCGTTGAAGTAACTGGAACCCTAGCATCAGTGTCACCACTGCGCTCAAACCATGAAGTCATTATTTGTTTTCAAGCCATACACATTTAATACAAAGAGGAGATAAATTTTTAGTATTTAGGGTATAAGACCATGCTTACGAACTTTACCTGTACACCCACACTCTGATTCCACTAGCCAATAACTTTCTAAGAGCGGTAATATCGTTGATGGACTGTCCCCCAAGAAGAAATTACTTCACTGCACTTTTCCAAGTAATTTGTTACAAAAGCAGCGACAAGTTAGATAAATCAATCATACGATTAAAAACAAATTCAAATGTTGGTTTTGGAACTTTTCATATTCGAGGAGGAAATACGTCTCCACATTTCACAAGGTCATGTGTGCTGCGCTATAAATTCACGATTTCTACTTACGTGCAAGATTCTCATGTATGATGAAGTTTAGTAACATTGGCATGAAGGGCGGTTTGGACGTCAGGATCATTGAGGTAAGCGTGAACGTAGAAACTGCTGCAAGGATCAAAGTTTACAAGTGCAACACAATAAGATTTGCCCTAGTTAAACATTGAATCATATGTAAATAACTTTGAAACGGCATATTGTTTGAGTTGTCATACCGAAGTTCTTTTGGGCGCAACCGTAAGATTTGGATTCAAGCAAAGTGGAGCATAGATGTTGTATATATCTATGGGAACAATATTTGGTTGGTAGGCTTCTGTGGAGGCATCTTGGCATTGAGGGGTAGTCGTAGAGTTTGGCTTAAAATTACAATACTTATAGACACTATCGATGGACTCGTCTGGAATAAGGGCGTGCTCCAAATGTAATCTATCATTCCCTTAGTGTCGGTCTCGTCATTGAGCACAGCATTGCCAATCTGTTATAACATAAACATAACTCAATTCTTATATGAGAGAGAGAGAGAGACTCACAATGATCCCTTTAAGACTGATTATGGTCTTATTTGCTAACTTATTGTATTCCAATATTAAGCTTGCAAGTTGAGGCACATAATGTCCGGCGTAACTCTCACCGGAGATATAAAAATCCCTGCTCTTGTATTCCGGAAATCTCTCAAGCCAATTCACTAAGAACACATAACTATCTTCTGTACTTATTTTATCTCCCATCTTATTATAATCCGACGTCGTGTTAGAATACGAAAATCCTACTCCAGCAGGGGACTCCAAGAACAAAACATTCGCCACTAGTACAAGAAATTTACATATTTAGGGTTTATAAGGATCGGCAATCTTCTCAACTTGTAAATAAAATGGGGAAGTGAGGAATTAATTTGTCTAACCTTTGTTCCATGAATATCGGTTACGGTAAAGCGTTTTTTCCATTGCTATGAACTCGAAAAGGTCCAAGCTCCTCCATTGCCCCAAATGCTAGAGATGAACATCCAGGGCCTAATACAAAAATATTGGATCGTTAACTATAAATAAAAAGATGAAAAGCGATCATACACTATAAAAATGATGCTAGAAAGAGAAGATATAATCGGTCGAGTACCTTCATTGAGCCAAAGAAGGAGAGGCTTTATGTCCTTAGAATGTTCCGACTCAACAAAGTAATAATACAATGCCCGACCAGCCTCCTCGTTGACCGTAACATAACCTCCATATTGTGTGAATGTAACATTAGGTTGTCCGGGTAACTTTACAATTCTATCTTTCTCTTTCAGTTTCTCCTGAGGAAGAACTCGCACTTCGTTGCTCGGTAAAGAAGTTGTATAAACATTTACGACGTCATCTTCGCTTGTTTTTCTCAAAAACTTTGCGTTGTGAAGACGCTTAAGTGCATCTCCTTGTTTAGCAGAGATACTTAGTGTTACATGTTGGAATTTTTCAAAACTTATACCTCTTTTGAGCCTTGAACCCATGACCTCTTGGTCATCTATTTTATGTGACTCCTATACTATAGCCTAAAGTTTAGTCCCACATTGTTTATAAACAATAGAGGAACTAAACATATAAGGTAGTACCCATGTGACATGTGTGTAACATGTGACATAGAGAGAGTGTATAGTTGTGTGGCTTGGGCTTGGTTTATTTCTTTAGTCTTGGTCTTCACTTTGTTCTCTCCACCTCTTGAGGAGACCTAATCCTTCTTTAGTCTTGGTCTTCACTTTGTTACTGCTTAGACTGCCTGTCATACTTCGCCTGTCATACTTGCTATTTACCGGAGCTGGAATCTGCCTGTTTGTTGCTGCTGTTACAACCAGTTCTGAATAACTGTTTGTTGTTTGCCGGAATCTGCCTGTTCGAGGTTGCTGTTGTTCATTGCCGAAGTACTTGTTTTACTGCTGCTGAAATACCTTACTTCTATAACATCTTGCTGTTACAACTTCTAGAAGGGAAAGCTATACTTACAGGTTCATAAGACTTAAATTATTTCTAACAATTTTAAAGAGTATTTATTTTCTATAATATGGCTCTTTCCTCAGAAGTGCTGAAGTTTGATTCCAACAAACCCTCTAAGTTTGATGGTCTCAACTTCAAGAGGTGGAAGAACAAAATGTTCTTCTATCTCACACTTAAGGAAGTGGCGTATGTTCTGGAACAAGAATGCCCTGTTGAACCTCCTATTCCCGTACCTGCAATAGACCCTGACCTGATTACAAACGAATATGACAAATCCTTAGAATCAATTTCGAACTGGACTGAGGCTAACTTCAAATGCCGTAATTTCATCTTGAACGGTCTAGCAGACGAACTGTACGATTACTATCTACAGTCCGAAACTGCGAAAGCCGTTTGGGAAGCATTACAGAGGAAGTATGATACAGAAGAGGCAGGCTCTAAAAAGTTTGCCGTAAGCCGATATCTCAAGTTCACTATGGTCGACGATAAGCCAGTAATTTCCCAATCACATGAGTTACAACGAATTGCACATGAGATCGTGTCCGAAGGGATACCTCTTAATGAACAATTTCAAGTTGCCGTGATGATTGACAAATTACCGCCTAATTGGAAAGACTATAAAAATATCCTGCGACACAAGTCAAAGGAACTTACCATGGAGAACTTGATTACTCGTCTTAGGGTTGAAGAAGAATCTAGAAAACAAGACCTGAAAGAGGAAATCCTTTTGGTTCAAGCCAAAGGGAAGGTCCATCTGAAACCTAAAGGGAAACCTTTCAAGGCTAAGAATGGCGGTAATCGGAACAACCGTCTTAACGGTGGTAATCCGAATAACCGTTAGAAAAATGGACACCAGAATCCTTATAAGGGAACGAACCAAAAAGCCCCACCATATAACGGAACAGTTTCTATTGTGTGCTTCAACTGTAATAAGCCTGGACATATATCTAGAAACTGCCGAAACCGAAAACCTGTTGCTCAGGCCAACGTTACCGAAGAGCCCTTAGTGGCTATGATCACGGAGATCAACATGGTCGGTGGAACCGACGGGTGGTGGGCTGATTCGGGCGCTTCTAGGCATGTATGCTATGAACGCAATTGGTTCAAGACCTATAAGGAAACTGAAGACCAGAAGGTGCTACTTGGGGATTCCCATTGCACCAAAGTGCTAGGCACTGGAGATGTTGAACTGGTATTTACCTCTGGAAGGACAGTGACTCTGAAGGATGTGATGCACACTCCTGAAATGAGGAAGAATCTTGTTTCTGGCTATCTTCTCAACAAGGCAGGATTTCAGCAAACTATTGGCTCAGATCAGTACATTTTGACTAAGGGTGGGATTTTTGTGGGAAAGGGTTTTGCTTGTAATGGAATGTTCAAAATGAGTATTGAAATGAATAAATCTGCTTCTGCTTACTTATTGTCTTCTTTTAATATTTGGCACTCTAGACTGTGTCATGTTAATAAGAAATTAGTACACAATATGAGTAAACTTGGTATGATCCCTAAAGTAGATTTAAATGATTTTAATAAATGTCAATCTTGTAGTCAAGCTAAGATTACTAAAACCTCACATAAAAGTGTTGTAAGGGAATCACAACTTTTGGATTTAGTACACTCGGACATATGCGAAATGGACGGTACATTAACTCGAAATGGTAAAAGATATTTTATAACTTTTATAGATGATCATTCAAACTATACTCAAGTTTATCTGATGCGTCACAAAAGTGATGCTATAGATATGTTTAGGACATATGTAACCGAAGTGAAAAATCAGTTTGATAGACACATTAAAAGATTTCGTAGTGATAGAGGCACAGAATATGATTCACATGAATTTCAAAACTTGTATGAATCCTTAGGGATTATACATGAAACAACTGCTCCTTATTCTCCAGAATCTAATGGTAAAGCTGAACGTAAAAATAGAACGTATACTGAGCTAATAGTTGCTATGTTACTTAGTTCTGGATCACCCAAATCTTTATGGGGTGAAGCATTATTATCTGTATCCCATGTTTTAAACCGTATTCCTCATATCACATCTGAATTATCACCTTATGAAATTTGGAGAAAAAGAAAACCTAATGTTAGCTATTTTAAGGTTTGGGGTTGTTTAGCCTATGTTCGTAAACCTGATCCTAAACGGACCAAACTAGCCAGTAGAGCTTTAGAATGCATTTTCATTGGTTATGCTATAAACAGTAAAGCCTATAGGTTTCTTGATATTAAGGATAATATAATAATTGAATCACTAGATGTTGATTTCTATGAGGACAAGTTTCCCTACTTACTGAGGGACAGTGGGAGTAGTAGTGGGGGTTCTCAACCTTCTACGTCTTCGACCCCTAATGTACCTCAAGTAAATGTTCCTAGAGCTGTTGACTTTCATGATACAGACCCAGAACTTCGTAGAGGTAAACGTTTAAAGATTGCAAAAGATTATGGTAACGATTTTGTTGTAAATACCTTAGAATCGAACCCCAATACCATTAGAGAAGCGTTAACCTCAGGTGATGCTGATTTGTGGCAAGAGGCCATTGATGATGAAATGGATTCTCTTACTACAAATGAAACTTGGGATTTAGTTAACTTACCTCCTGGTAGTCGCTCTATTGGGTGTAAATGGATATTAAAGAGAAAACTTAAACCAGATGGTACTATAGATAAATATAAGGCAAGACTTGTAGCAAAGGGATATGTACAAAAAGAAAACATTGATTTCTTCGACACATATTCCCCAGTTACTCGTGTGACTACCATTAGAGTATTATTAGCCGTTGCTGCCGTGCACAATTTGTTAATTCACCAAATGGATGTAAAAACCGCATTTTTAAATGGAGAGCTTGAAGAGGAATTATATATGGATCAGCCTGAAGGCTTTGTAGTACCTGGTGAGGAACACAAAGTCTACAAGCTGAACAAGACCTTATACGGTCTAAAGCAAGCTCCAAAACAGTGGCATGATAAAATCGACCAATTACTTCTTTTAAATGGTTTTAAGATTAACGTTGATAAATGTCTATATTATAAAGTATCTGGTGAAAGTTGTATTATGATATGTCTTTACGTTGACGATCTACTTATTTTTGGTTCTACACTTGACATTATTTTAGAGACCAAAAACATGCTTAACAATAATTTTGATATGAAGGACCTAGGCAAGGCTAGTGTAATTTTAGGCATGAAGATCACACGCACAGACACTGGTATTACTCTTGATCAATCTCATTATATTGAGAAGATCTTAAAGAAGTACAAATATTTTGACCGTAGACCTGCGTGTACTCCTTGTGATCCACAAGTTAAACTTTTAAAGAACTTGGGAGAGGCAGTTAGACAGAAAGAATACGCAAGTATTATTGGAAGCCTTCGCTACGCTACAGACTGTACTAGACCCGATATAGCTTATGTTGTAGGGGTTCTATGTAGATTTACGAGTAAACCAAGTTTGGCGCACCGGGGTGCCATTGATAGAGTTATGCGGTACCTGAAAAAAACCATGAACTTGGGTTTACACTATCAGAAGTTTCCCGCGGTCCTTGATAGATTTAGCGATGCAGATTGGAACTCATTTTCGGATGATTCCAAAGCCACCAGCGGATACGTGTTTAGTATAGCTGGAGGGGCGATTTCTTGGAGATCCAAGAAACAAACGATTCTAGCTCAGTCGACTATGGAGTCTGAGTTAGTAGCACTAGCTGCAGCTAGTGAGGAGGCAAGTTGGTTGAAAGACCTCTTGTCTTATATTCCTTTATGGAGTAAGCCTATACCACCGATACTGATCCACTCAGATAGTACTGCTGCGATAGCCAGAGTACAAAACAATTATTATAATGGTAAGAAGTTAGCGATACGTCGCAAACACAGTACGATGAGAGGTTACCTCACATCTAGTACTGTTACAGTGGATTTTGTAAGATCGGAAAACAACTTGGCAGATCCTTTGACGAAAGGATTGTCTCGTGACAAAGTGTGGAGCACATCCTTAGGGATGGGGCTAAAGCCTGTTATTGAATCACAAGTGGTGGGAACCCAACCTAAATGACTGGAAATCCCAAGAAATAGGTTCAATGGGGAAAACAAATCACTATGATATAAAATCATGCAAATAAGGAGCTTGTCACTCCAGAGTTCAACTCGCAGTACATAAATGTAAATATGCATGATATCTTGAAGCGAATGTTAGGCTGAGTTCTATATCTCATTTCTTTGAGTGGGGTGTCTAGCTACAAGAACACTCTTCATAGATTCACCAAGGTGATTGTGGAAGTGCGGCCGCTTCCTATGAGAAATTAGGCTAACTTCTCTAAAGCCTTCACCTATACTGGGATTAAGCACATGGCCGAAAAGTGCTGGCATTTAGATATTGCACATGGTAGGGTTGTATGTAGTTTTCCTCACTGTATAAAAGCGAATAATGAGTTCAAGACTCTGTTCACTTATTATTCTTATACGTTGAAGATTGTCTACTACGTAAAGGTTCAAGTCTAAGGACACCTTCACTTAAGTACAACTCTATAATCGAAACCGTACTCTCGTTTCTCTTTTCATTCATCTATCCTTTTTTGGAAGTTTTTTAAAAGTGGGGGATTGTTGGAATTTTTCAAAACTTATACCTCTTTTGAGCCTTGAACCCATGACCTCTTGGTCATCTATTTTATGTGACTCCTATACTATAGCCTAAAGTTTAGTCCCACATTATTTATAAACAATAGAGGAACTAAACATATAAGGTAGTACCCATGTGACATGTGTGTAACATGTGACATAGAGAGAGTGTATAGTTGTGTGAGTGTGTGAAAGGATTTTATACTCTATACACACTTGGACCTCTCTCAGGCGGCCCGGTAGGCCGGGCCGGCTCGGGCTCGGAATTGGGATTGGGATTGGGGGCAATTGGCTCTGGAGGCCTTGGGGGCCTTGGGCTTGGGTATCCATAATCTTTTTAACAAAAAGTTCATTGGGCTTGGGCTTGGTTTATTTCTTTAGTCTGGTCTTCACTTTGTTCTCTCCACCTCTTGAGGAGACCTAATCCTCAGGGACACGTCCCACACGTTTGAATAAAGAGAGAGCCGTTGGGCAAACTCTCTCTATAAAAACAACTCCTCACCACCTTCAAAAATACATACAGAACACAACTCTCTCTCTCTCTCTCTCTTGTACGGTTACCTGTGGTGCTCATTCTTACGTAGACTTCCGGGATAACTGAAGTCTACTGTATACGTTACGCTCGTTGTATCCTGGAAAGAGATCAGACCTTCGTTACCTTACCCGAGGTAGGTCGAATCTTTAAAGAGAGTGCGACCCACGCCTCGAGCAATCACAACCTCTCTCTCTTGTTGTAGGCGCTGTACCGGTGTTAGTTCTTTCTTGCTACTGCCTGAAACTACAAAGTTTAAACTGCGGTGTTACCGGAGTTCTTGTGCTACTGAAACTGCCGTCTGCACTACTGTAGTGACTGCTTAGACTGCCTGTCATACTTGCTATTTATCGGAGCTGGAATCTGCCTGTTTGTTGCTGCTGTTACAACCAGTTCTGAATAACTGTTTGTTGTTTGCCGGAATCTGCCTGTTCGAGGTTGTTGTTTGTCGCTGTTTTTACATCAAGTTCCTATTGCCTGTTTAACATCTGAGTTGCTGCTGTCCCTGCCGTTGTTTAACATCTGAGTTGCTGTTGTTCATTGCCGAAGTACTTGTTTTACTGCTGCTGAAATACCTTACTTCTAACATCTTGCTGTTACAACTTCTAGAAGGGAAAGCTATACTTACAATTCTATAACATCTTGTTCGTTGACCGTAACATAACCTCCATATTGTGTGAATGTAACATTAGGTTGTCCGGGTAACTTTACAATTCTATCTTTCTCTTTCAGTTTCTCCTGAGGAAGAACTCGCACTTCGTTGCTCGGTAAAGAAGTTGTATAAACATTTACGACGTCATCTTCGCTTGTTTTTCTCAAAAACTTTGCGTTGTGAAGACGCTTAAGTGCATCTCCTTGTTTAGCAGAGACACTTAGTGTTACATAACATGAAATACATAGAAAGGATAGAAAGAAAATACTTCCTTCATCTTTAGAGAGTAATAATTAAAGAGAGAGTCTTAGTAGATTTTGATTATATATCTAGTCGAATGTTACTTCCTTTTATAACTGAAGTATGTAAACGTATTTATTTGTAGCTTTCGATCACTTATATGTGATAGAGTCAATAGTTCTCAAAGATTGCACAAAGAAAAAAGGGCCAAAATCCATTTTAGAGAGATCGCTACATTGCAGACTGTGTTGTACTCACCTATTGGGGAAATATAATCCATCCATATTGATCACTTCGAGAAAAGGACGTACAACAACACAGATTTCAAGGTGGATGAACGGACTAGGGATTCCATATTAGATCCGATGATTGGTCTAATACTCTAATGTCGTGCATGAATTTAAAATGATTGTCTTTGTCTATTTCTATTTTCGGATGAGTCATGTTATTTGATTTTATACATTTGTTTTACATAAGTTAACATTATTATGTCTATTTTAAGCGATAAACATATATGCTTGATAATTTTTCGAAAACAGCATTGGACAGTCCGTGGTTGTCTTTTGCTTGCAAATTTATGAGCCTGCCGATTTGGCATGACTGATACAATTATTACATGGGTGATGATATTTTGAGAGAATTATTTATAAATTGATGGAACCGTAACAGTTATTTATATGCGATCTTGCATACATTTACTCTAAGTTTTGACTACTCACAAAGGCTAATCATAAATAATATATATAGAGATTTTAAACCCTAAAACATCAATCTTATACCAATTAAAATGGTTTAGCTAAATGCTCCAACTCCAAGAAATTTCACGAGATCTAGAAGAATTACTAAACATGATAAGTAACAAAATATAAATCCTATCAAAGCCGCCTATACCACAAGGCAACTTAGGCCCCCAAAGTTCATTCTTATTGTACTGTCAAAAAAATATATATGGTGTAACATGGCATTGATAAACCTAAAAGAAGATGAAAATGCTATAGTAATTTGAAAAGGTTAAAGCCACAACAAAAAGCTATTAAATATTAAAACATCTCTTTCTACAACTTTATGTCCTACTCTCACAATTCCCACTTATTCTCTTATTTCTCTAATCTACTTATGCACTCTCTATTCTAGTCTCTCTTTCTCTAATCTTTCAAAAGGTAAATTTCAATAATTTGTTTTTCTTCTTGTTAATGGATCATTGGGGGCTTTGGCGTTGTTGGAAAATTTTCCCTCCAACATTTCTAGTAAAGGAAAATCACCACAAAGCTTATTTCACACGGTTGCGCTTGTGGTAAAATTCTTATAATTGATCGGTAGAGATACAATATTAATGTCAAAGCGTTCATATGATTTTGATTACCAAAAATTCAAAAAGAGAGAGGGAGTCGTTAACCGAGTCTCGAAAGGGAGAAATGATTAAGTTTACGTATGTTAGTAAAAATAGTGGTGCTAGTGGTTCAAATGATTTAGCAAATGAACAACCAACAATATCAGATGATGCAAGGAAGGATAAAATAGCAGTAGAGAACAATGGCATCGAGCAAATTAATATTGGTAATGTTTTAGATAAAAACTTGAAAATATTTTAGAAGAAATGATAAAAGGAGGATATGAAAGACTTATCGAAATATCATATATGATAGATTCAGCGATAAAAAATTATGATGAAAACGGTGGAAATTTTCCTATTAGACATTTTATGAGAACACTATCAAATGGGGAGAAACACGATATAAAATGGTTAGTGTACTCAAATGATACGATCAAAATTCCATTTAAACAAGAATTGTTGAGAACAAAAACATCTACTCTAGTCTAACATACAATCACAAGCCTACACATATAGTATAACACATGATAGAGAGAGAGAAAAAAAACTATTAGGTGATAGAGAAACCACCACAAGGGTGTATATATAGGAGGCTACAATAGTTCTATAAAACTCTCCTCATAAACCCTAGGTTTATGTAGGGCTGGCAATGGGTCGGGTTTGGGGCGGGTGGAGTAATACCATCCCCATACCCGCCAAATAACCCTACCCCCAAACCCGCCCCAATACCATTTAACTTAAATGGGGAATACCCAAACCCGCCCTGTTTAAATTTGCTTATACCAAACCCCCCAACACCCGTTTAAAATTCATATGTTTGATATAGTGTTATTTAATGTTGTCAGCAGAATCTAAGTTTTACAAGACTCTAAAAAAACACAGGTATTATTAATACACAAAAATGGGATGCGATTCAGACGAGAAAAAGAAAAACATTTGACATCATAAGATTAGTGTGAAGTTTGATGAAAACTATTTTCCAAGAAAATTGTTAAAAATGAAAGTTAGTTTGGTGAAGAATGTTGTTTTGGGTTTGAAATTGAATTGAGTCTCATACTGATTGTAATGATGGAGTACATAGATGGATATGAATACTGATACATAGATGATCAGAATTGGCAAGAAATGAAATGAGTCACCAGTTGAGTAGAAATGGGAAATGTGGTTTGAAGAATTCCAACTAAAAACTAAAAATTTATAATATTTTTAATGAAAGCAAGTAGTAGTAGTAATCAAAAGAGATGAGAATGCCAATTGATTCAGAAAGAGAGAATGTATACCTTTTAAACAAAGATCACTTCTTTTTTCTTTTTTTCTTCTTTATTTTGATCTCTGAGGAAAGAAAGAAAGAGAAATCCAAAATCTTCTTATTAGAAGAAGAATGCGAGTTTTATCATAGATCCATTAAAATCAAAACACTCACTTGACTTGAGCTACAAATGAAAGTTAGTTTGGTGAAGAATGTTATTTTGAGGTTGCAATGAAGATAAGCTAATGACAGAACACATGAGGCTGGAGGTTGAAATGAAGACAGGAGAGGAGACATGATGCTGGACTTAACTAACATGTCTTTAGAATTAGGTTTAACTTAAGTGTATTAGAGTCATATCCTTTATAACTGGGTCGGGTGATGGGGCCCCATTTATTTAAGCCTAAAACCAGACCCGCCCCAATAAATAAATGGGTTTTTTTTAAACCAAACCCTCTATAGTCATACCAAACCTACCTCATTAAGGGCAGGGCGGGTTAAATTGCCAGCCCTAGGTTTATGGGTTGGGTTAGGAGTCGATGGGTCACCTTAACCCAATGCGAGTTAAACCCAAACCAAACTTGTTTCTAATACTCCCTCTTGGGGTGTCCTGCATCTAGACGACTTGCCTCATTAAAGCCTCCACCTAGTAAAATCTCTTTGGGCAAAAAACTATGCAAGGAGAGAGTATAATTCTATGTCACAGATGGGTGGTGAAAGCGTATAAGTTGCCTCATCAAAACCTCTAGTTAGTAAAAACCCTATGAGAAAAAAACTGCGCTATCAGGAAAAATAGTACAATACGCAAATGTCCATGTCAGGTGGAGACCTCTCCCCCTGACGTTTATCTCCCAGAGACGTCAAAGATTACAAAAATTTGCATGTCTATTCCGTGTACCAATATCTTGAACGTAGGTGGTGTAAGAGTCTTCGTGAATAGATCTTCTAAATTGTCTGTTGAACAGTCTTAAACAATATCAATTTCATTAGCCTTCTGTAATTAGTGAGTATGGAAGAACTTTGGTGAAAATATGTTTGGTTTTGTCGACAAATCCTTCTCTTGTCTTGAGCGATGCATGCAACATTGCTTTCATAAAGAGGCGTAGGTTTCTTGTGGACATAACTTAGTCCGCAAGTTCTGTTAATGTAATTTGTCATAGAGCGTAACCAAACATATTTTCTGCCAGCTTCTTAAAGTGTAAGAATCTCTGTGTGGCTCGAGGATGCAGCGACTGCCGTCTGCTACATTAATCTCAATGAAATTGCCGTATGCCCATACATTAATATATAGTTCGTCTGACAACGGCCTCTATGTGGGTCTAACAAGTATCCTACCTCAGCGTACCCTATAATTTTAAGTTTACCATTTATTGGGTAGAATAAACCCAAGTATATTGTGCTGACTTCAGGTACTGTAGAATGTGCTCATCCCATTCTAGATCCTTAAAAACAATTATTACACATACACTCTCTAGTTCTTCTCTCCTTTAAAGGAAAGTTAAAAAGTATTCCCGATAATCCTCCTCATTATCCTAGCCTGGAGTAGTATATTGAAAACTATTCCAATATCGTCAATATCGTTGTCTGACCTTTAAACGTAGATATAATGCACATAACTTGGCTGTCATTTTCCCATATCGTATTGTACTTGATAACCATTATTATGTATGTCCCTAAAGCTTAAACAATCACCATTAGACTAGCGTATAAAGTGGATATGATACCTAGTATCGTATCGTTAGGGAGCAAAAGCATGACACCCGCACTACAAGAAAAACAATCTACAATAGCAGTAGTTTTATATAAATGCTATTAAAAGTTACCATTTTACAGCATTTTGCTAAAAACCGCTATCATATCATTATTTTCATAGGAAACAACACTAAACGTACATGAGTTCTTAGTGTCTACTCTTCATAACGTTTATTCTCGCTATCATAATCCCTTGCAAATAACAGCGCCAAATGCCTCTATTCGAATTTAAACTTAAACATTGTTCCTTGAGTCTAATTTCATTTTCCCAACTCCTCCAATGCCATCTCCACCATTAGGCGATCGTGAATTCCCTGAAGTCTCTCTCTCTCTCTCTCACCGCGAAGAAACATAAATCACGATTCACACAAAATTCGATTCGAATAATGATGTGCGCTCACAAGTTCCAGATCTTTGATTTTCTTCCATCACAGTTTGAGCAGTTGATTATTAGGGAAAACCGTGTATACAAAGTTGGGAAAGGAGGCAATGCGAACTTTGGTAAATTTCACTTTCTTTTAACCATCTAATTTGCAAATATTTGGCCATGTTCAGTTTCTTTGTTTGGGTGATTTTGTTAGGACTTGTTGAATCTTACTCTAACATTTAATTTACTTGTTGTGAAATACAAATGGTGGGGTTTCTATGGGTATTTATTGGGTTTTAAGTCATATCGAATTAGGTTTATCTTGATGTTGTTAGAGAGGATTGGGGCTTATGCTTATGGTGTTTGATGAAATGCCTCAGAGAGATGGTTTTGTGTGGAGTACAATGATTTCGGGATTAATTAGAGTTAGGGAAATTTGAGTTCAGCGAGGGTACTGTTTGAAGAGATGCTGGGAAGGAATATTGCTTCTTAGAATACTATGATATCTGGGTATGCAAAATCGGATGATGTTGAGTCTGCTACGATATTGTTTAGTCAAATGCCTTCCAGGGATTTCATTACGTGGACAACGATGATAACTTGTTATTCACAGAATAAGCAATTTAAGGAAGCGATAGACGTTTTCAAAGAGATGATTGAAACACCAGGAGTTAGTCCCGATGAGGTTATAATGTTCTCAGTTCTTTCAGTTTGTGCACATCTGGGTTCTCTTGAAATGGGAAGAAAAACACACAATTATTTGATGCAAAATAGATTTGATATTAATGTGTATATTGGGTCAGCGTTAGTTGATATGTATGCAAAGTGTGGGAGTGTGACGAGATCTCTCATGGTCTTTTTCAAGCTTCGAGAAAAGAATTTGTTTTTTGGAATTCTATTATTGAAGGATTAGCGGTTCACGGATATGGAGAATAAACGTCGGATATGTTTAAGAAAATGGAAAAAGTGAAGATCAAACCAAATGGGGTCACTTTTATTAGTGTGCTTGGTGCTTGTACTCACACGGGGTTAGTCGAAGTGGCTTGTAAGTGTGCAGAATGCTCTAGTTTTTCTCACCGAGATGAAATTGCAAGTTTTGATGCCAAATGCAGTAACTATACTTCGTGTTATCCAGATGTAGTTAGGGAGGGATAGTAGAAGAAGTCTGCTCATATTTTGAAATAATGTTTCCACATAGTGGGTTTGAACCTTGGAAGGAACATTAATCATGTTTGGTTGACATGTTGGGCCGTGTAGGAGATCTCAAATTAAAGTGCAATCGACGTGATCCCAGGCGCTAGTGTTTGGGGTGCTCTATTGAGCGCATGTAGTAACTATGGAGATAGGGAACTTGGTGGAGCAGTAACATCTCAGGTTGTTTTGAGTCGCAGAAAAATGTTTGGGATTACAAGTTTTAGATCAAACTGTTTGTCTACGACTTTACAGACCTTACCCTCCTGTCCGATCCAATTCACCATCAATGACTGCGTGGCTGTCCATTGTGTTGTGCGTTTGGATGAAGTTAGCCTTCTTTACGCCAAGCACTGCTGTGTTAAAACATTGTACACATTAATGAGCAACATAATTTCAAAAAAAATAAAAAATCGAGATGGCTCGCTTGTTCTCAGACTTTGTTGCTGGTTGTCTTTTTATACCAATCAATGTGCCAGGGTTCACATACCATACCGCAATAAAGGTACACAAATCTTCATATATAGGCAACATATTTTCTTAGCTAATAGTTGCCGTGCACCTATATATGTACTAATTGCTGCCGTGCACCTATATATGTACTCATATCATACATGTTTTAAGGAAGTTGTTTCATACATAGTAGGCAAGGGAAACTATCATTAGCAGGATCAAGAGGATCATAGAAATAAGGAGAGAACAAAAGCCTGCATCACAAGTTAATTAGTAATGGTGTTCTTGGTAGATTGGTAGAGGAAGGGATTGTTGTCCCATGGTATTCAAGTATACATATATATATATATGTATATACTCGAATAACACTATATACCTCGAGAACTTCCCTATGTTGTTTATAATTGTTCATTGATTCTTTCCTATAATTCATGATCAATATGACCTTGTCACTACTTTTACAGCCTCAGTTGCTACGAGGATTAAGATTAGTGTTGGCATTATATCCCCGTATAAAGCTCAAGTTTCTGCACTTATAACCAAATTTTGATCTAAATACGAGAACTGCAGTGATTTCTCATTAAGAATTCGATCTGTTGACGGGTTTCAAGGTAGTGAGGAAAATGTCATTATTATTTCTACTATAAGATCTAACTGGAATGGATCCGTGGGGTTCCTTTCAAATAGTCAACAAACAAATGTGGCTCTCACAAGCGCAAGGTATATATAATGTCTTAGCGTATTAGTAGGCACTTTATTCTCAATAAATTCTGTTTGTAATTTTATGTAGTCTTTAACTCTCTAACTGCAGATATTGCCTTTGGATATTGGGGAATGAACAAACATTAATCAACAGTGGTTCAGTTTGGAAGAAGTTAGTAATCGACAGAAAGGACCGGGGGTGCTTCTTTGATGCCAATGATGACGAAGGGTTGTCTAAAGCAAAAATAAATAGCGTGATCAACTTGATGATTTGCTTAATGGGGATTTACTTTTCAAAGGTGCAAGGTGGAAGGTTTGTTACCTCTATCCTCAAGTAAATGTAGCTTTCGAATGCCGGCTGCCTGTCATTCATATTTTTTCTCTTTTATAAAGGTTATATTTTGGGATTTTATGACTTTGCATCGTATCATACAATTAAAACTAATCTTCTTTCAAAGATTATGACTTATAGTGTACGAAAGTAAAAAGTAGATCATATATTCAAGGTCATAACAGAAGTTACGACCTAAAATTTTCATCTAGTTAATGCAGTTAATGCACTGTAATAATATGCTTGTTTCAAATGGTTACTGTAATAATGTTATATTTTTATTTTCGATAGGTTACGTTTGGAGACGGTTTTAAGAAGTCTTTGGAAAGAATAAAAGTACATATTCGGAGAAAAGTAGTTGATCTAATGATGAAGCTCTCAAATGGCTGGTGCTATCCTCAAAAGTGTAAAAACCTCAACACCGGGGATGGGGTATTGAAACAATACAAGATCCATGGGGTTTTCATGCTTTTCTGGACTGTAGACATTCTCAAGGAAGGCTATGTTGGCCTGCTTCGCAAAAGTTTGGTCGAAGTGAGTCGGTTAAACTCGATGTACTAGGTATTCTTTAAACACTTGTAATGTAAGCTGTGTAGGTATTGACAGGTGCTTGCTGAGATTAATCTTAATTAAAGATTATTACATAGGCGAGTATTAGACTCTTTTTTCTCTTCAGATCTGTAATGAGAGAAAATTGGAGGGGAAGGTTGGTTAAATTGACATGCCATTGTGGATTATGTTAATGGAAATGTTTCTTTTTGTGAGAATTAACTTTTTTAAGGCCTGAGTTGCCTGGGCACCACCCATATTAACTTCTTTTTTTGAAACAAAGGAAACTAGGGTTGGGCAGACCCCCATCATATTAACTTGATTCTTCTTTCAGACTAGATGTACAAATCTCCAAAGCATCATAAGCATGTGTGGGAAGAGATTGTAAGACAATTATTCTTCTGGTTCTAGTATCTCTATGTTAGTATTTTCTTTTTAATATGTCTGTACATTCTTCATGTATCCAAATGTGTATATGTGCCTTCCCTTGCTTTTTGGAAAAGATTATTAAGGACCGAGGAGGGTTGTGTAATCCACAATACGATAAAGAAACTCTAGTTAGCTGAAAAGTCTGAAGAACACCAATTGATTAGGAAAACAAAGCTTCAATTGCATAAAAAAACAAAGTAATTACAAGAAAATCACTCTAAAAACCCTAGGCCTTTTTCAGAACTCTTTCTAGACCTAACATAAGAAAACAATGCTTAGCCTTGCCCCTTTTTATAAGGGTTACAAGTTTTTAGTTTCAATAAGACTAAGTTACAAGTTCCTAGTCCCAATAGGACTTGCCTAGTCTTGCCTCTTTTATAAGGGTTACAAGTTCTTAGTTATAATAGAACTTTGTTACAAGGTCCTAGTCCCAATAAGACTTGCCTAGATCCTCCTAGATTATGACCCCCCCTTTAGGAGCCTTGAGCTCCTGCTCAAGCTGGAACTAGAGAGGTGGGAATGTGGCGCTGCCCATGACCCTGCTGCACCACTTCGACGTACGAGGTAGCTGACTCTTCTTCCCAACTCAAAATGATTCAAAACGAACACATGTCTTGCCTGGCAACAACTTTCGGCGAAACGCACTATGCCCCATATGGTCATCATATCCCGCAACATAACCTGACGTAACAAAAGGCTGTATCTGCATAGAAACCAACATAACATAAATAGTTGGTAATAAGGATCGAGATAACCTATAAGCCAATTTGTTGTCCACTCCCCTCTTATACTATATAATCAAGGGCAATTGTTGGAGATACGACCTCCCCTTCATCTGGCGAGCTTGCTATAGCTTGGACTGTGTAGCAAAAAATTGGAACAGTTTGTGATCAGTATGTACCACAACCTTCTCTTGCAACTTCCCCAAGTCGGTTTGTTGCTTAAAAAATGTTGTCATTGGAGACAACACGCTAGCCGACGTACCTTCTTGAACTGGTCGCACCAATAACATAAACTTACCACTTGCATTAACCAACCGTTTCACCTGAGTCGCTGTTACCAAATTTGACGTAATGACGTGCTCCTTACAAGCATTGATATGGAATTTCTTTCTCTCCTTCGCAAGACGAAACTTGCAAGCTCTACTGTAATGAATCGCTTCTCGGTCCCAAAGATAAGGGCTACCCAAGATGACCTGATACACATCCAAAAGAACTACCTCATACGTCACCTCGTCAATAAACTTCTTAGAAATCATAAACTTGAAAGTACACTGTTTCGTGATCATCACATCCGCATCTTTCTGAATCCACCCCAAACCATACGGCTTAGGATGAGCTGTAGTCGTCAAACCCATCTTCTTCACCAACGTCTCAGAAATGAAATTTTTATGACTACCCGAATCCATAATGGCCTTGACTAAACTCTGCTTTACCTGAATGCTGACATTAAAAAGCTCTTCCCGACTCTCTTCCTCGGCAGCCAAAGTCTGTTGAAACATAAATGTAAGTTTAGGATTCGGTTTATCTACATCCGGAAGGTCAACAACCTCTGTGGCTAGTACATATCTCTCTTTCTTTTTCTTCTCCTCCTTTGGTCGAAGTTTCGGGTGAAGTTTCCAACAATAATAAAAAATATGCACACTCGCCTTACAATGATTGCAATGATACTCCTTGAACGAAGACCCCTCTCCTTTAGCCTCTATCTTATGCTCATTTTTCCAGCTAGACTTGTACCCTGACTTGATCTTATCGTCTTCTCTGTTACTCTTCAAGTACTTGCCTTCAATGGCAATTGCCTTCACGGTAGCATCCTCGATATTGGCCACAGTAAAGAGCTTTAACTCTCTTCTAATGGACTCCGACAAACCCCCCGTATACTTCATGAACACCTCATACTCGTCCACATCAATGTCCAAAACAAAATCTTGGTTATGAAACACCGTAGTGTACTCTTGTATGGATTGTTCAAACTGTTGGCGCAAATTGTGCCATAAAAACCATCACTCTTGCTCATACCCAATCAGATAAAACTGCTTACACACTAATACCTTGAATTCTTTCCAACACAAATCTCCTACATCGTGGGGTTTCCGATAAGATTTCTACCACGTGAGTGCATGACTTGCAAATTTCAACACAGCAAAGCATATTTACTGAGCATTGAAGTATTCATAAACGAAAAAATAAGTTTCTAACCTATCTAACCAATCATCCAACTTCTCGGCATCGATCGAACCGTCGAATACCGGAATTTTAATCTTAAAATTGATACGAAGATTACGAATAGGATTCAATGACTTACCAATGCTCGATCGCTCCTTATCGGATTCGGCCTTACTAGAATCACTATCGATCTTTACAAAATCGTCGTCTCCATCTACCTCCATAACCCCTTTCTTCTTCGAGCGGTCACGCCATTTTTTCGAAGCTGAAGCCTTCGCGAGGTTTGTAAGACGCAATTGTTCTACTAACTCTCCTACAGTAGAAGTTAGGGTGGAAACTGTAGTTTTTAAAAACGTGAGTCTTTCGTTGGAATCGCCCATCTCCAAATTGTTCTTCTTCTTCGAATTAGGCTTGCAATAGATCTTCAACGTACTTACTAGCTTCTCCTTCGTTTGCTTGAGACGGTCGTGTGTAGAAACTGTAATCCATAATAAACCCCCGAAGATCGTAACTGGAAAACTGATACCACTTAATCCACAATACGATGAAGAAGCTCTAGTTAGCTGAAAAGTCTGAAGGACATTAATTGATTGGAAAAATAAAGCTTCAATTGCTTAAAAAAATGAAGTAATTACAAGAAAATCACTCTAAAAACCCTAGGCCTCTTTCAGAATTCTTTCTAGATCTAAGATAAGAAAACAATGCCTAGCCTTGCCCCTTTTTATAAGGGTTACAAGTTCTTAGTTCTAATAAGACTGAGTTACAAGTTCCTAGTCCCAATAGGACTTGCGTTACAAGTTCTTAGTCCCAATAGGACTTGCCTAGTATTGCCCCTTTTATAAGGGTTACAAGTTTCTAGTCCCAATAGGACTTGGTTACAAGGTCTTAGTCCCAATAGGACTTGCCTAGATCCTCCTGGATCATTGTGGTCCGATGGGGTTTCACAATATCTCTTATATAAATTTACTTATATTTCTTATTTTTTTGTATCTTGTTCTTCCAGCTTAAATACTACTGATCTTAATACGAAGGCTATATACCCATAAAGTACAAACATTATTACAAGAAAATGGCCAAGTAAGTGTTTCTAAAGGGTTATTAATTTTAAATAGTATTAGTAAGCTTTCACATCTTTGGTTAAGCTGGTAATTATTGAAAACCTAATTTTAATATTAGGAGAGAGAACTTCTATTCAGAGGACTAATTTCCTGCATCACACAGATCTGGTGAATCATGTTACGTTACAAGAAGTAGCTGATAAGGTTCGCTATTTATGTTTTTGCAACTTTAACTATTGTTCTTATGCTCAAGATTTCCTTAATTTTTCTTAGGGACCGTTTAGATCATATAAGTACTATCGACTACTTTAATGTCTTCGAAAGCAATAATACTAGTGTTGCCTCTGTAAGAAACTAAATATTTGAAGGATCTTAGTTCCACAAAGAATTTTGAAGCTTTTTGAATAAGAATTTAATGTTCTTCGTTGAATCATGATTGCTTGACATTATTTTGCTCACTCAGCTTCTCATGCTATCTCACTCTGTAAAATGCCTCAATCCTGTTTGTTCTTATCCGTAATTGTTGTGTTTGATAAACATTGTATAAGGGAAGTTAGACATTTATGGTAGAGATGATGAAGGGTTTCTCTGGAGACATCAAAGGTGTTGTTTCTATGGTGGTGGCTAAGGTTATGTATTGCCTCTTCTCTTAGCAAACCCGATATAAAATTTTCAAATCATCTAAAAGTCTTGATTTCCTAACATTTGCCACCATGTGCAGCGTACATTTCTCTTCTTTGATCGTCGTGAGATTTTCTTTGGCGCTAATTGAATTGGGATGAAAATCAAGAACCTCATTATTATGTTGAGTTTCATCTATGAGGTGAGTTTCCTAAACTTTTGTACATCTTTGGATGCTTTCCTCGCAAGTTTTTTTTTTTTTGATTTGCTATGTTACTTTCTTCTTGCAGGCCTTGCTATCCTTGACCCCCTAACTTGTTTTCAACTCAGTATGACTTCGACTCCGTCCTTCCTTATGAACTTTTCACTTTTGAAGCCACCATTCTTTCCTTTTTTGTTTTTTATATCTATGTTTTTAATTTTAATTCTTTTTGAATTGTTATGGATCAATTGTACTTGAATCTTTCTTTGTTTAATCATGAATAAAATGAGCTATTATTATATATGAATGTCATTTTTCTTATTTATTTAATATCAGTATATATATGTTGTAAGACTCTGAGAGTGTTAATGATAGCGTTTATTGAATATTGTAACTGATTTGTACTACTAATTTATTGAGCAAAGATAGCATTTGAAGATGTTATGTTATACAAATGCTATGTTGCAGATAACAGATAACATTATACAAATGCTATGGTACAGATAATAGATAGCAGTAGACAAATACTATGGAAAAGATAATAGATAGTGTTAGAAAAATGCTATGAAAAAGATAATAGATAGCGTTAGACAAATACTATGGAAAAGACAATAAATATCATTAGACAAATGCTATGGAAAAGATAATATATAACATTAGAAAAATTCTATGGAAAGTCAACTATAACATTCTCTAAACACCATTTAAAATAAATTGATAGCGTTTCTCAAATGCTATTATTTAATGCGTTCAAAAAAATGCTATTGTAAAAATGATAGCATGGGAGAATAGAGCGGACGAAAAATGATATCGTAGCTTTTCATAGCGGTTTTTCAACGCTATTATATGTGTTTTTTCTTGTAGTGCTCCCAGTATCTTCTATCACGTTGACCAGGTCAGTGATAGTGGTGACATCCTAGATGCACAAGGTCAAATCTTTGTGTGTGTGCATATTTTAGAAGGATCGAGTGCATGGTATTACTATCTTTGAGACATATGCCACCATTCATCTGGTTATTGGTAAATGCTCTATAAGCAGACATTGCTCTATGAGCAGAGAATTAATGTTCTTATGAGCAGAGAAATCCTTTGGGCAGGTTGTATATAGTAGATTAATTATCATACGTGGAATTTGGGTAGGTTATCACAGGTAATACTATAGGTAGTATTAATGAAGTAAAACTACTACTCGTAACAAGAAAAGTTACTACTTGGTAATTCTCTTTAAGTAACATCACTCATCTATTGAGACTCTGCTACTGATTTATCTTGGGCATGATCCAAAACTACATAGGTATCTTGGAAGAAATGTGGCTTTAAACTTTACAGCTGCAATGTTTACCCCGGGCGTGGTCACGTGTTAAGGTTGGGGCTCTGTTAGGATTGTCCGGGTTACCTTACAGTCTCGCACCCAGTGCCCGACTCTTTTGTGTCCAGCTTCTAATGTTTCCTTTTCTACTTTGGTTCATAGGTAAACTTTGTGTTCCCCTTACCTCGTGACTAGTGGCTGGATTATAAATCCTACCAGTATTATCACCTTTCGCTTATCCATGGTTGCGATATTGTCTGTAACTCTTGCACCATATCTGGCATTGTACGACGCAGGCACATGCGTATGCTCAGAAAGCACGACCTTGTGGTTCTGAACCAACAACTATAGTTTTGCTCAAGAATGAGTAAAACTAAAATCAGGTAGTGAACTATCAAATATTTGCATGAAAACATAATATTTGAAGCATGGAAACTAAATAGAATATTCTCATGAATATTGCTATCTTCCACAACTATTTCTCCATATAACATTATAGTGGAGTTGCACTATCGAAATATAGTGATATGAGACTAGAATAGGAAGGTAATCCATTATCGGGTTCTCCTGAATATGGGGGCGAGGGTGCAATCAAAGTGTAGTCTTTGTTGACTACAGACTCATTGTTATAAATAATAGTATTGTCTAGATTGTTAATGTAGATGGATCTAAGAATCCATACAGGTCAAGTTTGTTAGTACCAAACGGAGTTGCAGTATGGGTAGGTACCCAATGTACCGAGTGTCGTCAACATATGTTATGCATGTAAATCAATACCAGTAGTAGTATACGATAAACATTTTTGGCAGAAAGCAATTTTGAGTATTCAAGGTAATGACTGCCAATCATTACTTGTAGATGAACGTTGTTCATGTCCTAATACTCATTAAGTACATGATTCTGAATCATTACTCGGGGTTCATAGTATATTGCACAATGAAGTGAATGATTCCCAATCATTACTTATAAGTGAATATGGCTTTATACTCATAATATCCTATTAAGTGTTAAAATTTATATTTATCGCGTAAATTGATGATCGTAACCTTATATGGCATTTTAATAGTCTTAGCCAGGACAACTATTAAAAACTACCCGATATTAGAATCCTTATCTAACCACTGAGGGTGTTCTATATAAGCCTCAATGTTCTGTATACAAAATGTATATTCTAGCCAAATGACCCATTTACTGTGAATATGGTGGGATATTAGATGTTTAACAGATGAGTGGGTTTATCCCCTAATTCTGCTGAGTTCCCCAAATAGGTAGATTAATCCTATCTTGGAACTAATGATCTAGGAGTAAATCAGGGTGCTATAATGTCTTATATACTTCTAGCTATTATTAAGCCTGTTACATGACAATGACACATCAACACGTGGGAACCTCAATGCCACGTTATCAGTGCTACATGGCAGTACCACGTTATCATGCAGACTCCAAGAGTGCCACGTTCATCTTGACACATCAACACTTGTATGACCCTCCCACTCCATGTCAGCTAGTAAGGGTCATATTAGCTAGCCCATTCTGGAATGACACGTCAGCACTGTGGGTCCACCACAGTTTGATGATGTCATCAACCCTAAGGGATGATGTCAGCAGGCTACTGACCCTAGGATGACGTCATCCTTATGCTAGCCGCCGTAAAAAAATTGACAGATTCGTCGTAGTTTTTCGTTGTTTTCAAGGCCAATTTCCCGACGATTCACTTTTAGGAGGTATATAATATATGCCTGCGATCGTTGGAATGTAGATCTCACAACAAAAATACTATCGTAGTCTAATGTTGATGAAAAAAAAAATCCTAAAATACATTTGAAAACATACTTTGGAAAAGTGTAAAAATAGGTAAAAACACCCAAAAATCCTCATTTTTTTCACTAAATCAGATATAAAATTATAGTAATCTATAGATCTAGCATTTATTCAATCATAGAATGATAGAATTCAACGTGTATATCGAGTAATACCTCTCCGCAACGTAAATAATCTAATATAACAGAGAGGGAGAAAGATAGATAATCAACAAATCCAATAAACTTCTTGTAGAGTCGGTACTAATAACGTGTTGAGAACAAAGAAATCTACTCTAGTCTAACATACAATCATAAGCACACATATATTGTATAAACACATGATAGAGAGAGAAGAGAGCCTTTCATTATGAAGTTACTAGGTTACAGAGAAACCTCCACAATGGTGTATATATACGAGGTTACAATAGGACTCTAAAACTCTCCTCATAAACCTTAGGTTTATAGGTTGGGTTAGGAGTTGGTGGGTCACCCCAACCCAGTGCGGGTTAGACCCAAACCGAACCCGTTCCTAACAAAAATCAAATAAAAATAGCCCAATTTTGAAAGTTTGCCTATTGAGGGGCTCAATAGCTCTAAGGGCCGCCCCGCTAAACCGAATCATGATCCTATTGTTGCGGTGGACCCCTAGGGAGGGGTGTCCCGTCTAAGAAATGCTTAATGAGTGCAAGTGATATCAAGGGCTGAAGCTAGGGACCTCATGACCGGCTCCTCTTACAGTGACGAACGTCAAGTCTCCCTTATACACCACTGCGTACCCACCAACCTGATTACTGAAAACAGTATAATACGCTTTTTGTAAATTGTAAAGAAAGAACCATAGAATTACGATAAATTAACGCTGAAGTATTGCGAGAAATTTACCTCTCCTTTGATAATCCAAGGGTACCATGGAATCTTGGAAGGAAGTTTCATTTTGTTCAACGAGTATCGGGTTGAGGATACCAGAACCCTACCATCCATGTCACCGCTACATTTATCAAAAGACAGCAATGTATTGCTTTCTTTCAATTCAATCTGGTATGAAAGGAAATAATGTAATACTGGATATCTAAAAATATAGATGATATCTAAAAATATTATTTATACTCTTGTAATATTGGATAAAATATAGCTTTTTGAATGCATAAGTGATAAAATATTGGATATCTCAAGCTAACAATCCTTCCTGCCACGCACTTGTATGTGAGGAAATGGTAAATATATTTTACCTGTAAACCCAAACTTTGAGTCCATTAGCCATAAATTCTTCCAAAAGAAAAGCGTTATTATCGTCGATGGGCTGTCCATCCACGTAGTTAAAACGTCACTGCAAAAGGCGCAAAGCGTTAGTGTTTGCATGTTTCTCAGACGAAAATCGTGATTTAAAGAGGTTGACCTAATTTAATTTCAATATACCTGCATGTTTCCCAATCGTAATCTAGTTTGGTAACATTGGCATGTAAAGAGCCCTTTGAACAACCAGATTGTTCATAAGCGTGTGTATAAAATTCGCTGCACAGGTCAGCAACGGACTGCATACGAAATCAACATCAACTTAACGACCAGCATTATACATAGAACATAAACCAATCAGAAAGATGTTCGATAATTTACAAGTGTACCGAAGTCTTCTTGGGTATGTCCGTAAGATTGGTGTACAAGCAAATTGGGGCGTTGTAGATATCAAGGAGTTGGTTATCTATGTCACTGTCGTTAGTGGCATCCTACACGATTCAGTCTGCATGGTGGCGTTTGGGAAGAAATCACGTCTTATGTATAGTGTTTATTGTATCATCCGTCTAAAAGTAATCGTACATACCCTCTCATCAGTTTCATCATTGATCACAGCATTGCCAATCTGTTACACAAAATAATATGTTTAAATTGGCCCAAGTTTACAAAATATCAAATAAAATCAATGTGTGCACACTACAAATTAAAACAAAAAAAGTTTTCTATCATGACTAATAAGGTAATATTAAGAAATAAGGGGTGTTCAAAATCGTTGATATAACCATGAAAATATTTCAAACACTATTTGATCTAGGAGGATATGAAGATCAACCCCTTAAAAAGATGCCAACTCGTTCGAACGAGTCTTGGAGCCGTTCGAACAAGATATGAGGAAAACAAGCCAGTTATGTCTGCCTCATTTTGTAGGCTTAAATTGGCAAGTCGTTTGAACGACATTTGGAGTCGTTCGAACGATTGGGTTCCCAGAAGACCAATTATGACTGCCTCATTTTATAGGCTTAAATTGACAAGTCGTTCGAACGACATTTGGAGTCGGTCGAACGACTAGGTTCCCAGAAGACCAATTACGACTGTCTCGATTTCTAGGCTTAATTGAGCCAGTCGTTCGAAAGACCCATGGGTTCGTTCGAACGACTATCGCGTTTCTTTCATACGTTAGTGCGTTTGAGGGCATAATTGTCATATTTTGTAACTATAAAACTTGCATACCTCATAAAGGGGCAAGGCTAGATAAGATAAAATCAATCCAAGTTTTATAATTAAGATTTACGGTTTGAAGATGAATTCAATTAGAATCAATCCATTGAGCAATTGAAGCTCTTAAAGGGAAATTATCCTGCCAAATTAGGTTATTTATTTAATTCTTCAATTAGGAAGTTCTCTAATTCGATTGCGGATTAAGTGGTATCAGATTTTCAAGTAATAATTCTGGGGGGGCTGTGGTTTATGGTCTCTGCACGTGACCGGCTCAAGCAAACGAAAAAGATTCTTATGAGTCCGTTGAAGATTCACCGAAAACCTAGCTTGAAGAAGAAGACAAATTTGGAGATGGGCGATTCTGAAGATCGACTCACGAAGCTCGAAACAAAAGTTTCTGACCTAACTACTACTCAAGGGAAGTTGGTAGAGCAATTACGTCTCGTGAACCTTGCCAAAGAATTCGTTTCGACAAAACGACAAGAACGCACGAAGAAGAAAAAAGTTGCGGAGGAGGAGAGGGACAAGGGTAACGAGGATGAAGATATATAGATATTCTAGTGATGCCAAATTCATTGATGAGAGACCATTATTGGTAAGTCCATGAATCCTATGCGTAATCTTCGTATCGATTTTAAAATTAAAATTCTAGTATTTGACGGGTCAATCGATATTGAGAAGTTAGATACTTACTTTTCAGTTTATGAATATTCAAATGCTCAAAAAATATGTTTTTTAACATTAAAATTCGTAAGTCATGCACTCACGTGGTGGAAGTCCTATAAGAAATATCATGTAGTAGAAAGCTTGAGTTGGAAATAGTTCAAGGTATTGGCGAGGATGTAATTTTATCCTATTGGGTATAAGTAAGAGATATTGTTCAAATGGCATCATTAATTATACCAAAAGTATGGGCAATCTGTACAAGAGTTCACTACGGAGTTTCATAACCAAGCTTTGGTTTTAGACATTGATGTGGATGAGATGAGTACGAAGTGTTTATGAAGTATACGGGGGGGGGGGGGGGGGGGGGGGGGGTCTCCGAGTCTATTAAAAGAGAGTTGAAGCTTTTTACCGTGGAAAATATCAAAAACGCTACCGTGAAAGCAAAGGCAAGTACTTACAGAGTGACAAGAACAAGTCGGGGTATAGGTTAAGTTAGAAGAATGAGTACAAGGGGGAGTCCAAAGGAGATGGTCTTCATCCACAGAAAATTATTGTTGTCATTATAAGGAAAATGGGCCATTTAGGATATATGTTGGAAACTTTACCCGTAGCTTAGGCCGAAGGAGGAGAGGAGCAGAGAGAGAAACGTACTAGCCGCAACGATTGTTGATCTTTTAGAATTTAGATAACCAATCCTAAACTTACTTTTATGTTTAAGCAAACTATGGTTACCGAGGAGGAGAGTCGGGAAGAACTTTTTCATGTCAGTATTCAGGTAAAAAGAGCTTAGTAGAGGCTATCATTGATCCTAGTAGTAAAAAGAATTTGATCTCTTAGGCAGTGGTGAAGAAGATGGTTTTGTTACTACGACTCATCCTAAGCTGTATAGTTTGGGTGGATTCAGAAAGATGGGGAGTTGAAGATCACGAAGCAATAATGTTCAAGTTTGTGATCACTGAGTTGTTTATTGACAATGCAACGTGTGAGGTAGTTTCTTTAGATTGTGTTAAGTTTTTTGGGTAGCCCTTATCTTTGGGACCGAGATGCGATTCATTATTTTAGAGCTTGCAAGTATCGTCTTAGAAGGAGGGAGATGAGTTTCATATCAATACTTGTAAGGAGCATATTACCACAAATAATTTAGTAACGACGACTCTGGTGAAGAGGTGGTTAATGTAAGTGGCAAGTTTGTGTTGTTGTTAGTGTAACCGGTTTAAGAGGGTCCGTTGGCTAAAATATTGTCTACTATAGCAATGTCTACTATACAAGAAACCGAAATGGGAAAAGTTGCAAGTAGAGAATAAAGACTTGTTTTCTAGGCATAGAAAGGATGCTGCGCAAGAGGGATCTGAAGCATGATATCACATTGTGAATGGTGAGCTACTACCCAATATTGGGTTGTGATGAGCACGTTATTATTACATTTTTGTATACCGAAATATCTATGCTATTCGTCCATTAATTTTAATTGTGTGTACTTAGACATTATTTGGTTAATTGCAGTTATTGAAGATTAAGACTAAAATTAGGCACTTTAACTTAAATAAGGGCATCTCCAGTAGCTCTCAACACCGGGTTACTTCATCATCGCAGTCTTTTAGTTAGTTGAAGAGGTAAAAAAGGCACAGGCTTTGGTGAGCCATTTTTGGAATAGTAATCAATCAAGTAGGGGCAATCAATAAATCAAGGAAAACATGTGTTCCGCCGATTTTATTGAAGCCAAAATGAAGGCAAGAGAATTTAACACAAGTTGTAAATGTTGAAGGCAATTGATCACTTTGTAATAAATGTGCAACTATTGTACACTATGTAACCTATTCACATGTTGACAAAATGCTTCCCATCTATATTATAAATCTCAGTTTTGTCCTACGTGGCATCGATCGTCCCGCGTGGCTCATTTGTCCTTCGTGGCAAAGATTGTCTCATGTGGCATCGTTTGTCCTACATGGCATGCAAGCATTAAAAATAAAAAAGTTACAACCCTTTATAACATACTTAAGTAAATTAAAAACAAAGGGTCAGTTAGTCAGATGACGTTTATTGAGAATTTCTTATTTCCTTATGACGAACGACTCTTCTCTTTCCCTTAATAGTTTATTCCCATTCTTACCAAAGAACATATCTTTCAATCCATGGCAATGATGGCATCAGTTTTCTCTCTTACTACCATCAATTTGGGAAATGCATACCTATCAATGAATCGTATTCTTGTTGAATATGTCTCTTCCTCTCTCTCTATAATACCAATTAAATGGAAAATTCGAAGCTCAGGTATTTTCTTAAGTTCAATTTTCTGATTGTAAGCATGCATCTTCATTTTTTAGTTACATGCTCTTAAAATAAGGGATTCATCTCTGGGTCTATTTTAAGGTCAGTTGTGCATTAGATTTGTTTGTACATTGATGTTTTATTTATTTATTATTTATATAAATCATTGCCAATCCATATCTGATTTTCTGTTTGGCTCCATTGAATTTGATTGTTCTAAGCTCTCCTCTATCTCAGTGTGAAAAAATGGATTATTTTTGTTCCATTTATTTTTCATTAATCGGTACAAGTACTTTATATAAATTCTAGAGTTTCATACTTTCATTTTATTTATGTTGTCTACCTTATCTCTATTTGATTGTGATTTTGCAACTATTATTTTCAGGTGCTAATGTTTTATAGTTTCTCATTTTCCGGATTTCTTATGCATCGAGTGTAAGATCATTTAATTCATCTTCGGTAATCTATTTGAATTTAGTTTGAGTTCCTTCTTTGTTTTTGGATCGCCCTACCTTCTATTTTATTTTTGCGGTAAGGAGCTATTGTGTATCATCTTAGGGAGTCTAACTTTACTCCTATGAGAATTGTCGGTGGGTAGCATTTCTTTTTTCTCATCACAATGTTTTTTAGTTTTTTTTTCTTGTGTTTACAATGGTTCTTTTGTATTATTTATGTACTCCCATTCCTATAGTCGTCGTTGTAATCCTTTCAAGTCACGAGATTGCTTTCTTTATGAATTGCCTACATTTCAAAGGGACAAACCAAGGAGATATTTTGCCTTGTGATAAAGAGGGCCGCTCATTGAACTAGGATAAAGCGTGAATCGAGGAGGAAAATATCGAAGAGTCAGTTAAGTGCATGTAAAAATTCACGGATTAATTCGGTATTTCTTCAAAGATCTAAGGGTAATGTTGTCAACATAACTTGGACTAACTATTATTTCTTTTATCTGCAACCGTTTTTATTTCATTTCTCTGTAAACTCCCATCTCTGCGTTTTTCAGTAACTCCTATCTCTTCAACCATTTTCTAAATCCAATCTCCATTAAACTTATGGACGGAGTTGAAATTAAAGACGTGCACACGCCCATGTCTTCTTAAATTTTACTCCTTCAGCCTCTATTTCTTTCTAGCAATTGATCTCTCTCTCTCTCTCTTGGTAAGAAATTTCAGCAATGTCATATCCTAACCTTATCGATTGACTGAAAACAACTTTTGCAGATTGGGTTAATTCTGATGGATTGGGTTATGGCTCGATGAATTAATCAATCAATTAAGTTTTACATTGAGTTAATTTTAAATTTTTTACAGGTTTGGTTGATGAATACAGGGAATAGTATTGATTTAAAGTTTGTTGAATGGTAAGTAGTTCCTTTGAAAATTTTATTTAGGTCTTCTAACATTTTCATTAATAATTCTTCTGAAAATTTTAATTGTAACTAATGATTTAAGGGAAAATTTGACTACAGTCCCACCTGCAGACTGAATATTTGCCTTTAGTCCCCAAGTTGTTTAAATATGTAGTTTTGGTCCCCAAATTGCCTCTGACTACCGGTCAACCTTCGTTGAACTCAAATTTTGACATGAACTGACTAAACTGCCCTTACACGAGTTGCACGTGAATTTCTCTAGTAGGTGAACAAGTTGTCTTCAGTCTTCTATCCCCAAATCCAACTTAAACGATCATCTCTTGGAGGGAAAATTTAGGGAAAATTTGGAAGAATCCTTATCTTCTGTAACTATATAAATTTGGAAAACTAGAGTACAACCTGATCTCGCCAAACCTTTGATCATAATGTAAGTCTCTCTAATCAATTATAAACTGATGTATTAAAAGACCGCAAGCGCACGGTTTACCGTTAATACAAGGTAAGCGGGGTCGTATCCCAAGAGACTTGTGGTGTGAATTATACTTCGAGCTACTGGTTTTATCCAATAACAACAAGTTTGTGTAGGTTTTGAAATAAAATGAAGAACGTAACAAATTACAAGATAAATTGGAGTGGAAACCAATGCATCAATTCCACTCCACCCTTTGTAACCATTTAGATAGCATAAATAATTAAAGTAATTAACGAGTTCCGTATCGCATATCCTTGGTCGGGCACATGCAATACATCAAAATATATAAAAATTTAGTAATGGGAACTACCCATAAACCACTTATTCAACCATGGTCCAGTTGATAAGTATTGATTATGTTCTCTTCTCCATGTTCCTAACCTATCTTGTTATGGTAAACAAGATGGTTACATAAATTTATTATTCCTCCTAATCTAAGCTATGGTCAAGCATAGGATGAAGGAATACGAATATGCAATATTCTGGTATAAGAGAAAATAATAACTCTAACTAAGCTACATAATCTACACTAAGACTACATTGGGTGGAGCTTCCTCTAGCCTTGGCTAAGAAGATTAGCTACTCATCCCTTTGATCATGTCATACTACTATTACTACGGTAAAAGTAAAAGACAAGAAAAGAGAAAAAAAAACTTTATGCTTATTGAACCAAATATTTACACTCTCTAAGATGCCCCCTCATGGGTGGGATTTCCCCTCCTTTTATAGAGTATAGGAAGGGTTACTAAAATCACCATTAATATAAAATCCCCTAAACAATGCCTAAATCATGCATTACAACTCATGAGAATAATATCTATATCTATTCTCTTCAATGGGCTTCCATGCATGGGACTTTGGTTGACAACTTCAAATGAGAATCATTGTTTGGAGTGCATTACCCCTTGTTCTTCGTTAAAAACTGAAAAAATACGACTTATTTACATGTGATTGATTTCTATAAATACAAACAAAAGTACTATTAGTGTCACATTTATTTAATAATGACTAGGTAGATATAATTTAGGATTTGTACACGTAAATATTACGTGTCTATCACTCTCTCTCTCCCTCTTTCTTTCTTTCTTTTTAAATAGGTAAAATTGGTAAATCTCTCTCAAGTAAAATTGGTAAATCACAATGTAAGCTTTAGATCACAAATCACAATGTAGTCTCTTATGTTAAGAATTAGAGTTTGGGTTACAAAATTAGGGTTTTTATAAAAGTGGTTTGGATTATAAATAAAATTAGGTTTTTGGTTTTCTGTAATTAGGGTATATTAAAAAATTAGGGCTTTTACAAGTGGTGCTTTTAATTAGGTGTTTGGGTATGTTACAATGATATTGTCTTATTATATAGTGTTTGTGGTTATGCTAGAATTACAGGAATGACCTAAAAAATATCATTATTCATTGGGGAGGTAGATGGTTTGAACCTGGAGAGACAGGTACACACATCGTCTATACATTGATGGGGACATGCATCTATTTGAAAATGTAGATGGGGATCAGTTTTTACTATCAAGGTCTATTAGAGTATATTAAGTCTGATGTTGTTGGGATAATATAAAATTCCTTGATGCTTGAAATTAGTCGATTTTGAATAAATTAGGTATAAATCGATAAGTCCAAATTCCTTTGAATTAATGTTCTAACCTTAACCTAATTCAAATTTGTCCAATTATCTACTGTAAACAAGCAATAGGAAATTAAATACAGTCCCAAGAATTTTAACCCTGTGGGAAACCTTTCTCAGGAGAAAATCCACAGGCGCTGTCGAATCACCCGACAGCTAAGCAATTCACTATTGAAATCAAATTACAAGTATTCAATTACTTATATACTCGATAAGTACATCCCGTGGTTACCTCTCTTCTAATTGAACTCTTTATAATTAATTTCACGTTCTCGTAACGCTTACCTCAGATAACGCACAAAACTTAAAGCTTGAATCGCTCAAACTTTACAAATCAATGATTCGGTTTTTCTAAATTTTTATGATTGATTCAATAGGAGTTTTACTTTGTATTGAATCGCTCATTATATCTATCCTCTCTCTAAATATCAAGCTTTGAAAAAATAGGTTTTGGAAGAGGTGAGTTAATGAAAAAAGAAAGGATATCTTAAATAGGAAAACAAAAATACATCCTCTATTTGAATATAAATAAATGTATTCGAATTAAAATTATGCTGATCCAATCTATTAGAATAAAAATAAATTATTCGAATAAAAACACCTAAGATATTTATTCGAATACAATAAAATATATTCGAATTGAAATGTTCCCAGTTTTATTCGAATAGAAAATGAATCTATTCGAATAATAGTTCTGTTATCTTAAAAAGATATACTTATTACCTTTTACATACTCTGTAAAAATACATAGAGCTTGATATTCTAGAACAAGGAGTTAGAAGCCTACTTACCTGCTCAGTGTCAGTCCAGCTGTAGCGTCAAGGTGTAATCTCTGACGACGAGTAACCACGAGATTATGCTGACATCTAAACTAGACATGGAATGAAACAAACTCCAACTATGGATATTTCAATCTCACCCTTTGGTTCATTTTGCATCAAAACAAGAACTATAAGAAATAAAAATACAACCTTGATGGACTGACTAATCACTGAACATCCATACTCAAAGCTCCACTTTCATCTTATAGCATATATACTATGGAATCCCTGCACACTAAACAAGATATATCACGTAACCATTCAAATAACATAAGGGATCCATAGATAAAGAACATAACTTACTTGACTTACCTGTCAGGATCATCTCTCTCCCTTTTTGGCACAGATGAACAAATGGTAAATAACAGATAAAAGGAGAAACAAACCACTAAAAAAACACCAATACCCTAAAATAATATGCATCTCCCCCTCAAAATAATGGTAACCCCCAAAAATGAAGTAAAAGGAAAATACGCATGGGGAGTATCTCTAAAATAAGTAAGCAAAAGAAGAAACACTCTCCTTAAACACAAAGCATGATAGAAAGACAATGAATCTAAAATATCCTATAAAGACCAAGCCATTACCAATGTGTTATAAAACAATCACTTAATGAATTACTTGGTGTGTGTGTGTGCATAGTCAAAAGGATACCCCGTCTTTAACGTATTACTCAGCCGCAGTTAGAATACTATATTGAAAATTGTTTTAACTTAGGCCTTACTTAGGTGGTCACTAAAAAATCACTAAGAATTGACTAGCAAACACTCTTTGTGAAATATGAATATGAGTATGTGAATAGAAAAATTCAAATTTCATCAAATAAACTGTGCACTATAAATTGAAAGATCTCACAGACAGAAAATCAATTGTTATAGATAGTGTCAAGTTTAACTAACATAGAATCCCTATCTCTCATCTCTACTAAACTGACTATGCTAAATTTAAGATCAAACAGGTCCTAAAAAGGTTATAATATAGACAAGGGAAGGGATGTGACGGATTAGGTGTTTTGTTGGCATTCTGAGACTAACAGTTATACTAACTTCCCATCTTATGAAGTACACATGGAATATAACACTTCTTCCCCTTCTTCATTTTGAGCTCACCTTTTTTTACTATTTGCTTTAGTGAGTAACAATTACTCATACATCTTCTTCATTTTGAGTTCACCTCCCTTTATTATTTTCTTGCAACGAGTACAAATAGATTATGATGTACCATAAAATCATTGGAAAATCCTATTCTTATATCCATCTCTACCTCTAAAACCACATTGGGGATACAAACTCTATTCTTATATTCATCTTTCCCCCAAAAAAATCACTTCCCTTTATTTTTTTTTTTTTTTACTAAAAAGTCTCAAAACAAACGGGTAAACTAGTAAAGGATTTGGGTAGAAAAACGAATGACATATTTTAAGGCACAAGGGGCTGCAAGCGGATAAATTTTGGGTAAGCACAGACGAAGGCCAAAGAGGTATAACAATAAAATGCCTATAATCATATCTTCGGTCTCACATAGTATCTTTTTTTGTCTCGTATCAAGTATAGAGACTATTCAATTAGACTAACTTGAACTTGAAGTTACCATCGACAATTGATTATAAAAAATGAGATCGAAAAGGAAAATACTGAATCTGTAAAGAATTTATGCAACAACACTCAAAGCTTGTAAAAAGGCTAGAACCTCACATAGTATTAGGTACGAAGTCTCCACAATTATCCTCACGTGGTACTAATCACAATGAGCTTTTATTTTAAATTGGAGGATCACTGACTATTGCGAATAATAATTTTACTAAATAATTATTTCATGAATGAATATAACACAAAGCAAGGTCCAAGTTTAGCAAGAATATTCCACAGACAAAATCTTTTAAAGTGCAAAGTGCAGATAAAAAAAAACCAGAACAATATCCTACTATCCTCATAAAATAAAAAAAACAAAAAAACAAAACCCAGCTGAGACAGGGTAAGAAACGTACCTAAACACTGGAGCATACTGATAACCCATCTTAGTTTTGAGTCATTACTTTATTTGTGACGACATGTCATCCTTTTGTACGCAAACTGTACGAATCACCTTTCGAGGCAATGTTTTTGGAGCAAACCACCTACTCACATTCTCACTTTTCATATGAGAAAAATTCACATATAACTTATATTTTTGTTCATTAAAAGGTCAAGCATATGGTTGATAGGGTCCAACAAATCTATAATAAGATACAAGATGTCCCTTTCGACAACATATATTACAATAATAAATCTGAGAGTAAGAGACTCGTTTGGCCTGATTATGAGTAGTGGATATCATGTTATGTTTGGGCACCATAGTAGAAGCAGCTGCTTTCACAAACTTTGTGATTTGAGGAGTCTTGGCATTAGGAAGAGGTTTCTCATATCCTGGTCCCCTTTTGTCACTATCCATCTTTACCATACATAACATTTTATCAATGTTCTTGGTCCAATGACAGAACTTCTCAAGTTTCTACTAAGATAGAACTACATCAAGCTTGGCCGAATGAATTTCGTCCAAAGTTGATTTCATTTTCCCTTTTGCATCATTAACTTCTTTTTTTAAAAATACACTTTTGTCATGAAAACCTTGTTTCTCATTCTCAAGAACCTCTATCTCGTGACTTGTACTCTCATTTTTTTTAAAGTTTGCACGTAAGTGTTTTAACTTGATATTTCAAGACTTTGTTAAGTTTACCGAGTTTCATACACTTGGCGAGAGTCTGAGCATACAATTCCTCAAGATTCGGGTCTTCAAACTCATTTTGTTCTTGATCACTCTGATTTTTAACATAATTTTCAAATTTAAAAAGGTCATAGTTATCATCATCACAATTTAGAAAAGCAGGATAAGCACAATAATTTTTATTATCAACTACTTGGGGATGACTCTCATTGTTATTGTTCTCATCATCGTTATTATCCCAAGTAACGCTGATATTCATAGTTTTGTGATTGGTCCCAAATTTCTTTTTGGGACAACTGTGAGCATAATGACCAAGCTTACAACACTTATAACATTTAATTTGACTTAGGTTAGTGTCAAGGTTAGTCTGCCGGTTATTCACTTTATGTTGATCATGAGTTCGCGACTTATGATTCACCGATTACCCTTACTTTTGAAATTGACGTTGTTTCACAAGGTTTTTAAGTTAGTGACTTATATGGGTAATCTGTGAATCCATATTGGACCCATCATCATTATCTGAATCAGTTGAGTTGTCAGCTTCTATGGTACCCTTAGAAGAAGAGGAGTAAGATGAAGATTTAAAAGCAACACTTTTGTTCTTCTCAGGATTTTCCATTTTCATCTCGAGTTCAAAAGTTTACAATTTTCCACCTAATGTATCTGGTTTCATTTTCTTAAGATCTTGAGCTTCCTCTATAACATCACGTCTGGATCTAAAGCTCTTAGGAAGGGATCTTAGTACTTTGTGAATAATTTGAACTTTCGAGTAAGCTATACCTAATACGGCACTAGTATTGACAATGCCACTTAGTCTCGCATAGAACTCATCAAAGGGTTCATTCTCATCCATTTGAATATTCTCAAATTGTGAGGTGAACATTTGCAATTTTCTTTCCTTAAATGTATCATCGCCTTCGTGAGTTCAAACTAATATGTGCCAAACTTCTTTCGAAGTGGTACAAGCAGATATCTGTCGAAACTCACTTGAGCTTACAGCCATAAAAATGGCATTGCGACCCTTATTATTATAATCAACAACTTCCTTTTAATCCTTAGACCATTTATTCATAGGCTAAGGACCTCTTCAGATTTACCACCTATCATGGTAAGGTGTATCCATCCATCTTCGATTGAAATCCAGACATCTTCTTTGAGTGATTGTAAGAATGCAATCATTCAGACTTTCCAATAAGGATAGTCTTTTCCATCGAAGAGGGGGGGCGATTTATGGGACCTCCAAAATTTCCAAAATCCATTAATCTCAAGCAATCGAGTAAGGATCCACGTTTTGGTTGTTAATCCTCGAAACGTGGCCGCTCTGATACCAATTAAAATTCCTTGACACTTGAGACTAGTTGATTTCGAATAAATTAGGTCTAAATCAATAGGTCCAAATTCCTTTGAAATAATATTATATAACCTTAACCTAATTCAAATTGGTCCAATTATCTAGTGTAAATAAGCAATTGAAAATTAAACACAAGAGCCTAGAATTTTAACCCTGTGGGATTTTTTTTCAGAAGAAAAATTTACAGGTCGCTGTCGAATCACCCAACAGCTAAACAATCTACTATTGAAATCAAATTACAATTATTCAATTACTTATAGACTCGATAAGCACATCCCATGGTTATCTCTCTTCTAATTGAACTCCTCGCAATCAATTTCCTGTTCTCACAACGCCCTTTCATTCTCGTAATGCCTCGCCTCGGATAACGCACCAAAGGTTCAAAGCTTGAATCGCTCAAACTTTATAAATCAATGATTAGGTTTTTTAAATTTTTTTGATTAATTTAATAGTAGTTTTGCTTCGCATTGAATCGCTCGTTGAAACTTCTTCTCTCTCTAAATATCAAGCTCTAAAAAAAAAAGGTTTTGGAAGAGGTGAGTTATGAAAAAAGAAAGGATGTCTTAAATAAGAAAATAGAAAACATGTCCTCTGTTCGAATAGAAATAAATATATTCGAATAAAAATCAGGTTGATCCAATCTATTCAAATAAAAATAAAACTATTCGAATAAAAAATAGCCTGAGGCATTTTATTCGAATACAATAAAATATATTCAAATAGAAATGTTCCTAGTTTTATTTGAATAGAAAAGGAATCTATTCGAATAGAAGTTTTGTTATCTTAATAAGACATACTCATTACCTTTTCCATACTTTGTAAAAATTCATAGAGTTTGATATTCTAGAATAAGGAGTTAAAAGCCCACTTTCCTGTTCAATGTAAGTCCAACTGTAGTCGCTCAAGGTATAATCTCTGACGAGGAGTAACCACGAGATTATGTAGACATCTAAACTAGACACGGAATGAAACAAACCTCAACTATGGATATTTAAAATGAAGCTATATCACCTGGTTCAGGGATAGTGGTAAAGGCACTGTATACAGGTGAGATAGTGGATGTTTGTGATGATACAAGTTTGTATAAGATGTGGTATTATAGTAATGTGGATAGTATGTGGGATGTACATTTCTATGTATATATGCAGTGCCTATGGAAGTTGTGCCCTGATGAGCGCATAATTATGATATTTTTAATATACCCGAACATGTATTTTAGTCGTCCATTATATATAATTTTGGGTACTTATGTACATTTGTTTGATTGTAGCTATTGGAGATGGATGTTTGAAGCCAAGCCCTTAAAGTCAAGTAAAAGTGTCTTCAGCAGTTCATAGCACAAAAAGTCAAAGACACAATATATTTGGTCTCAAGATTGAAGAAATATTTACACAAATATTCTTGGATAATAAGATCAAAGAATATATTGCATCCAAGATCCTTGAAGATATTTTATATTGAAAATATATGCAAGAGTTTCCATGAAGAAAAATCTCTATATCACTTAAATGAATTATATGCAAGAATATTAGGTGATTGGCTGTAAAATTAGAAGATATTATTTGTGAAAATATTATTTACAATTTAATGTATAGTTTCTAAATTTAAGTTCCTTCTCCTATAAAAGGAACCCTCCCCCATTGTAATTGGGCATCTCATATTGGAGGAATTTTGGACGAAATAAAGTCTTAGTTTTATTTAATTATCTTCTCTCTCTTTCAGTTTCTTTTGTAAATAATTAGTTGTTAATGTGATAAAGTCCGAGATGAGCGGCTAATCTCCTAGCTAAGGCTAGGATGAGGCCTCTTCTTAGATGAGCAATAGTTGGTATTAATTAGGTTCTAATTAGTTTTCTCTTAGTATTTTATAATTGATACGTTAGTATATCATATCGAAGGCTTGACCATAGCTTCGATTTGGTGTACGATAACTTTGGATACAAACAAGTGCTAACCGTAGACTTGATTTGGAGATCTAAACAAGAGGAAACACTAGAAAACCTACTCAATCCTAGCCATAGTTGAGTTGATAATTCTCTAAGACACTCTTCACCATCATTTAAAACCATAACCACTAAATGCTTGACTATAAATTTAGTGGTTTATTTTATAGCATCGTATGTGTCTTAACACGAACATATGATGGGTGGAGATATTATGATCTAGTATATATTGATTAGTACTTTGAAAGGTAGAGGTCAAGTCCAAACTTTAGCTCTCTCCCTCATTAAGTTTTATAATTAGTTTTTATTTATTCTTCTTAGATAATCTCTTATAAAATCGGAATTGGCATAGAAAGTATTTGTTTTCCCAAAGAAAGAAAGAGGTGGAATTTACAGCTAGCTCGAGCCAGCAGGGAGCGGAGTTGACATCAACTCGAGTTCGAATCTCAGAACTACTGGTAGACTTAGAGAAGGAAGGTAATAATGTGAAAGACTTAGAATTCCAAGTGAATGTGCTCAAAGTGGAGGCAGCTGAGACGTAAGCACGAGCTTCTAAGTACGAAGTATTGTGGCTAGTCACTGACGTTCTGATAAAGTAGATGGAGAAGGCCTGCAATAGACAGAAAAAAAATAAATATAGTTTGGAACGAAGTAGCCACACTAGAGCATGCCATACTGGGATTGAAGTTAAATGCCTTAGAGTACCTGGATAAAAATATGAAACTGAGGGATACGAACATAAATTTAGATGTAGACCTATTTTAGGCGGAGATACGTCTCAATGAAAGGAAGGTAGAATGGGAGAGTCATGAAGCAGAACTTAAAGGGTCACTGTATATGATCCATCATATGGATGAGTTTATGACAGTGCTGGAGTCTCAGAATTCTGCTGTACAGTTTGAGAAGCATCGAGTAGGGGATCGGTATAAGCATTGAAGACTTCGTTGCAGAAATCTTAAACTAAACTCAGCGAGCTTATTCTGCCTAAGCAGGTAAAGACTCAATAAGTAGTGTATATGAGAGAGATATGATAGTAGTGATTTCATTCTTTGTGTCAGAGTTCTAGAGATGGGAAAAAGAAAATGAACTGGTGCATGACGTTGTTATTAGAAAAAATTCGCAGTGCGATATAGAGGCAATACAGTGTGAGTATCTAGGTCCCATAGTAGCCAAAATTGGGGTTCAAAGACAACGTATGGTTAGAGATGCAAAGAAGATTGTTACTGGAAGAATGTCGGAGTTTATGCATCAACGTTTGTACGCACGTTGTGTACCCGACTTTGCGAGACCTTCTAATAGGGGTGACAACTCGAGTGATAGCTCTAGCAAGGAGTAACAATTGAGGGGATGCGCTATGTATACTAACGCGTATTCTGTTTAAAAATAGGAATGTCTAGAATGATAAGTTATACTAATCTTTTGCTATACCAAAGATGCTGTATTGGTCGAACATCTGTTGTATAGTATGATTCCCAGAGGTTATCGATAAGATGTTTTTAGGTCCTCTACAAAATACCGCTCAAAGTACGGTTGTCAAATTGTAGCACAGATGAGTGGGATCGAATCCACAAGGAGGTTTGGGAAAACAAATACTTTCTAGGATGAATAACGATTGTATACGAGATAAATCTAAGAAAAATAAATAAAAATTAATTATAAAACTTAATTAGGGAGAGAGCTAAGGTTCGGACTTGGCCTCTACCTTTAAAAGCACTAATCGATATATAACTAGATCCTAATATCTCCACCCATCATATGCTCGTGTTAAGGCACATACGGTGCTGTAAAATAAACCACTAAATCTATGGGCAACATTTAATGGTTATGCTTTTAAGAGATGGTAATAAGTGCCTTAGAGAATTATCAACTCAACCATAACTAGGCTTGAGTGAGTTCTCTAGTGTTTTCTCTTGTTTAGATCTCCAAATCAAGTCTACGGTTGGTAGTACTTGTTTGTATCCAAAGTTATCGTACACCAAATAGAAGCTATGGTCAAGCCTTCGATATGATGCACTAACTTATCAATTATAAAGTATTAAGAGAAAACTAATTAGAACCTAATTATTATCAACTATTGCTTATCCAAGAAGAGGCCTCATCCTAGCCTTAGCAGGGAGATATTAGCCGCCTATCTCAGACTTTATCGTATTAACAACTAAAAATGACATTAACAAAAATTAAACTAAAAGAGAAGAAGAGATAATTAAATAAAACTTATGACTTTATTTATTATAAACTTGCTCTAATATGAGATGCCCAATTATAATGGGGGGAGAGTTCCATTTATTAGAGAAGGAACCCAAATTAAGAAACTATACATTAAATTGTAAAAATATTTTTACAATAATATATTCTAATTTACAACCAATCTCCTAAGATTCTTGTATATAATTCCCTTAAGTAATGAAAAGATCTTTCTTTATGGAAACTCTTGCATAAATCTTCAATATAAAATATCTTCAAGGATCTTGGATACAATATATTCTTTGATCTTATTCTCCAAGAATATTTGCGTATATATTTCTTCAATCTTGAGACCAAATATATTGTGTCTTTGACTTTTGTACTATGAACTGCTGGAGACACTTTTACTTGACTTTAAAAGCTTGGTTTCAAATATCCATCTCCAATAGCTGTAATCAAACAAACGTATATAAGTACCCAAAATTAAATATAATAGACGACTAAAATATATATTCGGGTATATTAAAAATGTCATAATTACACGTTCATCAAATACCCCCAAATTTGTCTTTTGCTCGTCCTGAGTAAAATAAAATAATAGCCACTTTCGTAGGGAGCGTAATTATATTTAGCATATTCAACAAGCCGTTAAACCTCTAGGTTTAGCCTGGTGGACGAGTGCTGTCTCGTGAGGGTTTACAGTGACAATACCTACAAAAGTAAATAATGACATTTTAAACAATTCTAGAATACACATGACTCATTTCCTTTGAATTATCCTTACTTAGTTATGACAAAAATATATCGATGGAGAAATCCTTAAACTTTCTATTCTCCCAAGTATGCCAAAGAATATTTTAAGCTTATCCGAAACTAGAGGTACTACCTCAAGATTATAAAGAGATTCAAGTATTTACTTTAACTATATTTAAGTGTACAGTAAAAATAGTTTTATTGCTTAATACGTTGTCTAAAATAATTTACTTAGTTTTTTTGGAAGTCTAGTTCTAACTGGAATAAATTCAGCGGTCAGTTCGACAAGTGCCTTAGTTAATTCGTGTTCCTAGAATTTTACTTTTTCTTTTCTTTTCTTTTGCAAGCCTTTTCTTTTGAGTACTTTGTTTCTTAGTAAAGCCTCCGTAACAAGGAGTTTTTGGTCGACAAGCTAAGGTTGCCGGGGTGTGGTACCCCCTCATGACCTAGACTCAGGATTCTCACAAGTAATTTTCTTATGCTCCTTTCACATAGTTTATGGTCAAACTCGAGATTGGTGATAATTTTTCCTCTTTCAAATCTTAATCATGCGAGTAGCCTTGCTGCGTGAAAGATTTTAGAGCAATTTAGGCTTATTATATTTTTTATTCTTAGGAATGAGCTTATTCTTAGGCAGTTGTCTCTTTTGTAGTAAACTTTTCCTAACATAAATGCTAAATTTCCCTTATACTGAACAAAAGTCTATTGAAGGTATTAATCCCAAACTACAATGATGTGTTCATTTTCAAAATATGCCAAGTTAACTTGAATTAGTCGCTAATAAAAAGATAGTACATCTGGCTTAAGATATTCTAAAATATTCTAGTGTATACTTGGTACAATTTCAAAATTTAGGTTTTTCCATAATATAATGTCAAAGTAAAATCAGTTTAAGTGTTTGGAAATTCCTCAAAATATATCATAAATTGTCAAAGTGCAATTATTTCACTTTTCTTCAAAAAGAATTTAAAGAAATGGTTTCTTACCCTCAAACTTAAATCAAACATTACCCGTAATGTTTGAGAACAAGAAAATAAATGGAAGAGAAAAACTGAAATTTTTTACCTAAATGTGTCATGATTGCCTCCTAAGAAGCGTTAAGTTTACCGTCTTCAGCCTAACTAATATACCCCCATACTTAAATGATGTTGCAATGGTACTATAGGGGTACACAATATCAACTTTGATATACTAGATTATTTAGAAATGTTATCTCTTCATCAAAAGTGTAGGACTCTAAGTACGGTTTTAATTGTTGGCCATTGACCTTAAAAATATTTCCATTATTAGGATCCTCCACCTCTACGGCCCCCATGAGGAAATATAGTTTTAACCGCATAGGAACCATGCCAACGGGATCGTAGTTTCCCAGAAAATAGATGAAGCTTGGAGTTATAAAGCAATACCTTTTGATTGGGCTCGAAGGTTTTACGAATAATTGATTTATCGTAAAAAGCTTTGGTACGTTCCTTATAAAATTTTGAACTTTCATAAGCCTCATGACGGAGTTCATCTAACTCAGAAAGTTGAAGCTTTCTCTTGGACCCAGCTTGGTCCATCTTAAAGTTAAAGGCCTTTGTGGCCCAAAGAGCTTTGTGCTCTCATTTCACAGGCCAGTGGCAAACCTTCCCAAAGATAAGCCTATAGGGTGGCATTCTAATCGGGGTTTTATAAGCTGTTCGATAGGCCCAAAGAGCATCATCAAGATGATCTGACCAGTCTTTGTGATAAGTTCTAACAACTTTTTCTTAAATTCTTTTAATCTCCCATAGGGTGGAATTTACAGCTAGCTCGAGCCAGCAGGGAGTGGAGTTGACATAAGCTCGAGTTTGAATCTCAGAACTACTGGTAGATTTAGTGAAGGAAGGTAAGAATGTGAAAAACTCACAATTCTAAGTGAATGTGCTCGAAGTGGAGGCAGCTGAGATGCGAGTGCGAGCTTCTAAGTACGAAGTGTTGTGGCTAGTCGCTGACGTCTGATAAAGAAAATGGAGGAGGCCTGTAATAGACAGAATAAAAAATAAATATTGTTTAGAACGAAGTAGCCACACTAGAGCATACCATACTGAGATTGAAGTTAAATGCCTTAGATCACCTTGATAAAAATATGAAACTGAGGGATACGAACGCAAAGTTAGATGCGGACCTATTTCAGACGAAGATACATCTCGATGAAAGGAGGGTAGAATGGAAGAGTCATGAAGCAGAACTTGAAGGGTCACTATCTCCGATCTATCATATGGATGAGTTTATGACAGTGCTGGAGTCTCAAAATTGTGCTGTGCAGTTTGAGAAGCGTTGGGTAGAGGATCGGTATAAGCATTTGAAGACTTTGCTGCAGAAATCTTAAGCTAAACTCAGCGAGCTTATTCTGCCTAAGGAGGTAAAGACTGAAACAGGTAGTGTGTATGATAGAGATATGATAGTAGTGATTTCATTCTTTGTGTCAGAGTTCCAGAGATTGGAAAAAGAAAGCGAACTGGTGCATGACGTTGTCATTGGAAAAAGTGCGCAGTGCGACATGAAAGCGATACGGTGTGAGTATCTAGGTCTCATGGTAGCCAAAATTGGGGTTCTGAGATAACGTATGGTTAGAGATGAAAAGAAGATCATTACTGGAAGAATGCCAGAGTTTATACGTCAGCGGCTGTACGCACGTTATGCACCTGACGTTACAGGACCTTTTAATAGATGTGACAGCTCTAGTGAGGAGTAGCGATTGCGGGGATGCGCTGTGTATACTAACGCGTATATTGTATAAAAATAAGAATGTCTAGAATGATGATTTATACTAACCTTTTGTTATATCAACGATGCTTTATTGGTCAAACATCTGTTATATAGTATGGTTCTCAGAGGTACAGATCGCAGAGGTACATACGTGGCTGATCGGTCTGGCATAAGCAACAAACGATTTGTAATGTAATAGATGATCAGTTTGGCCAAAGCAACAAACGATATGTAATTTAATAGAAGATCAGTTTGGCCGTAACAGTAAACGATCTGTAATGTAATAGATGATCAGTTTGGCCAAAGCAACAAATAATCTGTAATGTAATAGATGATCAGTTTGGCCAAAGCAACAAACGATCTGTAATTTAATAGAAGATTAGTTTTGCCGAAGCAGCAAACAATCTATAATGTAATAGATGATCAGTTTGGCCAAAGTAACAAACGATCTATAACCTGTATATAGAAGTACTTGTTGGATATATTAAAAAAGTACTATAATGTAGGGCAATTGAACATAAGTATTATTGGTGTTTGATTGACGTACGATGAATGTGTTAGACAGAGTACTGTATGAAATAATATAAAGTACTCAGATGTATTTGGATCGAACATAAGTCTTTCATTGATGTAAGATCATTATACAAGATGATAGATTGATTTGTTGAAAAGTACACTATGATGGTTTTTTATCGGCGATACAATTTCAATCTCCTCGTGTTCCAAGGATTTGGGATTCGATCGCCATGTTCAGTGGCGAGATCGTAAGAATCAAGGCCAATTTTTCTGTCACGCCCAAATTCCAATAATTAGTAAACTAGACCAATTACTGAGTTTTGAGGACATGCAGGACCCCACAAATAACCAAGCCACAAAAGAGTTAAGCTTAGTAATCTATCGGTGTACAAATCAGAGTAATAAAGAATGCAAAGACAGCGGAAGACTAGGATAACAATAACTAAACATAGATTACTATAAAGATTACAACAATGATTACTACAAACCTCAACAGGTTAGAAACAACAATCTAAACAAAAGAAAGTTCTTACAAGAACAACTACACTGAGAATCCAAAATACTAACTCAGAACCGAGCCTTTAGCTTAAGCTCTCCATCAAGATCATCACCGCCACAGCTAAAGACCTGAAATGTTGTTATATTGCGAGAGTGAGCAAAACCATGGCTCACTAACTCCCCAAATAGCTAAACAATTATACCAACTAATGAGATGAATAATATAATAATAAGATATAATGATTTGTTAATGATAAAATATATATGCCGAAGATGTTAAGGGTATCTAAAGAAAAGTACAACAACCCTAATAAATCTATTAGACTACAAGTCAGAAGCCAATGAAAATACTAAGACTATAAACTACACTTCAAACACAGCTGAAGCCCTCAGCGCCACGCACATCCACTCCGCCTCAGAAATGCAATAACATACCAGAGTGAGCAAACCACGCGCCACTCTAACCTAACCAGGCTAAATAACCATACTAAAAGAACTAATGCTAGAGAGAAGAGGAAGGGATGAACGAGATGAGGAAAGATATATATTGAAGTGATGCGTTGATGTGATGATGTGATATGATATGCTATGCTATGATATGATATGCTATGCTATGATATGATATGATTTTAGAATTGTACTAAGACTGGATGCTTATGATATGAATAAATCAATGGACTAGACCCAATAAATCAATGTATTGGCTGATCAGCCGCTAATGCATAATAACCTTTAAAAGATCTTAGTTGGATACAATGGGTTCGATTTGTTCCAAGCTCGACTAGGCTAGGATATTACCACTTGATCAGAGTGAATAGTGGTTTCAACCCTAGGAGCCATCGTCCTCATACTATTCGAATTTTAAGGTATTTCAACTTCTTTGGATAGTACTGGCACCAGAGGGGAACTATCTCATACCATCCCATACTTAAGATGGGTATTCAGGTATGATAACATATCAGTCAGAACTCACCATACTATTTAACCCGAGCTAGGAATCCTTCTAACCTATTGGGGGTCAGCCGATTTGGAGTGAGTTTATGTATCCAATCTCATCAAGATAAGAAGAAATGATTATATGATCTACAGATCCAAACAGATCCACCAGAGATAAAAATACTGGAGCCACTAACACGACATACACACATAGGATAACACCTACCTGAGCAAGTGGCAACCAATCCTAATACAGATGAACAGTGACCTAGTCGCACATCTACACATAGAACAATAGTGACTAACCAGTCACAACATCTAACTAGATGGCCTGCGACTTACCACTCACACGTCAAACAACAGATGAACAATGACTTACCCGTCACAACTTCTAAACAACATCAGTCTCTAAGATTTCCTAACGCAAACATGATTACCATTAAATGCTAGAGTACCATAGCTGTCAGTACAGACTAGTACAAGGGATAGCCTACCAGTCTCTAGCAAGTAGTCCACAACCCCTAAGAACAAAGTTACAATATCAACTCTCCAACGACTATGTACTTAAGTCTCCAAAACAGATGGACAGAAAGCCCACTAGGTTCCAGCATCACTGGTGACAGTACAAGCATCTCAGAACAACTTGACGCTCAAGAACAAAGCCACAAGAACGCTTAAGCAAGGAAGATATCTAAAAACAACAACGAAGAAAAGAAGCTTAACAGAGTAGCTCTACAAGCTTGAAGAATCATGAGGAACAATGAGTGTCACAACACGATAAGGCAATCAACCCTAAAACAAACTATCAGGTGCTAGACACCAACAATCAAGTACTAAGGATAAACTGTCTATTCACCACAAAACAGCTAAATAATTCAGGAGATACCATACCCCAACTTGGAATCTATCATTCCAAACAACCACCAAATCAACGACAGTGCTCAAGGATAAAGCCACGGGAACACAGAGTACAGCTAGGATATTCTAAGACTAAACGATACAATAACAGCTAATAAGACAAGCTCCGAACCAAAGACCATGTCTTACGGAAGCTATACCACCCAAGAGATTATTCATGGAACAAGAACCACATACTAGGATCTTACTACGCTATTTGTTCCAAGGACAAAGCCACGAGGATAACGTAGATAAACCCAAATAGATAGTGCCTAAACCCATTAACAAGTCTAATGACTAAGCTAACAAGGTCACTATAACTAAAAGGTGATAACTATAACTTTAAACTAAAGCATATCTAGTCCATCACATAAGGGCTCTACTAAAACATAATCAGATTATCAAGGGAGGAAAAACAGTTAGGTGAAGCGAACTGATTTCAGAACTCTTGAACACAACAACGATCTCCGTAATCGTCTCTCTAAACCCAATTAATAAACAACTCTTCGGGAATCAATCACTAATGACTTACAGTAATAATTACTCTTAAAATATTCTCTAATCAATTACCAAGCAAGCAAGAGGGTTAAAAATCATATTATAAAGTTGGAATAACAACAGGGAATACTTACAAAAAAAGGGCAGCTGCGATTGGAAATGGATGACGACTAGTCGGCTATTGAAGATGGTTAAATAGCCTCTCTCTACACTTAGAACAGCAGCAATAAAGGGGGTTGCAACTGAAACAGAATAGCAACAATGCCGATTACAGGCAGCCCTCTCCCTGCACTCGAGAACAGCAACAACAAAGGCGGCAACAACTGAACCGCAACCGTTGTCTCTATCCCCACCTTCTAGTACAACAACAAAACACTAAAACCCCTTAAGGGATGAAGCCCAAACCAACTGTACAGCAAGCAACGAACTGTAACAGCAACTGAACCGCAAACTGTAACAATGGCGGCAGTAACCGATCAGAGAACAGTCGCCTCCACTCCGTCTCTCTAAACCCAACTTGATCTGCCAAAATCCTAAGGTAATAGAATCAATATAATAGGGTGAAATACTCAATCCAACAGGCATTAAAATCAGGTAGAATGAAAAACCATATACCTGCAATTTTCGGTTGGAGAAGGTGGGTTGATCAACACCTCTCTCTACTCTCCAATTTAAATCAAAATTAGCCTAAGTTCCAATCTCCCAAAGACTCTCCCAACTCTATGTAAAATTCTATAAATCAAATCCCTAAAATAGATGTGTAGTTATCCAATGGAATGGCACTACGATAGCTACGACGAAGCCTACCCCATACGGGGTAAAATGGTGCTCTAATGTTCACATTCACAGTAAGCCTATATACCATACTAAGAGTTCTGATATATAAAATGATGGAACACAATGCATGATGTCAGGAAAAATATGGATGCATAATTTATTTTTAAATAAAAAGAATTTTTTTTGGGACATTACATTTTCTGACAATAACAAAAGGACCTTTCCAATTTTGGATAGTTCCCAGCGCTTGCTTCCTTTCTGTGTTTGGGAATTTCTCATAGCATGAGGTCTTCAATTTTGAACTCTCTGTGACGAACGCGCTTGTTGTATGATCGGGCTAGAGCTTGGTAGTATCTTCCCAATTCATGATTGCTTTATCTCTAGTTTCTTGATCAATTCATGTTACATGCCAATTGGGACTTATTCTCTTCATCCGTCATGGTATGGTCGCGTATTGGATGATGATAAAGAGTGGGGCTGATTGCTTCTGTACCATATGCTAGTAAGAACGGTGTGCATCCAGTTGATACCCGAGGTGTTGTGCGATATGCCCACATGACATGTGGTAGTTCCCAAATCCAATTTTCTTTCTTCTCTGTCAAGCACTTTTGATCCCATCCACTATAGTTCAATTAGTGATTTATATATGGCATTTCGCTGAAGGTAATATGGATTTGTAGGGGAGTGATGATGTGGTGTTGATTGATGAACTTAACGACCCTAGAGCCAACAAGCTGGGGTCCATTGTTGATTCTGATGAGATGGGGGCAAACAAATCGGATGATGATAGTTTCCAGATGAATTTAAAGACTTTGCCTTTGCGTGTACGGCTTAGAGGGGTTGCTTCTGCCCATTTTGTGAAGGAGGAATTTCCTTTTTCCTGGTGCCGTGGGGAATTCCCCAATGAAGTCGAGGGCCATCTTTTAAATGGCCAAACAACATTCCTGGAATGGAGGTCCAAGGCTAGAGCTCGAATTTGGGGCCATGTCTTTGGCAGGCATCGTACTTTCTTGTGAGTTTGATGGCCTAAGCTTTCATCTTGGGCCAAAAGACTTCTTGAGCAAGAGCTCAATTTGTGAGAGATCGTCCCCTGCATGGGATCATAAGTCCCTTTACGGAGTTCGTGTAGAAATTTATGAGCTTCTTTGTTTGACAAACATTTGAGGTACGTACCTGTGACAAAATTTTGTAAAAGAGATTGTTGTCCATGATGTAACGCTTAACATTATCAAGTACGCGTCTCTTTCTGTGGGGTCTGTAGGGAGTTTGCCATCAAATATGTTTTTAGTCCCTGTATACTTGAGGCAAGGTCATCTTCAATCGTCCTCGTCTTCTTCAATGCCCCAGTATTGACAACATTCGAGCTTATGGTATTAATGCTGGGGATTGATGATACTTTAATCTTTCGATAACGCACTTCCGTACCAAGTATTCCTGCCAGGTATGCGAGAGAGTTCGAATGTCAATTTTCTCCATGCGGTAAATGTTCGATAGTAATTCTTTTGAATCTGCTCATTTTGTCGACTACTGCTGCTGCGTAGTCGACTATTTTTCCGTTCTTCTTAAACTTTTCTGTGTAATTGTTCACAATGAGTAATGAGTCAGTGTAGACAAATAATTCAAAAGCTCTAATCTCTAGAGCCATATCTAGACCGTGAATCGTTGCTTCATACTCGGCCTATTGTTGGTTGCTTCAAAATTAAGCCTGGATGCTTTCTTGATCCTATCATTGGAAGGTGTGATAGGTATGATTCTATTACCTGAATCTGTAGGTTTAGAAGATCCATCTGCTTAAAGATGCCATCCCTTTTAAGTTATCCAGTCTGACTTTTCTTCGACGTGTTCCTCACTGTTATCCGTACTGTCTTCTTCCAGTCAAGATCTTTTATTGGGAAATCTGCGAGGAAATCTGCTACTACTTGACCCTTTTTAGAGTATCGTGGTTCAAACGGATGTCGTGTTCGCAGAGAGTGACCGACCATGTTTGTTTTCGTATGGACTTTCCAGTTTGGATAAAATCTATCGTAAAGGGAATTTGTCACCACTCGAACTGAGTGTGCTTGAAAATATTGTTTCAATTTTTGTGATGTGTATAAGAAAGCTATGAAAACTTCTCGATCTTGGTGTACCTGGACTCTGTAGGAGTGAGAGTCTTACTGATAAAATAGACAGGATTTTCTATTTTCTCATCAATTCGAATGATGGCAGAACTTAACGATTCATCGGTAACCACAAGATATATTATGAGTTCTTCCCCTTCGTGAGGTGTACTCATCACTGGAGGTGATCCCAAGTAAAGTTTGAGCTCCTGAAATGCTGCTTCACATTCTGTTGTCCACTCGATCTCGAGATCCTTTTTAGATTCTTGTTTTGTTGTCCCTTCACGTAAAAGGTTGAACAAACATCGACATCGATCCAAAGATTTCAAAACAAAATGATTTATCGCGGAGATCTTGCCTGCTAACTTTTATATATCTTTATTTGTTTTTGGCGATGTAATAGATAGTAAAGCACATATAGGATCTGGATCAACTTCTATACCTTTCTTACTGATTAAGTATCCCAAGAATTTTCCTGACTGAACCCCGAACTGGCATTTTTCAGGGTTGAGCCTCATTTTGTAGGAATAGAGAATTTGAAAGTAGTGTCCAAGTCTGTAATATGGTTATCCTTTTTATGGCTTTTACACAGCATATCATCAATGTAGACCTCTATCATTTTTCAGAGGTGATCTTTGAACATTTGTGTCATCACCGTTGATAAGTGGCTTTGGCATTCTAGAGATCAAAATGCATGACCTTATAATAGTATAAGCTATGTTCTGTAATTAAAGCTATTTTCTCTTGATCATCAGATATCAAAAGTATCTGATTCTATCCTGATGTAACATCCATCATAGACAGGAGTTTATGTCCCGCAGTAGAATCGAGTAAATGGTTTATATATAAAGTTGAAAACTATCCTTTGGAGTATGTTTGTTGAGGTCCATGAAATTCATGCATACCCTGATTTTGCCATTCTTCTTTGGGACTACCACAATGTTCAAGATTCATTATGGGTAATTGGTCTTTCTGATAAAGCCAACTTCGATGAGTATGTCGATCTCTTTATTTACTTCTTATTAGAGTCTCGGTGCTAAAGTCCTCTGCCTTGCATAACAGCTTTGACTTTATCCTTTATATTGTGCTTGTGGCAAGCTAGATTGGGATCGATACCTAGCATCTCGTAAAATGTCCAAGCGAATACATCATTGCTATCTTTAAGGAACTGAATAAGGATATATCGTTCTGCTATTGACAAAAGAGTGCCAATGCATGTTCCTCGCTTTCACCACTGATTTTGGCGTACTCTATTATTTCTGCGCTTGGTAGATTGTTCTCTGTAGAGTGTACTGCATAGTTTTTTGTAACTTTTCCTATGGTACTCAATAATATCTATGCGAGGTGTAGCTCTGAGGATTCTGGAACGATGACGACATAATTTTTACAAGCTCGAGCGAGCTTCTGACTTTCTTTGATCTCGTATGCACTGCCATTCCACTCAAATTGTAGCGTCAAATGATAGGTGGATGGGATTGCTAGCATATTATGTAACCAACAACGCTCCATTATACCCAAAAAATGGGATTTTGTGTTGAAAAACATCACAGTCATCGAAAGAAATTCCTATTCGTTAAAAGTTGGAAACGGGAAGTAAACGAGCTTCTTTATCTTTTGTGGAAAGGTCGTGATATTGGTTGACCCGTCTTCACTTAGTTCTGTTCGATTGGTTGACGATCTGAGTCTCAATGAAGTGGCAGAGTGACATATGCTATAAGTATTTCTCTCCTGCCAGCTCATCAGTTTGTACAGCATCTGTAAGAAGGTTATAACTCCCATTCTTGTAGCTTTTGACGTTACAATGTCCTCATGCATCCGTCCATCAATGAAGATATACTCTAACAACCTATATAAGGTAAAATAGTGCTCTGTTTCATGATGTCTGACCATGTGGTAGATGCAATATGGTTTATTCTCAATGGGTGGAGATATTGTGCATTATAGAAGAAACGATCCTTCTGAAGTATAGGATAAATGCTGACTATGGTCACATTTATCTTGGAAAGGTAGGGCTGGGCAAGTTATTCCCTTTTCAAGGTCGGTCGTCATTAGATTTATCCATTTCCTGTCTCCTCCATGATCGGCAGTGTGATTAATATCTTGGCTGGCTGACTGATCTCGAGCTGTTAATGTTGACTTTTGAGGTTTCTGTCTGTCAGACACCATTCTTTCCAGGTCGATAACCGTTGACCTTTCGATCATGTCTTCTAGAGTTGTTGGTTGTTGAGGATGAGGTATTCCTTCGCCCTTCATCAATAAGTAGCGCATGGTCAAAGTCAAAATGGTAATCTTCTGGATGAGTCAATCTACTTTTCGGGCTAACTCCAAGAATTTTTCAGTGAACGTCTCGAGCTTCTCTCATGACACTGCTTAAGGCTGAAGAGGCAATATAGATTTCTTCCTTTCTCTATTGTGAGAGTAATTTTGACAAAGAGTTCTCGCAGCAGTTTGAAAGTTGTGATCTATCCTTCAGGTAGCGTGTGGAACCATCGCAGAGGTTTTCCAGACAGGTTGGTTGGGAAAGAGTCGACAGAGAATGTGGCTAGACGTGGAATGTAAGCCCAAGCATCCTGGAACTCTTGGACGTGCTCCACTGAATGTGGGCTTCAGGGTATAGAACCCGGGGGGACCTAGCCATCTAATAGCTCCTGTGCGATTGGGATCTTCTGTAATATGTTGTGGATTCCTTTGGTTGGAGTTGAACCTCGAGTATTTCTTTGATTCATCTCTCGACCTGTTACTGGGTCATGTATTGTCGAGCTGTGGTTGTCGGGGGGTGACGCGTCCTTCTTCATGATTATGGTCGCCACTTCTTTACTTAGACGATTTTTTGTAGGGACTCGAACTCTTCGAGGTAGATTTTTAATCTTTCTGACTCCTATTGGGCCGCCATCTACTTCCTGGTGGGCCTCCTTAATCGGGATAGGTTTTATTTCCTGCTGATGATGGTTAGACTGAAGTACACCTTTGGCGTGATTCCTTTTGGAGGAGGTCCTATTCGTCGTGAACAGAAATTCGCAGGCTTCAGGTTACACAACTTTGTTCTTCTGGGCGGCGACTTGTTAACTCTGTAGAATCTTCAATACATCTTATATACTTGCCAGCTGTTGCTCTAAAGTACCACATCTTTCCATTTTGAATTTAAGGTAGCCACAGATTTGCTATATGACATGTTCCTCTACTTGAACTATTGACGTGCTTTGACTAGAGGCGACATTCTGAAAGGAGATGATCAGCGGTTTTTGAGATAATGGGCTTGAGAACTTAAGTTCTCACAGATAATGCCAATATAATAGCCTAATTTTAGGATCCGGACTTAGCCTTTGCACCAGATGTAATCGAAACATTAATAATAACTAACACAACAATTTAGCCTGGAAAACCATTAAATAAGTTAAAATCCATGATCTCTCTTGAGGATTTTAGAAAGAGAGAGATCTTATTTAGAATATTTGTTATTACAATGAGTACTCTGATTCTATGTAGTTCTGGAGTAGGAATTCCATTATATAAAATTGCCTGTCCTTAATTGTAGTTCTCTGGTCTTATTTATAGGTCTCATCATATGACCGTTTGAGACTACTAATATTTTTAATGGTGAACGTTACAAAGTAGATGTAAGATATTCTTTGATCAGATGATGTAACGTCCTGACCTTGTTGCTGGTACAAGGCTCTATTGATGACTGTACACTTACATAAATTAAACTATTGCTGTGGAGATCAAAAACGATAACTCAAATTGAGAATATTGAATATGTCCTTAGTAGTATTTCTTGTATGCTAACGAGTTCGAGGATGAAACTTTGAGTTTGAGAAATAAAATAAGCTATTACAAGACGGCTCTCAACCAATAGCATGAGGAGCCTTATTAACGAGTGGTGTTGGTTGAGAAATTCGTACTGTATTTGCTTCTTGATGTTGTTGTATTAAATATTTTTGTGCCACGTACTCTGCTGATGAGATCGAAAGTTGGCATGTAGTTCGAAGATGAAGCATAAGTTTGAGATGCGGAATACACCACTACAATATAAGATAGCAAAATTGACATGACCTAAGTACAATGAGGAAACACAATAAATGAGATCCTCACAAGCTAAATTATATACCAAAATTAATCCATGTTCCTATAAGAGTTCTTGGCGGCAAAGTACTTTAGTTTAAATTGGCTATTTCATTTAATGACATTTCTTACACATACCAATAACTTATAATTCATAAAGTTATGCATATTGCGAGTTACATGTCTTCCTCACTTATGCGCTTGAAATGGAAATATAAGCTTATGAACTGTATATTGCATAGTTATATAAAAACAAATGCTAATTATTAATGATCATCTAGAAAGTATTTCTCACTTATAAATTTATATCTAATATTATGAATTTAAGCATCCATGCGTAGTACGGGCTCATAACCTAGTTTCCTTATATACGGGAGCATCAATTCCTTTGGGATATCATCTTTATCCTTTCTTTTTTATCTTGTAACTTTGTATCTAACATCTCATATCTCCTCTTATCTCAGAGTGAGTTGCTTTGGAAGAATAAAGAGACTATCCTTTTTACTATTTAAGCACTTCTCTCACTCACTTACTCTCTCTCTTATTTTATTGTCATTAGTTTAATTACCGTAATAAATGCGATGAAGTTCAGAATGAGTGGCTAATCTCCTAGCTAGGGATAGGATGTGCCCTTCCTAAATGAGCATTAGTGATTGACATTAAAATGCTAATTTTGCTTACCTCTTGTACTTAATTATAAAATTTAATTCTTGATCAAAGGCTTAGCATAGCTTCGTGTCAGAGAATTAAATCTGCATCTCAAATAATTAGAGGAAGCATTGAGAATAACTTGCCACTCTCGACTTATTCACAGTTGAGTGAGATTTTCTCTACACTCCACCACCCTCTCATGCACACATATGCTTAACCAAAGATTTAGGGGTGTACTTTATAGAAATGATATGTGTCATAACTGGTACATACATGGGACAAAAATTTACGTTTTAATCATTTCATTAATTCTCTGTTTGGAAGGGGCAAATCCAAAGCCTTAGTATTTTCTTTATTGAATTTACCATTCTTTTATACTTATTCTTAGAAAATCCAAGTAATTGATAAATTAGCCTAGGTTTAGTTATTTGCATCTAGACACTTTGTGGTGCGACCCCCGACTACTTATTACGACAACGGGAAACCGTCTTGATAGGGATATTAATAGTACTTGAAAAAACATTAATTAATTGGCGCCATTCCTGGGAAGCGCTACAGTGCAAGGACCTTGTCTAATACTAATTCTTTTTATTTCTTTCTTTTTTCTTTTTCTTTCAATGCTATAATAGTAACTTTTGGGCATTATTAGTTCTCTTTATGCTTAGGTTCTTTGCCTTAATTAATGTAATAGTTAGCTTAAGTTTAAGGTCCTGTGGCGCGTCAAAATATACATCTCATTAGCCATAAATTTTAACCATTAGCTTGCTTACTTCTGTGGAGCTTGTATAGATATTCGTAGTTGGGGGGCTAACTTCCATAGTAACATATTGTACCTAGAGTTATTACATTTATTACGGCCTGTACTGATACTAGTACTGCCCATGGCTCGCCACGATGATTCCGTCGCTGTGCCTTTGGCGCTACAAAATTGTTCGTTAATGCGCCTTCAGCGTTAAAACTCATGTACTGAATGGTAAGCATACTAATGGCCGAATCTAATGTACTACAATTTCAAATATTTGGGGAAAAAATGACAAAATAATCTTATAGAAAATTTTGAAAACAAACCACCTATAACAAATTTTTAACGCTAAAACTACACATAGTCATCTGTCTAATGGCCTAATTCTGTAAACTTGAAGTGGCCTGGAATTACTCTTGCACCAATATCCCTGTAACAAAATCTAATTGAAAAATACTAATGACACATGTGTTTAGCATAGAAAACTATGAATAGGTTAAAAAACCATGACCTCGGGTTGATGATTTTTGTAATAGTGACATTATTGTTTAAGACTGATATCTTATTACAAGTAATCTCTAGAATTAGAAATGCTTTATCTTGTGAATAAGAGGTTTAAAGTTTGGAGAATCTAGAAAATATGGTCTTCCCTGTGATTTCATATGTAATTTCTGGTCCTATCTCTTATGGAAAATTTCCTTATATAGGCCTTTTCCCACAGTTCCTTCATCGTGCTGAGTACATTCTTGAATAATATTGTAGTGGCAGTTTACTGAGTAAATGCTGAGTTCGAGAAAGACAGGTGGCTTTAAGTTGATCAAGTTTTTTTTGTTTGAGCTTGACCCACGTTTTGTCAGTTTATGGAGTATGTGGCATGTTGACTGGAGAAGTCATGTGGAGAATACATTAGTCTGACAGGGAGATAGTTCGAACTGGAGGTAAATCGATTTAGGTAAGATCGAGGGGTAGGCCTCTACAATTCCCCCTTGCAACAAAAGTCACGAGTGGCTTGGGTTGAGAAAGATTTTTAGGATATGGGCTCAAAATTTGGTTGAGGAAGGAAGAATGATGGTGTTTGACTGCATGAAGAATGCGCGTGTCAAGGGGGAAGTACGTGCATTTATTGTTGATGGGAATATGATGTATTTAACGGTTAGGGTTTGAAGAGTCTCGTCGTATGAATGATGACACTTTGGAAAGCATACATACACAATAAATATTGGGCTATATAAATAGTACATCTACCGAGGTTGGTGGCCAAGTACACTTGTTCTGATACAAAATTCTGTAAGTGTTGAAGATGGTAAATACTTGTAGGATGGTTCTTGAAGAGAGAATCACTTCTGAAATGCAAAGTTAAAGTTTAAGATTTTTGGAGATCAGTCTTGGAGAATCCGACTCCTATTCCTGTCCTTCGACGTATCAATAAATGTCATAAATTAAAGCGGCTGAAGCTGAGGAAGATTTTTAATGTAGATGGAGGTTTCCACACGTTGTCTTGACAGGCAAGCAACGTTGGGTTTGTCTCCATATTCTTGAAGAAGACAAGGTTGGGGAGACAGATGAGCAGGGATTGGCGTAACTGCGGTTCAGTTGCGTTGATTTCTTGCATCACAAAGATTCTAAGGTCAGTCCCTTTTCATCTTTACCAACTCTGGGGGTTGGTGTTTATAGGTGAGGTGGTGATGGTAGTGGATGAGGTAGACGGAGAATATAAGTCTACTTATGCATTTCTATTACTACTTTGCGCTGAGAAAGACCTTCGATTTATAGGGTTGGTTCAAGCACAGAGTCTCCAGTTCCCATAGTTTCTATTTGAAGTTATCTAGACTTCTACCAAATCATGGGAAGGAGGATATCATTATTCCAATGTCTGCTTTGCATCAGGGTGTAAAATTACTAAAGCAGGATGAACTGAAGGATTTGAAATTTTGGAGTGCCTGAAGATCTGTTAGCTGTAAAAGCACTAAAAAACTTATAACTGTAAAGTACCTGAAGTTAAGTACTAGACAGAACTTTATCTGTAAAGTACCCGTGTCGAGTACTTAAAAGATTTGTTATCTGTAAAAGCACTTGCAATATGTTTTAAGATGAATAAAATCTGTTATCCAAATTCGTGCTGATATAGAAAATAAAATAACTCCAGAAATTGAGCTGTATGAAGAGTTCAGAATATTCTATGAGATGTATGTGGAAAGAAAGTAAAATAATTGTAATAATCGACTGTTATACATTTATATATGTGTTAAGAGGCGAATATCATTCGATTGTGAGCCGAAAAATGTGGGAGATAAATTTTTTACAGGAGTTTTAGAATAAAGAATCGATCTCATAGAGGTCGCTTTAGATTATTAGATCTGGAAATAATAAGCTCAATTGGTATAGTATGGAATGACTGAGTTTGATAGGAAGAAACACGTTCAAATAATTTCTCTAAGATAAGGGGTGTCTATTACGAGATAAAAGGAAGAATAAAAAAATATGATTGTATGAAATTGATTGTAAAAAGGATAAATAAGGGAGAAGATTTTTGATTCTGAAAAAGAGATAAGAATATGTGGATTCGAGCCAGAAAATCCGTTATGTCGTTGAAGGACGATTGGTAATAAATATCGCTGAAGTGCGTGAGAGAATTTTGGACTGCTAGATTATGAGGCTGAGTTGCCACTGAGGGAATGCTAGTTTGAAGGGTTATAATCGATGGCCAGGGAACTTGAGTATGCGCGCTTTTTCTATAAAGGGATTTTTTGCAAACTGGTGACGGATCCTGCAGACCGAGAAGAGGTGGTGGGATAGATTGCTAAAAAAGAGATCGATTTTGAGGATGCAAGGATCGCTGTAGGTCTAATGATTAGATGTGGCATCCCAGATCATGAAGGCTATTTTAATGTATTATATGTGAGATGAACAAATTTGAAGTAAAATATGGGTGATAGAATGTAACTGCGTGCTTGAATAATTTAAAAGAAATTGTGTTGAATAAATCCTTTATTTTTGTGATGGCTATTTGTGACTGTTGTGAAATCTGAATTTAAAAATATTTGAAACTGTTATATGAGCTTTGGAAATGACATCATTGCTATATAAGAGTAGAAGAAGAAGGCCGTACAAAAAAAGAGGGAGTAGATTTTCCCTTGTACAAAAGTTATGAAAACCAATTGCGTGTAAGTATGAGTCATCATGAGTGTGGTTAGGTCAGAAGGAAATATGGAGAAGATAGATAAAATAGATTAAAATGTTAGGAAAAGGTAAGGATTGGAAGGCATTTTTACCTAAAAGGTGCAAGACATCTGACTTGGATAGTAGAAGAGATGCTCGGTTCCAAAACCAAGGATGGCTCGTGCGAGGTTCAATAACTGCCAGCAGTAGAGAGAGAAAATATAAATATGCTTATCTTCGTCAATCAAACGTTTTAACTTTTAAAAATTTGAAGAGCAGTGAGAGAGAAGGAAAAAAGGCAAATATAACACTGAGACGCGTGGAGATTAAGCAAAAGGGATTATCAGTCAAGGTGCAAGAGAGTCACAGAAACTTGGTCGCAAAGGTGGTACGTGTTTTTAGAAGATTTGATATTGCTAAGAAAAGTGATCAAGTACTATTTATAGTAATCTATAAAAAATCTTTTGTTATATGATATATGAAAGATATTTGAATGTGGTTAACGTATATTAAAAAATAATGATAGATACCTGGATCTGTATATAGGTCGAATGTGTCATATAGGATAAAAATCATTTCTTGTAGTTGATATGAGAAGATCCCCTGTAAGTGAGGTATCGACCTCTAGTCAGTCGGTGGAGTTTGAAAGTTAGAACACTGGAAGTGCGGAGAAGGAGTGGTGTAATCAATTCTAGGTTTCTGTGGACGATTGGAATCACTATGTCTCGTCTCGGCAATGATTCAAAGAGTTCTCTTAAACAAGCGGATTCTTAGGAGATAGTTGGGGAAACATGATTATGCCGTTAGGCAATTAGGGGTTGTCACTGGCAGCGGGCGAGAGGAATATTTTTGATTTGTGGCCTGATTGGCTAAAGAGAATAGGGAGTAGTGTATAGAGAAAATCGATCTTTTTTGATATTTTAATGGGATGTGCGAACGGAAATGTCACAGGGATTTTTATGTACCTGTCTCAGTTAGAGTACGGGTTAAGATTCCCCTTAGAATCTGGCGAAGGGATATAAATCTTATGGTCCGTCAGCAGTGAACGAGACACTGTGGGAGGGATACTGTCGTCAAACTTGAACATTCGGTGGGAAGGTAGATGGGGAGATGGGTGAAGGAGGCAGGATAGCTACTCGAGGATGTATTGCAGTTTTATGGTGTAAAAAACAATTTGCAAGCGGAGGGGCATATTTTTGTGTGAAACGCGAACTTGACACGCTTCTTGATCTGAACTGCGTAGGTCGACCGTTGTGGAATGATAATGTGATATGGATGTGAGGGTATTCCTTCATAGAGATGATGAGGAACCCATGGGAACCTCTCTTAAAACGTAAAACAAGGAAGTATAGCCATGAAAAAATATGAGTTGACAGATGAAATGTATGACAATGAAATGCCTCGCGGATGCTAATGTTTTGTGATGTTGCAGGTCCTAAATCACAGGTGAAGATGAAAGAATATGTGGATACAGTTGCTTAAGAGAGACAGAGCTTGAGCGCTGTACTAGAAGATCTTGCATTTTGTAGAAAAAGTGGTGCTAACAGTCGAGTTGACAAAGTTTGAATGAAAACTCAGTCCGACAAGGCAAATGATGAGTGCCGACGCAGCAAGTGAAGGGGACTGATGGGTAAGCGCGAGTGAACTTGCCTATGGCCCTAGAGCGGGAATGCGCCGGATTACCTGAATTCGTTCTGTCGAGCAAATTCGCTGAACATTCCCAAAAGGTAAATGCTAAAAACGTTCCTTCGGCTTCAGGGACCACGGGAAGTGGTTGAAGGCCGGGGAAAAAGGAGAAGGGTTGAACCAAACGTCGGGGGTGAAGGGTTTAGCATATTAACCTAGTTGGAAGTCTGGAAAGAGGTGGTGGAAAAAGCCAATGGTCAGCTCTCCACGGGGAGGATGAGATAAACAGAATGGTATTGTCATAAGCGCTAATACGTAAGTAAAGATTTTGGATTATGATTCGAGCTTGTTAAAGGCGAATTTAATTTTTTTCAGGCTGGCAACTTTGGATTGAGGGAATATGCCTCGGGGTTGAGAAGGAGAGGGCGAGCTGAAGAAGAAGAAGGTTGAGCTTGAAAGAAACGTAGCCCGCATTGAAATCTAATTTGAGCAAGGAGGGGAAGCAGTCTAGAGGTTTGAAGGTGGTCCGCATGTAGTAGAGATCAATAGCGCTTCAGGCGGAGGTGAGATGGATTTGGAGGAGGCGATGACTGGCGTGGCAGGCTCGGCGTTCACCTTTATGTCCAAAGGGTATTTGAAGATGAGGTAGACGCCATTAGGGTGCCACCTATGGGAGGAGGATGAGGATGAAGAGATAAAGCGGTGACGTTGGCGTTGGGGATGAGGGCGATGATATAATCTTCCCAGACGGTAAGAAGTAACCAAGGGGATGACAACGACCGCCCCAGAGTTAGAAAATGGAGGAGGATACGGTGAGTAGAACTGTGATTTATTGAATATTTGGAAATGTTTGTAAGCTATGAATATAGTTTTGGATAGTAATTCGTAGGCTAAGTTTCTTTCGTAAAACCTTGCTATAGGAATTTATATGATATACCTCATAATAAAGATTTAGAAGTTGAGCTTGCTAGTGAGAGAGAGACCCCAACGCCCCTGTTGTCTTCGCAAGTGGAGTTGCAGGTTGAATAGAGCAAAAATATTGGATTGTACGCTCATTAATATAGAGGTACAAAGTAATTGATAGAGTGTAGAGGACGGAATCAAAAACTATTATTCTATTAGGTGTAAACGACACTAGAATGGTATGTATAAAGAGTAGTATTTGGCAAACTAAATATATAGAATGTACCTTAGAATTTAAAGTAGATGTTGGAGCATTATCCAAGAATGAACTTCGACCCAAGTCCAGACAGTAGTTTTACACAGTAGATTGTCAAAAAATAGATCACTTGTTAGAAGTGAGTCATATGTTGTGGTGATGTGTTCTGAACTGAACTTGATATAATTAACTGCTTATGTGCAGGGTGTAATTGGAGTCAGTCTCTTTATGGAGAGGAAGTCTGCTCAATGTATACCAAGAGTTTGCAGAGGAGTTTGATAGGATGAGAGAGGCAAATAAAGTGAGAAGATCAGCATGTGAAGTGCACTTAAGTTTGTTGAGGCACTCAGACATCTGTCGCATGACTCGCGCCAATTGAGGAGAAGGATGCCAAAATTGAGAAAGGTCCGAAAGAGGATCGAGGGTTTTAGAAAGACAAGAAGCGAAACTTTAAAAAGCCAGAACGATGCATTAGTGGTAAAGACATGAAGGCTGGACAGCTCGTTACTGTATAATGTCTAGAAAGATCGGAGGAAGTTTAAATAGGTCGATAGACTAGTTTGAGAAAGACATGGCCAGGAAAACTCCGTGACATGAGCAAATTCCATCTGATATGGGAATCAGAGGAGCTGAACTGGGACGAGGAAGAAGAAATAACAATAAAGATACGAGGTTAAGGTAGCTCGGGACGATTTATCTGCGTTTGAAGTTACCAGGGCGAACATTGACTACAACTTTCTCTGTAAAGATATGGAGTTTAGGGGATGGTACAACGCAAGGTAATGAGTTGAATGAGAGAGTGGCCTCAATTGAAAGCCGATCTGGCGTAGGCCAATTTGCGTATCAAAAAGCCTCAGGCTGGAGAGCGCTCGATGGAGATAAAGAATGATGCCAGAGTTCCTCCTATTTAGGATGTCGATAGTATGTCAGCTCAATAAGAGAGTCGAGTGGGATCTTGCTTATTCAAGGGCATATATGTAAAGGAGTTGAGCAATTATGGGATACAATAAGCTAGACGCTGTCTTATCAGGGAAAAAGGGTTAGCGAGTTGATATAAGAGGGAATGAGAGAGTGATAAAGGATAAAAAGAAGATTGTAAAGAAAATTCCAGATGTGGAAGAACTGAAAAAGGAGGATGAGATATTCTCGCTCAGGTGGCTGATTTGGAGGTGATAATCCAGCTGGTCAGCTAAAGCTGACAAAAAATCTGCATAGAACATTGCTTTTATAGATCTAATAGAACGGGAACTGACGAGTTGAAGCACGGGACAAGAGGTACAAGGTTGCATCTTCAGAGGTCAAGGACGATTTTTCTCAGTCAGTTTAATCAGACCAAGCATTTCAAAATGCTTAAGGGCGGTGATTGCTTATTTATAGAAGAAGTAAAAAGATTAAGTTAGAGAGAAATACCTTGTTTGATTGTAGTTTAGACGAAAGGAGTGATCTACAAGGTCAATATAGATCGAGGAGTGCATGAGTTTCCATAGGACACGGATCAAGGGCCCTCAACCTACTAAATGTTAGATTAGGGAAGGATTGTGTGTGTTTGCACAAGCTCAAGATTTATAGCTAGTTGACCTCCTGTTGTAGGGGAAAGCCGCAGTAACATACCCAACAACAGCAATAATCCATTGGAGTAGTTGTGTAATAACATGGAAATAAAAAATATATTGTAGAACGTGAGAAATGAAAGCTAGCTTATCTTAGCTTTATCGTATGTCATTAAGCTCTTCGATGAAAATAGTATGCCCTTCGCTTAATCTTTGAGTGCGAGTAGAGCAGTCAAACAGGCGTTAACGCAATTTAAACTGGTTAGAACGTCGCAGACATATTGAAGAGATGAAAGCTATGTTCTCCTTTGCCTATCTTATGTCTGGTAGAGTTCTTGATGAGAAAACAAGTGCTACCTTGTTCATAGCAGACAATGGATTAGTAGAGTCAGCCAACCAAGTGTATTCTTGATTTATCAATATGTTGTTGCAGACATATTGAAAGTGATGAAACAATGTTTTACCTGTGCTTTTTGATTGTCTGGTAGAGCCTTGATTAAAACAAGTGGACCTTATTTAGCGAGCAGGGATTAGTAAAGTCGCCAAACCAAGTGTATTCTTGATTTAACGCTATATGAGTATGAAAAAACTAGTTTTCTATGCTTTAATCTATGTATTGTATACAAAGTAGAGGAGTATGGAGAAAAACTGTAAGTTTTATGAAATTCTAAAAATATACATTGGGGAGATGTAAATCTCACTTCTGGAATGAAAAGGGGTGTAAAACTGAATGGGCTAGGAGGCGACTTTAACGATATATTGTTTCAGTCGCCTAGTGTTCCAAGGACTTAAATATGGACTCTCTCTTCTGATCATGAGTAGTTGATCCCAGGCTGAGGGACTTGTGATAAGTTAATGACCTCCAATTGTCGCTTGATTTTCGCTGCGTGAGGCTTCTTACGGTTGTTAAGGTATTTCTCTGAGGACCAAGGTCATTTTTGGAAGGTTACGGCTTCTGACTCATTTGTTTACAAGAACTGGCAACATTGGTTATCTACCTAGGTAGCGTGGCGCGTTCCCTATTTCATTGATCTAATTGAGGTTGCAAGCCAATTAAACTTATTTGCCTCATCAGTTAGCTCTGATCTATTCGGATGAAGGGTATTGAGGGAATGGATTGGCCCGTTGCCATATGCAAGGGGAATGGGGTGCCACCTATCGACAACGTGAAGAGTGGACGATATGCCCTAAGGCAAGAGAAGTCCGAACCCGATTCTCTTTTTCTGTGAGTGTGCCTTTTCTGGTCTACTTAGATGGTTTCGTTGGTAATTTTGCTTGGCCATGTTGAGGGTAGGTAGGGATTGGATTGTGAGTGAATATGCTGTGATGGTGAGAAGTTATGAATTTTCTCCAATAATTAGGCCCAGATTGATACAATTCAGGTAGGGCCACCCAAACAGAGTGCAAATGTCTTCCCTAATATAAAAAGAGATGACATCTCTTCTCTGGTTCGATTGAGTGGAACGCTTCTACCTATTTTGTTGATATCAATAGCTACGGGGGAGATGGCGACGATACCGGAGAATTAGAAAAATTTGCCGACAACATTGAGTGCTCCTTTTTTGAATGGCCAATAACCTTGCTTACATAGATTCTTCTTAGTCTGAGGGGTGAATGATCTTCCTATATTGCTAAATCCATAAATTTGCGTGAGACTCTTCTGCTTGCTTGCGCCGCTGGGACGAATACTCCTTGTGTATATGGCTCTGCCATGTCGACCTGCGTCCTTATGGATCCACAAGCCCCCTATGGTCAATCTGCCTGCCCCCTGCATCTCCCCACTTTTTTTTGGAGAGGCATTTAGGTATGGCCCCATGACTACAAGCGTTATAAGGTACCATTTGATTGGTGAGTCTACTTTATTGTTTTTATCAGTTGCGGTGCTCCTTTGGATCTGTGGGATGTGGTCCTTCGCATTTGTTGTTGCACCGAGATAAACTAAGAAAGGCTTTTGCCAATCGTGTGTCTCCCCCTTTATCGCCCCCAGTGTTGATCGTACTACAAAAAGTGATCAATGTAGGGGCGAAATTACTTTGATCGCTAGATATCCGAGCTTCTGTTCCCTAAGACCCCGGCTTGATAGCCAAGTATCGTCGTTTTGTTTTTTTTCCTCGAGGAAGATAATCACGAGTTGCTTGCGCAAACTTGCTCATCCTATCTGCAACAGGGTTGTGCATTCGATCATCTTGCCATTCCTTATGTATGCTCAGTAAATCTGTGTAAGCTGAAAGCTCGGGGGGGCGCCAAGTTCAAGAGTGAGATAAAGTCTGTGAATGGGAGCTTCGTATTTGGTAACATTGTTTGAGGCGCTCAAAATCCAGACGGATTGATTTCTCAGTCCTGTCGTTGGAAGGGTTAATTAATTCAATTATAATTCCGACCCTGTGGGTCCTACTGATCCATCTGTGAGAAGTCTCCACTCTTTCCTTGTTATCCATTCAACTCTTCGTCAATACTTTGTAGGGTGGATCTTTTGTAACTTCTTATGCAAGGACCAGGATCGTGCTCTTTCCACTCGGGATCTTCCACTGAAAAATCTGTGAGGAATTTGGTAATGGCCTGCCCCATTTCAGAATGCGTTGTTCAAACTTGATATCATGTTCTCCCAAACTGACTGACATTGTTGCACTCTCCTTAATTTTTCTTTCTTGATAGAGCTCCCAAAGTGAGTAGTTCATCATGAGTTTGACTGAATGAGCTTGGAAGTAGTGCTTGAGATTCTGTAAAGTATAAACAAGATTGAGAAGAAGTTTATCAATTTTAGAGTACCTCATTTTCGCTAGAGTGAGGGTCTTGCTGATAAAGTAAACTGGTTTTTCAATTTTCTCTTCAAGTCGGATAAGAACCAAGCTGTGGAAGTATCTATAACATCTAGGTAGATAATCAATTCCTCATTATCTATTGGGGTGTTCATGATATGAGACTTCCCCAAATAGTTTTGAGTCCTGAAAAGCTACCTCGCATTCTGATGGTCCATTGAACCTCTCTGTATTTGCTAAAATTTTCTACGTTTGGTGCAAACGCAGAGTCGTAGGAACAAATAATGACAGCGGCCTAAAGATTTAACACGAAACAGTTGATAGTGGTAATTTTATTGACAAGTTTCTGAACATCTTTCGTCGTTCGTGGAGGAGAATGTTGAGGAGAGCCAGATGCTGATCTGGATCAGCCTCAGTCCCCTTCTTGCTGATGAGGTAACCTAGAAAATGATCTGAATGTACTCCAAATTGATACTTATCAGGATTGAGACACATCCTATAAGATCAAAGAATGTTGAAAATTGTGTTTAGATCTAAAATGTGGTTGATGGACTGTATGCTTTTGCACAAGAAATCGCCAATATAAACTTCCACAACTTCCTAAGCTGTGCTTTGAAATAGTAGTCAGTAAGTGTTGATAAGTTGCACCTGCGTTCTAAGTATGAAGGGTACGACTTTGTAGTAGTAAAGTCCTCTTTCAGTGATAAAGTGGTATTTTGTTAATCTTTATTCAAGAGTAGAATCTGATTGTATCCCGATGCAACGTCATCATAGATAGAAGTTCATGAACTGCTGCGTAATCAAGGATCTGATGAATATTGGGAAGAGGGAAACTATCCTTTGGAGTATGTTTGTTGAGATCGGTAAAATCCACACAAACTCGGATTCCCATTCTTCTGTGGGGGATAGCGACAATGTTGGATATCCAATTTGGATACTTGGCTTCTCGAATAAATCCCACTTTGATCTTGATACTATGTTAACTTCATCTCGAACTTGCGGTGACAGGCATCGCTATTTTTGTTGATTGCCATTGCGCGTGATTTGAGGGCCAATTTGCGACATGCCTTGGCGGATTGACCCCATGTATCTCTTCGAAAGACCAGCAAAAACGTCTCAGTTTAGTCGTAAGAACTGAATGAGAGGGACTCTGCTAGGTCCATCAAATTAATGTATACGGTAGGCTCCTCTGAGGGAGGTTGATCATCAGGGTGATCAACTTTCTATAATTACTATACAACATATCTGTTAGAGGTATCTAGAATAGAAGAGAAGGTATTCTCGCAAGCTCACAAAATCTTTTGGCTACCCTAATCTCGTAGATCTCATCGTTGTGTTTGAAGCGGAGTGCTTGATGATATGTGAAAGCGATTGCTTCTATGTTATGAATCCAGCAGCGGCCATAATCTCAAGATAACGAGATTGGCATTGATCACATAAAAGATGAAATCAATTGGGGTTGGTCCTGCAGTAATAGGTAAGAGAATCTTTCTACTCCTCTTCCTTAGAACCATTGAATCCACTGATATCGGTGTCGCTTTGAATGACCTAGTCGACCAAACCATTGGTCGATAGTACTCTGGAAGAGGATCTCAATACCATTGCAAGTATCGATCATCATTGTGTGCATGAAAAATATCTTTATCTGAGTATTATGACTACTGCATCATGATGTAGAAATTTAACATGTTGAATGATATGCTGAGCCGTCGATGCTCGACTTAGGCAAAAAGTTGGCTTCTTTTTCTGGAGGTGTAAGATCGTAGCATTCTGACAGCCTTCTGCGCTTGAATTTGTTAGAGTTGGTGATTTGATTGATCTCGATCATGTTGCTGTGGTGCATATGGTAGAGATGCTTCTCCTTAGCTTGATCTTCGACCTGGACAACTTCAAGCTGCTTTTATAGCTGCCACCTATGTCTGATTCCAGGTCGACAATATATTCCAACATCGTCCCTCCTTGGAAATGTACTTGAGCAACCTCTGTAAAGTATAGCAATTGTCAGTAGAATGATGGTTTACCTTAAGATGCATGTAGTACGGTGCCCCTCGATGGGTTCCAATGGTTGTGATAGACGGTTAAAACTTATCCTTTATAAGGATTGGAAAACATTGTGGAGATTCAAACATTCATCTTTGGGAGAGACGGTTTTCTTGTGATCCTTTTCCGAGGTTGCGGTGTTTCCCTTGGCGCACTTTTGGCTACCCTAGTTCTCTTTTAGTTCAGTATTTTAATCTGTAGATGGACCTTTTGAGGAAATGACATAGTTAGTAGATTTATGTCTCTTAGACATCATCCTTTCTAGGTCGACGTAACTATTAACCTTGGTGATCATATCCTCCAGGTCACAGGTTTGTTGAGGAAGAGGTGCTCTTTGGCTTTGCAGTTGTGTTGGGTACGTTGGTGAAAGCAGTAACAACTATTTCTAATTGAGATTGTCCACTTTACGTATGAGCTTCAAGAACTTTTGTGAAAATGCCTTGATTTTCTCTCCGTGCGACTGTTTGAGACTGATAAAAGAATATAAATTTTCTTCTTTTTCTCTGTTGTGAGTATACGTCTTGATAAACTGTTTCGACAGCTGGTCGAATGAGTATATGGAGTCTTTAGGCAGAGAGTGGAACCATCAGGGCGGTTTTCCTGCAGACTTGTGGTGAACAGACGGCAGAGAATGTGGTTGAGATAGGAGTATAACCCCAGTGAATCACAGTATTGTTGAATGTGCTCCTTTGGATTAGTACCCTTGTACTTGTAAATTTTCAGAGTATGGAACCTTTTAGAATATCCATATCGAATAGTTCTTTGGTAATTGGACTCCCTTTTAACTGGTAAGGTTGTCGGTAGCGCCCAAAATTTGTACTTGATCAACTCCTTAATACGCTGGTCCATATGCTCTGTGTGACATAGTGACGGGTCGGTTAAGTGGTGACGAGGAGGTTGTGGATTATGAGTTCTGGTACCTCACTCAAACGATCTCGTGTTGGAACTCGAGGCTGAGGTCTCTGTTATTCCTCTTGACGTATGGAACATTGGTGACCTCAGCTGATCTTAGACTGAACCTCTCCCCCTAAATAAATAAAAGGTTGAGTTTCATTTTGAATATTTTAGGAAATAACTTTACTGGTGGTTCCTTGAGGTCCCAATCTTTCCTGCACAGAAACCCAAGAGGCTTCTGGCACATGATCGTGATCTCGTGTTGGAGGTGCCTGCTTAGTATTCTGCAGAGCTTGTAATACAGTCTACAATATGGTCATTTGATCTTCATGTCGTTGGAGTGTTGTCAAACGAGCTTGTCGTTCGACGTTGAAACTCTTTCTCTCAGAGCTCTCAGTTGAAAGTTAATTGTCGTTGAAGCTCGTTGCATTTCTCCATTTCAGTGTTGATATTCGCCCATAGCTCTGTATGTTGTTCCGGTTCAGCCGAGAGATCGAGCTAGATTTGGCAGCTGGTAGCCTGGATGTGACCATGATTGAAATTTACAATAGAGTGATTGAATGCCTTAGGATATCGTGGAAAGGATTTTCTTTCCTAAAGATGGCGCTCAATGTAATGGTCTAATTCCGTAAACTCGAAGTGGCCTAGAATTAGCTCTTACACTAATTACCTGTAACAAAATCTAATTAAAACTAGAAATGACACAGGTGTTTAGCGTGGAAAACCTATGAATAGGTTAAAAAACCACGACTTCAGGTGGAGGATTTTTTTAATAGTGACGTTTAGTGCTTGAGGTTGATATCTTATTACAAGCGATTTCTAGACTTAGAAATGCTTGATTTGTGAATAAGAAGTTTAAAGTTTTGGAGAATCTAGAAAATATGGTCTTCATGGTGATTTCTCCTGTAATTTTCTGGTCCCTGTCTCTTATAGAATTTTTTCTATATATAAGCCTTTTCCACAGTTCTTCATCGTGCTAGACCACATTCTCTGAAAAATTTGTTAGTGACGGTTGATGAGTAACTGCTGAGTTCGAGAGAGACAGGTGGCATTGACTTGTTCAGGTTTTTCAGTTTGAACTTGACCCACGTTTCTTGTCAGTTCGTAGAGTATGTGATAATGTTGACGGGTGAAGTCGTGTGGAGAATGCGTGAGTCAGACAGGGAGGTAGCTCGAACTGGAGACAGATTGATTTAGGTAAGATCGAGGGGTAGTCCCCTACAATCTATATCTCTAAAAGTAGGCAAATGCTTTTCAGATGAGCCTTCTGAAAGGAGAAAAAGAAGAAATCAATATATTGAATCCAAAAGATGGCAAAATGATACCTATGAATTTAAACTTCATTTACTTACCAGCATTGCTGCGAGTAAATCGCTCCATGACCTCTAAGGAAATACTCCATGAATAACAGAAACACTGAACTTTGAAGCTCCGTGAGCTCCCAAAACTCTCTAATAGAGCCAAAAAAGGGGGAAAACTTAGTGAGGGTGAAATAAGCAGGAGATAAAAAACACACATTAGCTTTATATGTATTTTGGGATCTAAAACTAAAATTGGGGAAATCAACTCCATGGCAAAAGGCATTCCATTTTCATCCTTAAGTTATAGTCATATGTAACTCCAATAACCACACAATGGGAGTATCTCAAACTTAAGTTGAACAAAGTCATCTGTGACTCCATTAACCACACATTGGTACATCAAGATCATCAAAATCTGTAAACAAATTTTTTTATACGTTATTGGATTAAGAAATTAGTAATGGCCAAATTCCGTAGCTTGATACGATTAGGAATTAGCTATCACACCAATGATCCTGTAACAATATGATAATTGAAAGCAAGAAATTGAAACAGATGTTTTAGCGTGGAAAACCTCTGAATAGGTAAAAAACCACGACCTCGTGTGGAGGATTTCTGTAAAAGTATTTTTATAGCTTTGAGTGGATATCTTTATTACAAGTGATCTCTAGAATATAGAAATGCCTTTGATCTCGTAAAAAAGAAGTTTGAGTAATTTTTTCCGGTCCTTGTCTCTTCTGGAACTTCTCCTTCTTATAGGCTTTTTCTACAACTCATCGTCGTGCTGGGGCACATCTCCCGAGTAATGTGGTTAGTAGCGGTTGAATAAATAACTGACGAGTTCGTGGGAGATAGGTGTCTTTGACTGAATAACATTTTCGGGTTTAGCTCGATGTAGTTTCTTATGTAGTTCGTGGGGTTGGTTAGAATGTCTGACTGGAATGCTGTGTGCTGAAATTGTGTAAACCTGAGATGGAGGTAATTTGAACTGAATAAGCTCGATTACGAGTGAGGTCGAGGACTAAGCCCCTACAATTATCCCCTCGCAACCAAACTCTCTAGTGGCTTGGTTGGGAAAGAATATGTAAAAATTATAATCTCGAAACGGAGTAATGATGGCGTTTGACTGGATGAAAGTTACGTGGTTTTGGGAAGTGATGGGTATTAAATGATGGTGCGGATGTATGTAACGGTTTGAGTTTGTATAGTCGCGTCTGTAATTAATGGCAACGCTTGGGAAAACGTACCTGTACAATAAAGTTAGGTTATATAAAGAGTACCTTTATCCCTTGTTTAGGTAAATTCTTGTATTCGGAACACTCTCTGAAATGGTAAAAACCCGGATTATGGTTCTTGATGAGAGAATTGCGTCTGAAGCACAATGGTTAAAGTTGAAGTACTTTGGTGATATTCTCTGGAAATGGCGATCCTAGCGCCTGTTCCTCCGTCATATAGAGGCTTATCAGGAGAAGGACATCGGACCTGTCTCTGCACTCTTGTAGAAGACAAGGTTAGGGCTTCATACAGGGAAAGGTGTGTCTGCAGAGCAGATGAACTAATTTTTTATGGCGCCAGGGATTTTAAGGTCGGGACAGCTTCATCTCTACTAACTCTGCGGTGGTGGTGGTTATAGAAGAGGCGGTGATGGTAGTAGAGGAGGACAACTGGTAGGAAGATTTTGCTGAGGTATTTCCATTGTGAGTTTGTGCTCTGAAGATCTTTCCATCTTGTTTGTGGGAGGGCACTGAGTGTACTGATCATATAATACTTGCTTGGAGTTCGACTGTGCTTCATCAGAGCCATGTGAGGAGGGCTTTTTGTTGGTTCCGCTAATTTCTTCACGCTAGGGTGAATCATCACTGAAGTAAGAAGAACTGGACAAGTTTATGCCTCACTGTGCCTGGTCGACCTGTAGCTTTGTACATACAGGGAGAACTTGTTATCTATAAAGTACCAGAAGTTCGGTGCTGGACGGATAACATGCTGTCGTATTCCTGTGTGAAAACTTGTTATCTGTAAATCATGCTATGAATAATATGAATTAAAATTGATTCTCACAAATTTTGTGTATAGAACTTTTCTTGATGTGTTAGTTGAATAACGGTCTGATAAGTGCTGAAACAACTTTCGAACTGCGATGGATAAAAGATCTATGTTTAATCGGAAAATGAAATAGAAATTGTAGAATTATGTTAATTCAAGCTGTTCAAAGGTCGGTAGAGATTCTATGCATAAGGTCGATTATATTACGAAGGGGATAAGTTATAATAAGTGAGTACAAGATCTTGGGCTTCCGTTACACGGTACTAGGTAACAACTGAGTGAAAGAAGTAAGTGATTGGGGAATTTTATAATATGGATAGGATGACCTACAAAAGTTCAGGGGAAGGTTAGGATGGTGCGAACTCGATCACAGAGGATTCGTCACGCTGCTGAAGGTCGACTAGCCATAAAAATGCTGAGGTGCGGGAGAGAATTTTTGGCTCGCTCGGCTATAATGCTGAGTTACCGATGAGGGTGTGCCAGCTCGAAGGGTTAGATATTAAGAGTAGAGAACTTGAGTATGCTCGTTACTTCTATGAGTCATTCTTTCGTGTATTCATGAGCGATCCGGCAGAACGACAAAGGGTGGTGGGTCTGATTGCTGAAGTGGAGATCAATTTGAAGACATGAGGACTGGTGAATGATGCATGTTATTAAAATTTCAAGATCGTGATGGATACTATGTAGATGGTCTAATAAATAAGTCAATTGGATCCTCAATAGGGGGACCTGTTTAGGAATTGTTAAGTAAGCAATTTGAATAAATTTGAATATTTGTATGACTTTGAAAATGACGTCAATAAGTATAAGTAGGATAAACAAATTTTATGAAACCAAAATACGTGAGTGCAGAAGCTTCTAGTTTTGTTTTGTATAGAAAATAATATAGAGCTCTGACATCTAACAGTACAAACCATCATGAGTGAGGGGATGTTGAGAAAAGATATGGAAAGAGGGTAACAAAACACGTTAATAAATGAGGAGAGTTGTTATGATAGAAAGGTGATTTCATCGAAAAGGTACAAGGCGTCTGACATGGAGAGTGGAAATGACGCCTCAGTTCTGGAATCGTGGACAGTTCTTGCGAGGGGCAATAAATTCCAGCCGCATGAGAGAAAAATGAGTAAATAGTTCTTCTTGTCTCCAAACAATTGTTTTACCACAAAAGACTTGGAGAGCAATCAATGAGAAAGGCAAAAGATCAGGGAAATAAATCATGAGTTTTTGGAAGACGATAAACGGTTAAAGAGGCAAAAGGTTTGGGATCTCGTAGAGGTGGGAATACAACAGTTTAGTAGGGAGAAAGCTTGACTCTTCAGTCTATTCATATCCGGATATCGAAGGTTAGTAGAGATAATTTTATAGTACGAATATATGCGTATGCGTAACTTTTTATCAGAGATATACGTTGAGATATAGATATATACTATACATAGATGGAGAATGATAAATACTTAACCTGCATGTAGGTCGAGCTTTAGAGGCATCTTTGTAGTTGAAATAATCCTGCAGAATATGATTAAGATGGGTAGGTCATATGTTAATGAGGTTTTGACCTCTGGTAGGACGAACGAGGTGATAACGAAGGGGAGGAGGATTAGAAAATTTCCTGGTTTCCTTGGTCAGCTGGTATCTTATCCTCTGGGTTTTAATGCTTTCAGAGAATTTTGTAAAGCCAAGGGGCTATAAGAGGTAAGTGGGGGCAAATGTGTAGAGTTTTCCAGTAAGCAGTTAGGGGTTGTACAACAGCGGAGGTGGGGGGGGGGGGGGATATTTTACCTTTTGGCAGATTGGAAGCAGAAAAATGAGATAGGGGTATAGACGAATCGATCTCATTAGAGTATTTCAATGGAGATATTCGGAGTGGCCTTTCAGAGGGTTTTCAGTATTACCTATCTCAATTAGAGTATGGGTTGTGCCTCCCCCTCACCAATTTGGCGAAGGGGGTAATTAATTCATTGGGACATGTTCCGTTTTAAATGAACAAGAATATGTGGGAGGTCATAACTGTATGTGACCATCTGAATGATAGGTAGGAAAGGGAGAACAAAGTGAGGCGAATAACCCCTGAGGGCATGTGCAGTTTTATGGGGTGAAGTATTTTAAAGGCCAGTGGGGGGCCGTACTCCTGCGCGGACATTACT